>CM049374.1:28693740-29043362 GCA_026937815.1 Etheostoma perlongum | reverse complement strand
GAAATTTGGCATGCATGCTCACACCACTATCTTGGAACAAATGTGTCATGTTTGGTGGTAATCGAATAAATCTTGGCCAGATATGCAACTTCCTCTTTCAAGAACCGGACAGGAAGTTGGTACTCAATAACTCGCACATTTTTTGCACTATCAAATTTCTTTGGATAACTTTTCATCATGAGTGTCAGTAGATATTACCTGCAAAGATTCAAGAAGATTGCAGTCACGGCCTAGGAGGAGTTGAAAGAATGTGAAACACATGACAATTCATAAATTCAAAAATGGCCGCCTTCTGGTTGGGCGGAGCTAATTAAGGTAAATGGGAAATATGTTCGCAATGGTTAGAGCAATATGTGTATCAAATTTGGTGAAGATCGGAGTAACTATGTCCAAGTTAAGGCCTTTCCAGACATTAGGGGGCTATAGAGCCCGCCTACAGGTATGGGCCAAATGGCTGAACAGACTCCCAAAGCCCCCGGTCTTTACATGGGCGCCAAAATTTGTGAGTTTTCGTGATATATTGAGGCCGTCAAAAATGAGCCCAAGTGCTAAATCCACTTAAGGGGGCGCTATAGAGCAACCGTACCACTCTCAAGCCTAAATGTGTATTCAGATGAAAGAGTTTCATATTCTGCACATGGCTGCAAGATTTGAGAGTTTTCATCAATCCTAAGGTCCTCAAAAACGTCTTTGAAATATGAGACATTTCGCACGAAATTCGCCATATCGTAAATTATAAATTTTTTAGATTTTTTTATAAAAATAGCCTGATACAGTTCCAGATGATACGCATGATCCCTGAAAGTTTGAATGCTGAATTATGACTTTTTTTTGTCTGGGTCCACATTAAAGTTATGGAGCACTCTGTCATTGCCTGAGCCCAATCACTACAGAATTCTGTCATTTTTTATAGGTGTGACATGTGTGCAAATTTTTGCGAATTTTACCACATGAGAAAGCCCTCAAAAATGACAGTAAAGGTGCGGAATAATAATAATAATAATAATAGAAAAACAATGTCATTCAGTGCTAAAACAATAGGTGTGACCGTGCTCGGGCTAGACACACATGGTGGTTCCTCAAGCCAAAAGGTGCTCGAATAATAATAATAATTAAAACTGCATGCAGTGATGACGGGCCCTCGCCTCTTCGCAGTTCGGGGGTACTGGCTGAGGCCAATCTTTGCGGCAGTGAATTTTGCGCTTGGCACTGAGACACTGCAAATTGTCACCAATGAAGATGGAAGTCCCTGCTGTAAGACTCTACGTCATACAGTTCATTATCTGTGGAGGGGGCGTGGCCAAATCCCAGGGGGGGGTCAAAGCATCACCAATGAAGAAGGAACTCTCTGCTGAGTTCATTGACATCTTACACACGACTGTAGCTTAAACGGTTCAAATGTTACGGACGGGGCGTGGCCTGTGTGAGTGGGCGTGGTTAAAGTATAGGGGCCAGCTCAGTATCACATGTAGACCACACATACTAAGTTTCATGTAAATCGGATGATGTTTGTCATATTAGGCTGATTTCCTGTTGCCAGTTGGTGGCGCTGTCTCCAAAAGTCCATATTGGCCTCTAGATGTCCTCAGGCCTGGACTCTTGGTGATTGTGGGAAATTTCAAGCAGATACGACAACGTACACTGTAGTTACAGCTAGTGGTGGGCGATACTGCAAAATTTGGTATCGATCCGATACCAAATACATATAGGGTCCAAATTGCCGATACCGATACCAATACGATACTTTTTACTTAAAAAAAAAATACTTTTTGTGTAGGGAGAGCATTTCATTATTTCTGAGGTGAATGAATGATCAATTCTTTAGGCAATATTTTTTTATTAATGTTTGAAGTGCAAAAAATGATTAGTTATTACACACTGTAGAATGAATACAAACCAAATTTTACAGCCTTTTAAAAATAAATAAATAAATAAATAGCCTAAAGAATAACAAATGTCTCCCTTTTTTCTGGTTTTAAAATCAAATGAAATAAAGTGCACACAAGTTGCACAAGTGTATTTTAATGTTAGAGGGGGGCGCGTGATAAGTGAATACAGCCCAGGTCTAAATTAATTAAAATTTGTCAGGTTGCTCTCAGCTTCGCGATGTCTTATTCTTGAGCAATCACACTAACTAATGCACAAGACGCGATATGACATGACTAACATAATATTAGCCTACTCTTACAAGCTACCTGGGTATTCTCTGCCTCTCTGAAATGACTCTCCCAACGAACTCTGTCTCTGTGCCGGGGGTCTGGAAGTGGATTGATTTCCCTCCTCATTTCTTCGTTTTGTAGATCAGCATTTTCCTTGTCATGTGTTTTTAAGTGTTTGTATAGGTTTGTAGTGTTGCCACAGTATCGAATGCTCTTTTACACGTATCACAAGTTGCAGTATTATCATTTAGTGCCGTAAAATAGCTCCACACAACACTTCTCTTGCTCTCGGCCACCCTGATCTCTCATTCAATGTGCTATCAGTCTCGCTGCTCCTCTGCGCGTTGTGTCAGTGAGTCACGTGACGACACAACAACGAATCACAGCAGAGGAGCAGGAGGGGGAGGAGGAGCAATGTTCCAAGATGTGAAAGCGGCGTTTGCTCAGGAAGGTGGAAGACACAAGCAAAGTATAGTGAACGTAGGAGAGATAACTAAATTAAAATATCGATTCAATTACAGTTGTATCGATCAAATACCAATACCAGCGTTGGCATCGATACTATCGATATTTAGATCGATCCGCCCACCCCTAGTTACAGCCACTTTCTCCTTCATCAGAGTGGGTCTCTCTGTGTGTGTGTGTGTGCTTCTGTCTGTGTGTGTGTGTGTGCTTCTGTCTGTCTGTGTGTGTGTGTGGGTGTACAGGTGTGGGAAATTTCAAGCAGATACGACAACGTACACTGTAGTTACAACCACTTTCTCCTTCATCAGAGTGGGTCTCTGTGTGTGTGTGTGCTTCTGTGTGTGTGTGTGTGTGTGTGTGTGTGTGGGTGTAGAGTACAGGCCAAAAGTACAATGAAGTTTCCTTTATTTTCATGACCAATTACATTGTAGATTATCACTGAACTCATCAAAACTATGATGAACACATTTTGAATTATTTACTTAACAAAAAAAGGGTCTATTTAATACCTCATGAAGCTCATTGAGAGAACACCAAGGGTTTGCAGCACTATCAAAAAGCAAAGGGGGGGTACTCTGAAGAAACTAGAATATAAGACATGTTTTCACTTATTTCACACTTTTTGTTAAGTGTGTGTGCATCTGTCTATGTGTGTGTGTGTATATCGGTCAGTCTGTGTGTGTGTGTGTGTGTGTTGGGTTTGATTGAATGAAGTTTCAGAAATAAATCCAAAAAAGAAGGTACATTAACGTCACAGCTGATATGCCTCTTATTATCTAGTAGAATAGCATAGTATTAATCTAATCAAACGTAAAAATACTGAAAGAAAATGTCTATCACAATGTGCAAATAAATGAATATCCTATCCTGCAAAGCACAAAAACGAAGTCACACACTAGCTAGCAACATCTATGGTATGCAGTGGAAAATTAGCAAGCTAGCAAAACACAGATAAGCTAATTGCTTCACATTACAGGGTAAAAACGGTTAATATTAGCATAACATTTAAGACAGAAACAACTTAGGGATAGCTTTAATCTGCTGTTACAATAGCTAGATATACTGTAAGTACCAACTTACATCGTCTCTGACTTCAGTACAGGCGACTGCCGTTATAAAAATAGCACAAAGCGTCGGCGATTTCTGGCGTAACTTAAATTAACGCGTACGTAATGAACGTAGCCGGAATAACGTAACTTTAACTAAACAGTCTCTGTAGCATAAGGAATTCACAACAGTGTGTGTGTGTGTGTGTGTGTGTGTGTGTTTGTCCTACCTCACTTAATACCCCATGAAGCTCATTGAGAACACCGTCAGGGGGTATGTTGCTATAGCATGACTTGATCACACAGGGAGGGGGGGGCTGCCAGCTGAGTCACATGACTGACAGTCACAGGGAGGGTGGTGGTGCCAGCTGAGTCACAACAGTGTCATTACAGGCCTCCCACATGTTATCCCCATTTAATAAACGAACTATTTAGTCAGATAGGCATTTGTTGTGAAAAGAAATACAGTTATAATTTATAGCATTTTATTCAAAATCCAACATTTCATGCAGATGGGATTAATGCTATTGCAATGTGGGTAATGAATTAAAAAAAAAAAATTCTAACAGCCCCATATAATGTCCGATTCACTCAAGATTTGGCATGGATGGTCATGTTGCTATCGGAACAATGGTCTTTTATTTGGTGGCAATCAGAATAAATCTTGGCCAGATACACAACACAACTTCCTGTTTCAATAGCCGCCTACAGGAAGAAAAAAATATATAAAAAAAAAATAAAAAAATTCTAACGGCGCCATCTAATGGCTTATTGACTTGAAATTTGGCATGCATGCTCACACCACTATGCGGAACAAATGTGTCATGTTTGGTGGTAATCGAATAAATCTTGGCCAGATATGCAACTCCTCTTTCAAGAACCGGACAGGAAGTTGGTACTCTATAACTTGCACATTTTTTGGACTATCAAATTTCTTTGGATAACTTTTCATCACGAGTGTCAGTAGATATTACCTGCAAAGATTCAAGAAGATTGCAGTCACGGCCTAGGAGGAGTTGGAAAGAATGTGAAACACATGACAATTCATAAATTCAAAATGGCCGCCTTCTGGTTGGGCGGAAATGAAGGTAAATGGGAAATATGTTCGCAATGGTTAGAGCAATATGTGTATCAAATTTGGTGAAGATAACTATGTCAAGTTAAGGCCTTTCCAGACATTAGGGGCGCTATAGAGCCCCACTACAGGTATGGGCCAAATGGCTGAACAGACTCCCAAAGCTCCCCGGTCTTTACGTGGGCGCCAAAATTTGTGAGTTTTTCGTATATATTGAGGCCGTCAAAAAATGAGCCCAAGTGCTAAATCCACTTAAGGGGGCTATAGAGCAACCTTACCACTCTCAAGCCTAAATGTGTATTCAGATGAAAAGAGTTTCATATTCTGCACATGGCTGCAAGATTTTGAGAGTTTTCGTGGATCTAAGGTCCTCAAAAACATCTTTTGAAATATGAGACATTTACGAAATTCGCCATATCGTAAATTATAATTTTTTTAGATTTTTAAAAATAGCCTGATACAGTTCCAGATGATACGCATGATCCCTCAAAAAGTTGGTTAGATAAATTATGAAATTTTTTTTTCTGGGTGAACGTTAGGGGGCGCTATGGAGACTCTGTCATCCCCGAGCCCAATCACTACAGAATTCTGTCATTTTTTATAGTGTGACATGTGTGCAAATTTTTGCGAATTTTACCACATGAGAAAGTCCTCAAAAAATGACAGTAAAGGTGAGGAATAATAATAATAATAATAATAACAAAACTGCTGCAGTGATGGCAGCGAGTTGAAACTGGCTGCCCCTAGCCAATCTTCCGGCAGTGGCACTCAGACACTGCAAATCGTCACCAATGAAGATGGAAGTCCCTGCTGTAAGACTCTCGGCTTACAGTTCATTATCTGTGGGGGGCGTGGCCAAATCCCAGGGGCGGGTCAAAGCATCACCAATGAAGAAGGAACTCTCTGCTGGTTCATTGACATCTTACACACTGAAAATTACGGACGGGGGCGTGGCGGTGTGAGTGGGCGTGAAAAGTGAACCCCCAGCTCAGTATCACATGTAGACCACACATCCAAGTTTCATGTAAAAATCGGGATGAGCTGTTTGTCATATAGGCTGATTTCCTGTTGCCAGTTGGGGTGCTGTCTCCAAAAGTCCATGGCCTCTAGATGGGGCCTGGACTCAAACATGGGACATTTCAAGCAGATCAAAAGCGTACACTGTAGTTACAGCTAGTGGTGGGTCTGCTCTGTTGTGGTGTCGATCGATGCCAAATACATATAAGTCCGTATTACCGATACCGTGTGTGATACACACTTAAAAATACTACAGGCCATTAAGGGGAGGCATTTCATTATTTCAAGGGGTGAATGAAGATCAATTCTTTAGGCAATGTTTTTTTTTATTAATGTATTGAAGTCAAAAAAATGGTGTAGGTGTAGGCACTGTAAGAATGGGAATACAAACCAAATTTTACAGCCTTTTTAAAAAATAAATAAATAAATAAAATAGCCTAAAAATAACAAATGTCTCCCTTTTTCTGAGTTTTAAAATCAACAAGAAATAAATACACAAGTTGCTACAAGTGTATTAAAATGAATAGGGGGCGTGGTGCATCAGCCCAGGTCTAAATTATTAAAATTTGTCAGGTTGCTCTCAAATTGCAATGTCTTATTCTTGAGCAATCACACTAACACTAAGCACAGGCGATATGACAGACTAACATAATATTAGCCTACAAACTTGGGGATTCTCTGCCTCTCTGAAATGACAAAGCGAACTCTGTCTCATGCCGAGGGGGTCTGGAAGTTCATTGATTTCCCTCCTCATTTCTTCGTTTTTGTAGATCAGCATTTTCTTGTCATGTCGAAAGGGGGTATAGGTTTGGCCGTGTTGCCACGGGTCGAATGCTCTTTTTTCGTATCACAAAAGGAAGTCTTTGAGTTCATTTTGTGCCGTCAAAATAGCTCCACATGAACTTCTCTTTGCTCTTGGCCATGATCTCTCATTCAATGTGCTATCAGTGGGCTGCTGGTGCTCGTTATGGAAGTGAGTCACGTGACGACACATGTAGGGCAAAGGCTATGGAGGCAATGAAAAGATGTGGGCGTTTGCTCAGGAAGGTTAGATACAAGCAAAGTATAGTTGCAGGAGGAGATAACTAAATTAAAATATCAATTCAATTACAGTTGTATCGATCAAATACCTAAGTTTGATACTATGGAAATTTAGATGATGTTTGTTATATATTCTCCTTCATCGCCAAATGTGGGTCTCTCTGTGTGTGTGTGTGTGTGCTTCTGTCTGTGTATGTGTGTGCTTCTGTCTGTATTTTGTGTATTCTGTCTGTTTTTTACGACATAAGCCACTTTTCTCCTTCTGTCTCTGTGTGTGTTGTGTGTGTGCTTCTGTCTGTGTGTGTGTGTGGTGTGTGTGTGGGGGATGACAGGCCATTCAATGAGTTTCCCAAGTTTGCAGCACTATCAGAATCAAAACTATGAGGGGGAGTAGTTAGAATATAAGACATGTCTTTCACTTATTTCATCTTTTTGTTAAGTGTGTGTGCGTCTGTCTATGTGTGTCCCAATATCGGTCAGTATGTGTTTGTGTGTTTGTGTTGGGTTTGATTGAATGAGTTTCGAAATAAATCAAAAAGAATCAATACATTAACGTCACACTGATATGCCTCTTATTTCTAGTAGAATAGCATAGTATTAATCTAATCAAGCCGTAAAATACTGAAAGAAAATGTCTATCACAATGTGCAAATAAAATGAATATCTATGCAAAGCACCAAAAACGAGTCACACACTAGCAAGCAACATCTATGATGCAGTGGAAAATTAGGCAAGCTTAGAAAACACAGATAAGCTAACTGCTTCACATTACAGGCTTAAAACGGTTAATATTAGCATAACATTTAAGACAAAACAACTTAGGGATAGCTTAATCTGCTGTTACAATAGCTAGATATACTGTAAGTACCAACTTACATCGTCTCTGACTTCAGTACAGGCGACTGCCGTGAATAAAAATAACACAGGCGTGCAATTTCTGCTAGGGCGCATAACTTCGTAAAAACGTGCATATTGGCCGTAACTATTACGTAACATTTTAACTAAACAGTCTCTGTAGCATAAGGAATTCACAACATTGTGGTGTGTGTTGTGTGTTTGTCCTACCCTATTTACCCATTTGTCATGTTGAGAACAGAAAGCTGAGTTGCTATCAGCATACTTTTCAGGGAGGGGGGTTGAGTCACATGACTGACAGTCACAGACTGTGGTGCAGTTAAACAGTGTCATTACAGGCTCTCCCACATGTTATCCCCATTTAATAAACGAACTATTCAGTCAGATAGGCATTTGTTGTGAAAGAAATACAGTTACAATTTATAGCATTTTATTCAAAATCCAACATTTCATGCAGATGGGATTAATGCTATTGCAATGTGGGTAATGAATTAAAAAAAAAAAATTCTAACAGCCCCATATAATGTCTATAGATTCACTCAAGATTTGGCATGGATGGTCATGTTGCTATCTTGAACAATGGTCTTTTATTTGGTGGCAATCAGAATAAATCTTGGCCAGATACACAACACAACTTCCTGTTTCAATAGCCGCCTTTACAGGATGAAAAAATATATAAAAAAATAAAAAAAAAATTCTAACGGCGCCATCTAATGGCTTATTGACTGAAAATTTGGCATGCATGCTCACACCCTATATGAACAAATGTGTCATGTTTGGTGGTAATCAGAATAAATCTTGGCCAGATATGCAACTTCCTCTTTCAAGAACCCGGACAGGAAGTTGGTACTCTATAACTTGCACATTTTTGCACTATCAAAATTCTTTGGATAACTTTCATCATGAGTGTCAGTAGATAATACCTGCAAAGATTCAAGAAGATTGCAGTCACGGCCTAGGAGGAGTTGGAAAGAATGTGAAACACATGACAATTCATAAATTCAAAATGGCCGCCTTCTGGTTGGGAGCTAATGAAGGTAAATTGGAAATATGTTCGCAATGGTTAGAGCAATATGCGTATCAAATTTGGTGAAGATCGGAGTAACTATGTCCAAGTTAAGGCCTTTCCAGACATTAGGGGCGCTATAGAGCCCGCCTACAGGTATGGGCCAAATCGCTGAACAGACTCCCAAAGCTCCCGGTGTTTACGTGGGCGCCAAAATTTGTGAGTTTTCGTGTATATATTGAGGCCGTCAAAAATGTGCCCAAGTGCTAAATCCACTTAAGGGGGCGCTATAGAGCAACCGTACCACTCTCAAGCCTAAATGTGTATTCAGATGAAAGAGTTTCATATTCTGCACATGGCTGCAAGATTTTGAGAGTTTTCGTGGATCCTAAGGTCCTCAAAAACGTCTTTGAAATATGAGACATTTCAGGCACTGAAATTCGCCATATCGTAAATTATAATTTTTTTTTTAGATTTTTTATAAAAATAGCCTGATACAGTTCAGATGATACGCATGTTTTCCCTCAAAAAATTTTAGGCTAAATTATGACGAAAAATTTTTTTTTTTTTTTTTTTCTGGGTGAAACATTAGGGGCGCTATGGAGCACTCTGTCATCCCGAGCCCAATCACTACAGAATTCTGTCATTTTTTATAGGTGTGACATGACATTTTGCAAATTTTGAATTTTACCACATGAGAAAGTCCTCAAAAATGACAGTGAAGGTGCGGAATAATAATAATAATAATAATAATTAAAACTGCAAGCAGTGATGACGGGCCCTCGCCTCTTCGCAGTTCGGGGGTACTGGCTGAGGCCAATCTTTGCGGCAGTGAATTTGCGCGGCACTGAGACACTGCAAATTGTCACCAATGAAGATGGAAGTCCCTGCTGTAAGACTCTACGCCATACAGTTCATTATCTGTGGAGGGGGGCGTGGCCAAATCCCAGGGGGGCGGGTCAAAGCATCACCAACGAAGAAGGAACTCTCTGCTGAGTTCATTGACATCTTACACACGACTGTAGCTTAAACGGTTCAAATGTTACGGACGGGGGCGTGGCCGGTGTGAGTGGGCGTGGATTTAAAAGTATAGGGGCCAGCTCAGTATCACATGTAGACCACACATTCTAAGTTTCATGTAAATCGGATGATGTTTGTCATATTAGGCTGATTTCCTGTTGCCAGTTGGTGGCGCTGTCTCCAAAAGTCCATATTGGCCTCTAGATGTCCTCAGGCCTGGACTCTTGGTGATTGTGGGAAATTTCAAGCAGATACGACAACGTACACTGTAGTTACAGCTAGTGGTGGGCGATACTGCAAAATTTGGTATCGATCCGATACCAAATACATATAGGGTCCAAATTGCCGATACCGATACCAATACGATACTTTTTTACTTAAAAAAATACTTTTGTGTAGGGGGGAGAGCATTTCATTATTTCTGAGGTGAATGAATGATCAATTCTTTTAGGCAATATTTTTTTTATTAATGTATTGAAGTGCAAAAAATGATTAGTTATTAGGCACTGTAGAATGAATACAAACCAAATTTTACAGCCTTTTTAAAAATAAATAAATAAATAAATAGCCTAAAGAATAACAAATGTCTCCCTTTTTTTTCTGGTTTAAAATCAAATGAAATAAAGTGCACACAAGTTGCACAAGTGTATTTTAATGTTAGAGGGGGCGCGCGTGATAAGTGAATACAGCCCAGGTCTAAATTAATTAAAATTTGTCAGGTTGCTCTCAGATTCGCAATGTCTTATTCTTGAGCAATCACACTAACTAATGCACAAGACGCGATATGACATGACTAACATAATATTAGCCTACTCTTACAAGCTACCTGGGTATTCTCTGCCTCTCTGAAATGACTCTCCCAACGAACTCTGTCTCTGTGCCGGGGTCTGGAAGTGGATTGATTTCCCTCCTCATTTCTTCGTTTTTGTAGATCAGCATTTTCCTTGTCATGTGTTTTAAGTGTTTGTATAGGTTTGTAGTGTTGCCACAGTATCGAATGCTCTTTTTACACGTATCACAAGTTGCAGTATTATCATTTAGTGCCGTTAAAATAGCTCACACAACACTTCTCTTGCTCTCGGCCACCCTGATCTCTCATTCAATGTGCTATCAGTCTCGCTGCTCCTCTGCGCGTTGTGTCAGTGAGTCACGTGACGACACAACAACGAATCACAGCAGAGGAGCAGGAGGGGGGGAGGAGCAATGTTCCAAGATGTGAAAGCGGGGCGTTTGCTCAGGAAGGTGGAAGACACAAGCAAAGTATAGTGAACGTAGAGGGAGATAACTAAATTAAAATATCGATTCAATTACAGTTGTATCGATCAAATACCAATACCAGCGTTGGCATCGATACTATCGATATTTAGATCGATCCGCCCACCCCCCTAGTTACAGCCACTTTCTCCTTCATCAGAGTGGGTCTCTCTGTGTGTGTGTGTGTGCTTCTGTCTGTGTGTGTGTGTGTGTGCTTCTGTCTGTGTGTGTGTGTGTGGGTGTACAGATTCTGAAATTTCTGTGTGTGTGTGTCTCCTTCATCAGAGTGGGTCTCTGTGTGTGTGTGTGTGCTTCTGTGTGTGTGTGTGTGTGTGTGGGTGTGTACAGGCCAAAAAGATTCAATGTTTCCTTTATTTTCATGACCATTTACATTGTAGATTATCACTGAACTCATCAAAACTATGAGAACACATGCACTGTGTTACAGCCACTTTCTCCTAACAAAAAAGAGGTCTGTGTTTAATACCTCATGTGTGTGTGTGTGTGTCATTGAGAGAACACCAAGGGTTTGCAGCACTATAAAAAAAAAGCAAAGAGGGGGGTACTCTGAAGAAACTAGAATATAAGACATGTTTTCACTTATTTCACACTTTTTTGTTAAGTGTGTCTGCGCCTGTCTATGTGTGTGTGTGTGTATATCGGTCAGTCTGTGTGTGTGTGTGTGTGTTGGGTTTGATTGAATGAAGTTTCAGAAATAAATCCAAAAAAGAAGGTACATTAACGTCACAGCTGATATGCCTCTTATTATCTAGTAGAATAGCATAGTATTAATCTAATCAAACGTAAAATACTGAAAGAAAATGTCTATCACAATGTGCAAATAAAATGAATATCCTATCCTGCAAAGCACCAAAAACGAGTCACACACTAGCTAGCAACATCTATGGTATGCAGTGGAAAATTAGCAAGCTAGCAAAACACAGATAAGCTAACTGCTTCACATTACAGGCTAAAAACGGTTAATATTAGCATAACATTTAAGACAGAAACAACTTAGGGATAGCTTAATCTGCTGTTACAATAGCTAGATATACTGTAAGTACCAACTTACATCGTCTCTGACTTCAGTACAGGCGACTGCCGTAATAAAAATAGCACAAAGCGTCGGCGATTTCTGGCGTAACTTACGAAAATTAACGTACGTAATGAACGTAGCCGTAACTAACGTAACTTTAACTAAACAGTCTCTGTAGCATAAGGAATTCACAACAGTGTGTGTGTGTGTGTGTGTGTGTTTGTCCTACCTCTACTTTACCCCATGAAGCTCATTGAGAACACCGTCAAATGTTGCTATAGCATAGTGATTTCAGGGAGGGGGGCTGCTAGCTGAGTCACATGACTGACAGTCACACAGGGGGGGTTGGGTGGCTGAGCCAGCTGACAGAGACACATTAAACAGTGTCATTACAGGCTCTCCCACATGTTATCCCCATTTAATAAACGAACTATTCAGTCAGATAGGCATTTGTTGTGAAAGAAATACAGTTATAATTTATAGCATTTTATTCAAAATCCTAAATTTCATGCAGATGGGATTAATGCTATTGCAATGTGGGTAATGAATTAAAAAAAAAAATTCTAACAGCCCCATGTAATGTCCGATTCACTCAAGATTTGGCATGGATGCTCATGTTGCTATCGGAACAACTGTCTTTTATTTGGTGGCAATCGGAATAAATCTTGGCCAGATACACAACACAACTTCCTGTTTCAATAGCCGCCTACAGGAAGAAAAAATATATTAAAAAAAAAAAAAAAAAATTCTAACGGCGCCATCTAATGGCTTATTGACTTGAAATTTGGCATGCATGCTCACACCACTATGCGGAACAAATGTGTCATGTTTGGTGGTAATCGGAATAAATCTTGGCCAGATATGCAACTTCCTCTTTCAAGAACCGGACAGGAAGTTGGTACTCAATAACTTCGCACATTTTTTGCACTATCAAATTTCTTTGGATAACTTTTCATCATGAGTGTCAGTAGATATTACCTGCAAAGATTCAAGAAGATTGCAGTCACGGCCTAGGAGGAGTTCGAAAGAATGTGAAACACACATGACAATTCATAAATTCAAAATGGCCGCCTTCTGGTTGGGCGGAGCTAATTAAGGTAAATGGGAAATATGTTCGCAATGGTTAGAGCAATATGTGTATCAAATTTGGTGAAGATGGAGTAACTATGTCCAAGTTAAGGCCTTTCCAGACATTAGGGGGCTATAGAGCCCGCCTACAGGTATGGGCCAAATGGCTGAACAGACTCCCAAAGCTCCCCGGTCTTTACATGGGACGCCAAAATTTGTGAGTTTTCGATATATATTGAGGCCGTCAAAAATGAGCCCAAGTGCTAAATCCCACTTAAGGGGGCGCTATAGAGCAACCGTACCACTCTCAAGCCTAAATGTGTATTCAGATGAAAGAGTTTCATATTCTGCACATGGCTGCAAGATTTGGAGAGTTTTCATGGATCCTAAGGTCCTCAAAAACGTCTTTGAAATATGAGACATTTCGCACGAAATTGAAGCCATCGTAAAATTATAAATTTTTTAGATTTTTTATAAAAATAGCCTGATACAGTTCCAGATGATACGCATGATCCCTGAAAGTTTGAATGCTGAATTATGACTTTTTTTTTTGTCTGGGTCCACATTAGGGGCGCTATGGAGCACTCTGTCATTCCCGAGCCCAATCACTACAGAATTCTGTCATTTTTTATAGGTGTGACATGTGTGCAAATTTTTGCGAATTTTACCACATGAGAAAGCCCTCAAAAATGACAGTAAAGGTGCTTGGAATAATAATAATAATAATAATAATAATTAAAACTGCAATGCAGTGATGGCTCCCAGGCCACTCGCCTCTTCTCGCAGTTCGGGGTAAAACTGGCAGTGATGCCCCCTTTGCGGCAGTTCGGGGTTTGGCAGAGGCCAACTTTGCGGCAGTGAATTTGCGCCGGCACTGAGACACTGCAAATTGTCACCAATGAAGATGGAAGTCCCTGCTGTAAGACTCTCGTCATACAGTTCATTATCTGTGGAGGGGGCGTGGCCAAATCCCAGGGGGGGTCAAAGCATCACCAATGAAGAAGGAACTCTCTGCTGAGTTCATTGACATCTTACACACGACTGTAGCTTAAACGGTTCAAATGTTACGGACGGGGGCGTGGCCTGTGTGAGTGGGCGTGGTTAAAGTATAGGGGCCAGCTCAGTATCACATGTAGACCACACATTCTAAGTTTCATGTAAATCGGATGATGTTTGTCATATTAGGCTGATTTCCTGTTGCCAGTTGGTGGCGCTGTCTCCAAAAAGTCCATATTGGCCTCTAGATGTCCTCAGGCCTGGACTCTTGGTGATTGTGGGAAATTTCAAGCAGATACGACAACGTACACTGTAGTTACAGCTAGTGGTGGGCGATACTGCAAAATTTGGTATCGATCCGATACCAAATACATATAGGGTCCAAATTGCCGATACCGATACCAATACGATACTTTTTTTACTTAAAAAAATACTTTTGTGTAGGGGAGAGCATTTCATTATTTCTGAGGTGAATGAATGATCAATTCTTTAGGCAATATTTTTTTATTAATGTATTGAAGTGCAAAAAAATGATTAGTTATTAGGCACTGTAGAATGAATACAAACCAAATTTTACAGCCTTTTTAAAAAATAAATAAATAAATAAATAGCCTAAAGAATAACAAATGTCTCCCCTTTTTTTCTGGTTTTAAAATCAAATGAAATAAAGTGCACACAAGTTGCACAAGTGTATTTTAATGTTAGAGGGGGCGCGTGATAAGTGAATACAGCCCAGGTCTAAATTAATTAAAATTTGTCAGGTTGCTCTCAGCTTAGCGATGTCTTATTCTTGAGCAATCACACTAACTAATGCACAAGACGCGATATGACATGACTAACATAATATTAGCCTACTCTTACAAGCTACCTGGGTATTCTCTGCCTCTCTGAAATGACTCTCCCAACGAACTCTGTCTCTGTGCCGGGGTCTGGAAGTGGATTGATTTCCCTCCTCATTTCTTCGTTTTTGTAGATCAGCATTTTCCTTGTCATGTGTTTTTAAGTGTTTGTATAGGTTTGTAGTGTTGCCACAGTATCGAATGCTCTTTTACACGTATCACAAGTTGCAGTATTATCATTTAGTGCCGTAAAATAGCTCCACACAACACTTCTCTTGCTCTCGGCCACCCTGATCTCTCATTCAATGTGCTATCAGTCTCGCTGCTCCTCTGCGCGTTGTGTCAGTGAGTCACGTGACGACACAACAACGAATCACAGCAGAGGAGCAGGAGGGGGGAGGAGGAGCAATGTTCCAAGATGTGAAAGCGGCGTTTGCTCAGGAAGGTGGAAGACACAAGCAAAGTATAGTGAACGTAGAGGAGAGATAACTAAATTAAAATATCGATTCAATTACAGTTGTATCGATCAAATACCAATACCAGCGTTGGCATCGATACTATCGATATTTAGATCGATCCTCCCACCCCTAGTTACAGCCACTTTCTCCTTCATCAGAGTGGGTCTCTCTGTGTGTGTGTGTGTGCTTCTGTCTGTGTGTGTGTGTGTGTGTGCTTCTGTCTGTGTGTGTGTGTGGGTGTACAGATTGTGGGTTTCAAGCAGATGTGCTTCTGTCTGACACTGTAGTTACAACCACTTTGTCCTTCATCAGAGTGGGTCTCTGTGTGTGTGTGTGTGCTTCTGTCTGTGTGTGTGTGTGTGTGTGTGTGGGGGGTGTACAGCCATTGTGGAACACCAAGGGTTTGCAGCACTATCAGAAAAGCAAAGGGGGGTACTCTGAAGAAACTAGAATTTAAGACATGTTTTCACTTATTTCACAGTTTTTGTTAAGTGTGTTCTTCTATGTGTGTGTGTGTATATCGGTGTCTGTGTGTGTGTGTGTGTGTGTGTTGGGTTTGATTGAATGAAATAAATCCAAAAAGAAGGTACATTAACGTCACAGCTGCCATCTAGTAGAGCATAGTATTAACTAATCAAACGTAAAAACTGAAAGGTTTGAATATCCTATCCTGCAAAGCACCAAAAACTAGTCACACAAAGCAACAATTGAGTGGGCAAGGCAAAACACAGTAACTGCTTCACATTACAGGCTCAAAAAACGGTTAATATTAATAACATTTAGAATATAAGACATGTTGATTCATAGTTTTACTTTTCAATACACAGTTTTTGAATCCTGACGAATTAGCCTTTATGGCGGTGTGTTTAGCCTCTACAGGTGATTTTCTATGCCTGGAACTTCCAGCCTCTTTAGGGGTTGTTGAATGAAGCTTTAAATCCATACCTTTAAATCCCAGATTAATCCACTTTATGTCCATAATTCATCGCGTTTTTCGCTCAATTATGCCGCTCGCGCTGCTCCGTGTATCGCTCTCTGTGTTTACAGGAAGTTCCAGTATGAATAGACATCAGCCAATCAAAGACTATTAGCTGAAAATACTAGCCAAAGCAAACTTCCTGTCAAAAATGCAATCAAAGGTGCTAGAGCGGAACAAGATAGATATCTACAGTTTTATAGCGGAAATGGCCTCATTGGTTTGAATATGGCATATATTTGCATTATATATTATATATTTGGGCCTTTTTGAAGAAATGTAAAAGTATGTGCTTTATATGAGTTATAATGTTTATTATGTTTATTTTTGCATATAGAAGAACTGTTTTAGACACACAAATGCTTGTGTAGCATTGTTGTGGGTGTAATATCAATAAATATGACATTATTATGTTATTATTGGCATAGGTAAATGTCATGAGGGCAAAAGCGTCTGGACTTTTTTTTGAAAAATGTCTGTATTTTGTCATCTGTAAAATTTATAATGATTATTTCTTCACAGTGTGACTCCCAAGACATATGAGAAGTGTTTTAGAGTAAAATGGCTTAGGTTTTACCTATATGTCTGTGATATCAATACATATCTGGAAGAGTCATAACCGTTTATTTATTTATTTGTCTTTAAGGTCCTACAACCATTTTTAACATTCAAGTGACCTCATTGCACCCAAATATTCTACTAACCCAATTTGTCCTGAAAAAATGATGTTCATATCTTCACTGTAGACAACAGGGGATGTTTTATTGGCTTTTTATATAAAATAAATCCAGACGGAAAATGAACTGTAAAAATGGCCTCAGGGCTCAGAGTTAATCTGCTGTTACAATAGCTAGATGTAAGTACCAATTTACATCGTCTCTGACTTCAGTACAGGCGACTGCCGTAATAAAAAATAACACAGACGTCGCGACAATTTCTGGCGTGTGTGTAATGTGTGCGTAATGAACGTACCCGTAACTAACGTAACTTTAACTAAACAGTCTCTGTAGCATGAGGAATTCATAACAGTGTGTGTGTGTGTGTGTGTGTGTGTGTGTGTGTGTTTGTCCTACCTCTATATTGAAGCTCAAGCTATGTTGCCATAGCATAGTGATTTCAGGGGGGGGAGCTGCTAGCTGAGTCACATGACTGACAGTCACACAGGGAGGGGGGGGTTGCCAGCTGAGCACATGACTGACAGTCACAGACTGTAGTGCAGTTAAACAGTGTCATTACAGGCTCTCCCACATGTTATCCCCATTTAATAAACGAACTATTCAGTCAGATAGGCATTTGTTGTGAAAGAAATACAGTTACAATTTATAGCATTTTATTCAAAATCCAACATTTCATGCAGATGGGATTAATGCTATTGCAATGTGGGTAATGAATTAAAAAAAAAAAATTCTAACAGCCCCATATAATGTCCGATTCACTCAAGATTTGGCATGGATGGTCATGTTGCTATGCGGAACAATGGTCTTTTATTTGGTGGCAATCAGAATAAATCTTGGCCAGATACACAACACAACTTCCTGTTTCAATAGCCGCCTACAGGATGAAAAAAATATATAAAAAAAAATAAAAAAAATTCTAACGGCGCCATCTAATGGCTTATTGACTCGAAATTTGGCATGCATGCTCACACCACTATGCGGAACAAATGTGTCATGTTTGGTGGTAATCGGAATAAATCTTGGCCAGATATGCAACTTCCTCTTTCAAGAACCCGGACAGGAAGTTGGTACTCAATAACTCGCACATTTTTTGCACTATCAAATTTCTTTGGATAACTTTTCATCACGAGTGTCAGTAGATAATACCTGCAAAGATTCAAGAAGATTGCAGTCACGGCCTAGGAGGAGTTTGGAAAGAATGTGAAACACATGACAATTCATAAATTCAAAATGGCCGCCTTCTGGTTGGGCGGAG
This sequence comes from Etheostoma perlongum, assembly GCA_026937815.1. NCBI lineage: Eukaryota > Metazoa > Chordata > Actinopteri > Perciformes > Percidae > Etheostoma > Etheostoma perlongum. Next base: position 29,025,119 of record CM049374.1, on the reverse strand, counting down.
CTAATGAAGGTAAATGGGAAATATGTTCGCAATGGTTAGAGCAATATGTGTATCAAATTTGGTGAAGATCGGAGTAACTATGTCCAAGTTAAGGCCTTTCCAGACATTAGGGGGCGCTATAGAGCCCGCCTACAGGTATGGGCCAAATCGCTGAACAGACTCCCAAAGCTCCCCGGTGTTTACGTGGACGCCAAAATTTGTGAGTTTTCGTATATATTGAGGCCGTCAAAAATGTGCCCAAGTGCTAAATCCACTTAAGGGGGCGCTATAGAGCAACCGTACCACTCTCAAGCCTAAATGTGTATTCAGATGAAAGAGTTTCATATTCTGCACATGGCTGCAAGATTTTGAGAGTTTTCGTGGATCCTAAGGTCCTCAAAAACGTCTTTGAAATATGAGACATTTCGCACGAAATTCGCCATATCGTAAATTATAAATTTTTTAGATTTTTTATAAAAATAGCCTGATACAGTTCCAGATGATACGCATGTTCCCTCAAAAATTGGTTAGATAAATTATGAAATTTTTTTTTTTTTCTGGGTGAACATTAGGGGGCGCTATGGAGAGCTCTGTCATCCCCCGAGCCCAATCACTACAGAATTCTGTCATTTTTTATAGGTGTGACATGTGTGCAAATTTTTGCGAATTTTACCACATGAGAAAGTCCTCAAAAATGACAGTGAAGGTGCGGAATAATAATAATAATTAAAACTGCAAGCAGTGATGACACGGGTGCCCTAGCCCCCGGGCCTAATTAAAACTGCGCAGTTCGCAGGGGTACTGGCAGAGGCCAATCTTTGCGGCAGTGAATTTGCGCGGCACTCAGACACTGCAAATCGTCACCAATGAAGATGGAAGTCCCTGCTGTAAGACTCTACGTCATACAGTTCATTATCTGTGGAGGGGGCGTGGCCAAATCCCAGGGGCGGGTCAAAGCATCACCAATGAAGAAGGAACTCTCTGCTGAGTTCATTGACATCTTACACACGACTGTAGCTTAAACGGTTCAAATGTTACGGACGGGGGCGTGGCCTGTGTGAGTGGGCGTGGTTAAAGTATAGGGGCCAGCTCAGTATCACATGTAGACCACACATTCTAAGTTTCATGTAAATCGGATGATGTTTGTCATATTAGGCTGATTTCCTGTTGCCAGTTGGTGGCGCTGTCTCCAAAAGTCCATATTGGCCTCTAGATGTCCTCAGGCCTGGACTCTTGGTGATTGTGGGAAATTTCAAGCAGATACGACAACGTACACTGTAGTTACAGCTAGTGGTGGGCGATACTGCAAAATTTGGTATCGATCCGATACCAAATACATATAGGGTCCAAATTGCCGATACCGATACCAATACGATACTTTTTACTTAAAAAAATACTTTTGTGTAGGGGAGAGCATTTCATTATTTCTGAGGTGAATGAATGATCAATTCTTTAGGCAATATTTTTTTATTAATGTATTGAAGTGCAAAAAATGATTAGTTATTAGGCACTGTAGAATGAATACAAACCAAATTTTACAGCCTTTTTAAAAAATAAATAAATAAATAAATAGCCTAAAGAATAACAAATGTCTCCCTTTTTTCTGGTTTTAAAATCAAATGAAATAAAGTGCACACAAGTTGCACAAGTGTATTTTAATGTTAGAGGGGGGCGTGATAAGTGAATACAGCCCAGGTCTAAATTAATTAAAATTTGTCAGGTTGCTCTCAGCTTCGCGATGTCTTATTCTTGAGCAATCACACTAACTAATGCACAAGACGCGATATGACATGACTAACATAATATTAGCCTACTCTTACAAGCTACCTGGGTATTCTCTGCCTCTCTGAAATGACTCTCCCAACGAACTCTGTCTCTGTGCCGGGGGTCTGGAAGTGGATTGATTTCCCTCCTCATTTCTTCGTTTTTGTAGATCAGCATTTTCCTTGTCATGTGTTTTTAAGTGTTTGTATAGGTTTGTAGTGTTGCCACAGTATCGAATGCTCTTTTTACACGTATCACAAGTTGCAGTATTATCATTTAGTGCCGTAAAATAGCTCCACACAACACTTCTCTTGCTCTTGGCCACCCTGATCTCTCATTCAATGTGCTATCAGTCTCGCTGCTCCTCTGCGCGTTGTGTCAGTGAGTCACGTGACGACACAACAACGAATCACAGCAGAGGAGCAGGAGGGGGAGGAGGAGCAATGTTCCAAGATGTGAAAGCGGCGTTTGCTCAGGAAGGTGGAAGACACAAGCAAAGTATAGTGAACGTAGAGGAGAGATAACTAAATTAAAATATCGATTCAATTACAGTTGTATCGATCAAATACCAATACCAGCGTTGGCATCGATACTATCGATATTTAGATCGATCCGCCCACCCCTAGTTACAGCCACTTTCTCCTTCATCAGAGTGGGTCTCTCTGTGTGTGTGTGTGTGCTTCTGTCTGTGTGTGTGTGTGCTTCTGTCTGTGTGTGTGTGTGTGGTGTCTGTCTGTGTGTGTGTGTGTGTTTCTGTCTTCATGTGTGTGTGTGTGTGTGTGTGTGCTTCTGTCTGTGTGTGTGTGTGTGTGTGTGTGTGTGTGTGTGTGTGGGTGTACAGATTGACAGGGGAAATTTTTGACCATTTACATTGTAGATACTGAACTCATCAAAACTATGATGAACACATGTAGTTACAAAAAAAAGGGTCTATTTAATACCTTTCATTGAGAGAACCCAAGGGTTTGCAGCACTATCAAAAAAGAGGGGGGTGAAGAAACTAGAATATAAGACATGTTTTCACTTATTTCACACTTTTTTTTGTGTGTGTGCTTCTGTCTGTGTGTGTGTGTGTATATCGGTCAGTCTGTGTGTGTGTGTGTGTGTTGGGTTTGATTGAATGAAGTTTCAGAAATAAATCCAAAAAGAAGGTACATTAAGGCACATTGATATGCCTCTTATTATCTAGTAGAATAGCATAGTATTAATCTAATCAAACGTAAAATACTGAAAAAAAATGTCTATCAAATGTGCAAATAAATGAATATCCTATCCTGCAAAGCACCAAAAACGAGTCACACACTAGCTAGCAACATCTATGGTATGCAGTGGAAAATTAGCAAGCTAGCAAAACACAGATAAGCTAACTGCTTCACATTACAGGCTAAAAACGGTTAATATTAGCATAACATTTAAGACAGAAACAACTTAGGGATAGTGTTAATCTGTAGATAAAATGTAGTTTAATACTTTTGTGTACCATAAAAAAGTTGCTCGGTACAGTCTGTGTGTGTGTGTGTGTGTGTGTTGCAGAAACTTTATGTCCATAATTGTACTGCGTGTCAGACGTCTCTGTGTCTGATTTCAGGAAACTGGCCGCCATATGAATGGAAGTATCAGAAAAAATCCAAATGGAAAAAGAAGCCCTCCCAGAATTAACGTAACAGCATGATAATAAAATCTTATTATCTAGTAGCAATAGCATAGTATTAATCTAATCAAACATGTAAATGATTTACTGAACTAAAATGTCTATCACAATGTGCAAATAAAATGAATATTATTATGTTATTTATTGGGGGTAAAAGCACCAAAAACGAGTGAAAAAGATATTAGCAACAAATACATCTGTAAAATTTATAATGATTAAAAGTGTAACAGTGCTCCAAACACAGATAAAAGTTTAACTATATGTCTGTCACATTACTGAAAGGCTAAAAACGGTTACAACCATTTTTATTAGCATGGCCAGATACAAACATTTAAGACAGAATACAACTTAACAAAGGGATGATGATTAGCTTAATCTGCTGTTAAAATAGGGCTAGATATCTGCTGTTACAATGTAGATGTAACCAACTTACATCGTCTCTGACTTCAGTACAGGCGATTTCGTTGAAAAAATAACAAACGTCGGTGTTTCTGGCGTAATTTTTGTAATTAACGACGTAATTTGCCTAACTAACGTAACTTTAACTAAACAGTCTCTGTAGCATGAGGAATTCATAACAGTTGTGTGTGTGTGTGTGACAAGGTGTGTTTGTATAGATTGAAACCGTCAAGGTATGTTGCTATAGCATAGTGATTTAGGGGGGCTGCTAGCTGAGTCACATGACTGACAGTCACACAGGGAGGGGTTGAGTCACATGGCTGACAGTGCCAGACTGAGTCACATTACAGTGTCATTACAGGCTCTCCCACATGTTATCCCCATTTAATAAACGAACTATTTAGTCAGATAGGCATTTGTTGTGAAAGAAATACAGTTATAATTTATAGCATTTTATTCAAAATCCTAAATTTCATGCAGATGGGATTAATGCTATTGCAATGTGGGTAATGAATTAAAAAAAAAATTCTAACAGCCCCATGTAATGTCCGATTCACTCAAGATTTGGCATGGATGGTCATGTTGCTATGCGGAACAATGGTCTTTTATTTGGTGGCAATCAGAATAAATCTTGGCCAGATACACAACACAACTTCCTGTTTCAATAGCCGCCTACAGGATGAAAAAAATATATTAAAAAAAATAAAAAAATTCTAACGGCGCCATCTAATGGCTTATTGACTTGAAATTTGGCATGCATGCTCACACCACTATGCGGAACAAATGTGTCATGTTTGGTGGTAATCGGAATAAATCTTGGCCAGATATGCAACTTCCTCTTTCAAGAACCCGGACAGGAAGTTGGTACTCAATAACTTGCACATTTTTCGCACTATCAAATTTCTTTGGATAACTTTTCATCATGAGTGTCAGTAGATATTACCTGCAAAGATTCAAGAAGATTGCAGTCACGGCCTAGGAGGAGTTGGAAAGAATGTGAAACACATGACAATTCATAAATTCAAAATGGCCGCCTTCTGGTTGGGCGGAGCTAATGAAGGTAAATGGGAAATATGTTCGCAATGGTTAGAGCAATATGTGTATCAAATTTGGTGAAGATCGGAGTAACTATGTCCAAGTTAAGGCCTTTCCAGACATTAGGGGCGCTATAGAGCCCCTACAGGTATGGGCCAAATGGCTGAACAGACTCCCAAAGCTCCCGGTGTTTACGTGGGCCAAAATTTGTGAGTTTTCGTATATATTGAGGCCGTCAAAAATGTGCCCAAGTGCTAAATCCACTTAAGGGGGCGCTATAGAGCAACCGTACCACTCTCAAGCCTAAATGTGTATTCAGATGAAAGAGTTTCATATTCTGCACATGGCTGCAAGATTTTGAGAGTTTTCATGGATCCTAAGGTCCTCAAAAACGTCTTTGAAATATGAGACATTTCGCATCTAAATTCGCCATATCGTGAATTATAAATTTTTTAGATTTTTTATAAAAAATAGCCTGATACAGTTCCAGATGATACGCATGATCCCTCAAAAGTTGGTTAGATAAATTATGAAATTTTTTTTTTGTCTGGGTGAACATTAGGGGGCGCTATGGAGAGCACTCTGTCATCCCCGAGCCCAATCACTACAGAATTCTGTCATTTTTTATAGGTGTGACATGTGTGCAAATTTTTGCGAATTTTACCACATGAGAAAGTCCTCAAAAATGACAGTAAAGGTGCGGAATAATAATAATTAAAACTGCAAGCAGTGATGACGGGCCCTCGCCTCTTCGCAGTTCGGGGGTACTGGCTGAGGCCAATCTTTGCGGCAGTGAATTTGCGCGGCACTGAGACACTGCAAATTGTCACCAATGAAGATGGAAGTCCCTGCTGTAAGACTCTACGTCATACAGTTCATTATCTGTGGAGGGGGCGTGGCCAAATCCCAGGGGGCGGGTCAAAGCATCACCAATGAAGAAGGAACTCTGCTGAGTTCATTGACATCTTACACACGACTGTAGCTTAAACGGTTCAAATGTTACGGACGGGGGCGTGGCCTGTGTGAGTGGGCGTGGTTAAAGTATAGGGGCCAGCTCAGTATCACATGTAGACCACACATACTAAGTTTCATGTAAATCGGATGATGTTTGTCATATTAGGCTGATTTCCTGTTGCCAGTTGGTGGCGCTGTCTCCAAAAGTCCATATTGGCCTCTAGATGTCCTCAGGCCTGGACTCTTGGTGATTGTGGGAAATTTCAAGCAGATACGACAACGTACACTGTAGTTACAGCTAGTGGTGGGCGATACTGCAAAATTTGGTATCGATCCGATACCAAATACATATAGGGTCCAAATTGCCGATACCGATACCAATACGATACTTTTTACTTAAAAAATACTTTTGTGTAGGGGAGAGCATTTCATTATTTCTGAGGTGAATGAATGATCAATTCTTTAGGCAATATTTTTTTATTAATGTATTGAAGTGCAAAAAAATGATTAGTTATTAGGCACTGTAGAATGAATACAAACCAAATTTTACAGCCTTTTTAAAAAATAAATAAATAAATAAATAGCCTAAAGAATAACAAATGTCTCCCTTTTTCTGGTTTTAAAATCAAATGAAATAAAGTGCACAAGTTGCACAAGTTGTATTTTAATGTTAGAGGGGGCGCGCGTGATAAGTGAATACAGCCCAGGTCTAAATTAATTAAAATTTGTCAGGTTGCTCTCAGCTTCGCGATGTCTTATTCTTGAGCAATCACACTAACTAATGCACAAGACGCGATATGACATGACTAACATAATATTAGCCTACTCTTACAAGCTACCTGGGTATTCTCTGCCTCTCTGAAATGACTCTCCAACGAACTCTGTCTCTGTGCCGGGGTCTGAAGTGGATTGATTTCCCTCCTCATTTCTTCGTTTTTGTAGATCAGCATTTTCCTTGTCATGTGTTTTTAAGTGTTTGTATAGGTTTGTAGTGTTGCCACAGTATCGAATGCTCTTTTCACACGTATCACAAGTTGCAGTATTATCATTTAGTGCCGTAAAATAGCTCCACACAACACTTCTCTTGCTCTCGGCCACCCTGATCTCTCATTCAATGTTCTATCAGTCTCGCTGCTCCTCTGCTGCGTTGTGTCAGTGAGTCACGTGACGACACAACAACGAATCACAGCAGAGGAGCAGGAGGGGGAGGAGGAGCAATGTTCCAAGATGTGAAAGCGGCGTTTGCTCAGGAAGGTGGAAGACACAAGCAACGTATAGTGAACGTAGAGGAGAGATAACTAAATTAAAATATCGATTCAATTACAGTTGTATCGATCAAATACCAATACCAGCGTTGGCATCGATACTATCGATATTTAGATCGATCCGCCCACCCCTAGTTACAGCCACTTTCTCCTTTCAGAGTGGGTCTCTCTGTGTGTGTGTGTGTGCTTCTGTCTGTGTGTGTGTGTGTGCTTCTGTCTGTGTGTGTGTGTGTGTGTGTGCTTCTGTCTGTGTGTGTGTGTGGTTCATCTGTCTGTGTGTGTGTGTGTGTGCTTCTGTGTGTGTGTGTGTGTGTGTCTGTGTGTGTGTGTGTGGGTGTACAGATTGTGGGAAATTTCAAGAGATATTTTCAACGTACACTGTAGTTACAGCCACTTTCTCCTTCATCAGAGTGGGTCTCTGTGTGTGTGTGTGTGTGTGTTCTTGTGTGTGTGTGTGTGTGTGTGTGTGTGTGTGTGGGGGGGGTGTAGAGTACAGGCCATTGAGAGAACACCAAGGGTTTGCAGCACTATAAAAAAAAAGCAAAAGGGGGGGGTACTCTGAAGAAACTAGAATATAAGACATGTTTTCACTTATTTCACACTTTTTTTGTTAAGTGTGTGTGCGCCTGTCTATGTGTGTGTGTGTATATCGGTCAGTCTGTGTGTGTGTGTGTGTGTTGGGTTTGATTGAATGAAGTTTCAGAAATAAATCCAAAAAGAAGGTACATTAACGTCACAGCTGATATGCCTCTTATTATCTAGTAGAATAGCATAGTATTAATCTAATCAAACGTAAAATACTGAAAGAAAATGTCTATCACAATGTGCAAATAAAATGAATATCCTATCCTGCAAAGCACCAAAAACGAGTCACACACTAGCTAGCAACATCTATGGTATGCAGTGGAAAATTAGCAAGCTAGCAAAACACAGATAAGCTAACTGCTTCACATTACAGGCTAAAAACGGTTAATATTAGCATAACATTTAAGACAGAAACAACTTAGGGATAGCTTAATCTGCTGTTACAATAGCTAGATATACTGTAAGTACCAACTTACATCGTCTCTGACTTCAGTACAGGCGACTGCCGTTATAAAAATAGCACAAAGCGTCGGCGATTTCTGGCGTAACTTACGAAATTAACGTACGTAATGAACGTAGCCGTAACTAACGTAACTTTAACTAAACAGTCTCTGTAGCATAAGGAATTCACAACATTGTGTGTGTGTGTGTGTGTGTGTGTGTTTGTCCTACCTCTACTTAATACCCCATGAAGCTCATTGAGAACACCGTCAAGGTATGTTGCTATAGCATAGTGATTTCAGGGAGGGGGGCTGCTAGCTGAGTCACATGACTGACAGTCACACAGGGAGGGTTGGGTGGCTGCCAGCTGAGTCACATTACAGTGTCATTACAGGCTCTCCCACATGTTATCCCCATTTAATAAACGAACTATTTAGTCAGATAGGCATTTGTTGTGAAAGAAATACAGTTATAATTTATAGCATTTTATTCAAAATCCTAAATTTCATGCAGATGGGATTAATGCTATTGCAATGTGGGTAATGAATTAAAAAAAAAAATTCTAACAGCCCCATGTAATGTCCGATTCACTCAAGATTTGGCATGGATGCTCATGTTGCTATGCGGAACAACTGGTCTTTTATTTGGTGGCAATCAGAATAAATCTTGGCCAGATACACAACACAACTTCCTGTTTCAATAGCCGCCTACAGGAAGAAAAAAATATATAAAAAAAAAAATAAAAAAATTCTAACGGCGCCATCTAATGGCTTATTGACTTGAAATTTGGCATGCATGCTCACACCACTATGGAACAAATGTGTGTCATGTTTGGTGGTAATCGGAATAAATCTTGGCCAGATATGCAACTTCCTCTTTCAAGAACCCGGACAGGAAGTTGGTACTCAATAACTTCGCACATTTTTTTGCACTATCAAATTTCTTTGGATAACTTTTCATCATGAGTGTCAGTAGATATTACCTGCAAAGATTCAAGAAGATTGCAGTCACGGCCTAGGAGGAGTTCGAAAGAATGTGAAACACATGACAATTCATAAATTCAAAATGGCCGCCTTCTGGTTGGGCGGAGCTAATTGAAGGTAAATGGGAAATATGTTCGCAATGGTTAGAGCAATATGTGTATCAAATTTGGTGAAGATCGGGGTAACTATGTCCAAGTTAAGGCCTTTCCAGACATTAGGGGGCTTATAGAACAGGTATGGGCCAAATCGCTGAACAGACTCCCCAAAGCTTGGGTTTACATGGGCGCAAAATTTGTGAGTTTTCGATATATTGAGGCGTCAAAAATGAGCCCAAGTGCTAAATCCACTTAAGGGGCGCTATAGAGCAACCGTACCACTCTCAAGCCTAAATGTGTATTCAGATGAAAGAGTTTCATATTCTGCACATGGCTGCAAGATTTTGAGAGTTTTTTGGATCCTAAGGTCCTCAAAAACGTCTTTGAAATATGAGACATTTCGCATCTAAATTCGCCATATCGTAAATTATAAATTTTTTAGATTTTTTATAAAAATAGCCTGATACAGTTCCAGATGATACGCATGATCCCTCAAAAATTTTAGATAAATTATGAAATTTTTTTTTGTCTGGGTGAACATTAGGGGCTTATGGAGAACTCTGTCATCCCCCCGAGCCCAATCACTACAGAATTCTGTCATTTTTTATAGGTGTGACATGTGTGCAAATTTTTGCGAATTTTACCACATGAGAAAGTCCTCAAAAATGACAGTGAAGGTGCGGAATAATAATAATAATTAAAACTGCATGCAGTGATGATGGGCCCTCGCCTCTTCGCAGTTCGGGGGTACTGGCTGAGGCCAATCTTTGCGGCAGTGAATTTGCGCGGCACTGAGACACTGCAAATTGTCACCAATGAAGATGGAAGTCCCTGCTGTAAGACTCTACGTCATACAGTTCATTATCTGTGGAGGGGGCGTGGCCAAATCCCAGGGGGCGGGTCAAAGCATCACCAATGAAGAAGGAACTCTCTGCTGAGTTCATTGACATCTTACACACGACTGTAGCTTAAACGGTTCAAATGTTACGGACGGGGGCGTGGCCTGTGTGAGTGGGCGTGGTTAAAGTATAGGGGCCAGCTCAGTATCACATGTAGACCACACATACTAAGTTTCATGTAAATCGGATGATGTTTGTCATATTAGGCTGATTTCCTGTTGCCAGTTGGTGGCGCTGTCTCCAAAAGTCCATATTGGCCTCTAGATGTCCTCAGGCCTGGACTCTTGGTGATTGTGGGAAATTTCAAGCAGATACGACAACGTACACTGTAGTTACAGCTAGTGGTGGGCGATACTGCAAAATTTGGTATCGATCCGATACCAAATACATATAGGGTCCGTATTGCCGATACCGATACCAATACGATACTTTTTACTTAAAAAATACTTTTGTGTAGGGGAGAGCATTTCATTATTTCTGAGGTGAATGAATGATCAATTCTTTAGGCAATATTTTTTTATTAATGTATTGAAGTGCAAAAAATGATTAGTTATTAGGCACTGTAGAATGAATACAAACCAAATTTTACAGCCTTTTTAAAAAATAAATAAATAAATAAATAGCCTAAAGAATAACAAATGTCTCCCTTTTTTCTGGTTTTAAAATCAAATGAAATAAAGTGCACACAAGTTGCACAAGTGTATTTTAATGTTAGATTTTTGCGTGATAAGTGAATACAGCCCAGGTCTAAATTAATTAAAATTTGTCAGGTTGCTCTCAGCTTTCAGCGATGTCTTATTCTTGAGCAATCACACTAACTAATGCACAAGACGCGATATGACATGACTAACATAATATTAGCCTACTCTTACAAGCTACCTGGGTATTCTCTGCCTCTCTGAAATGACTCTCCCAACGAACTCTGTCTCTGTGCCGGGGGTCTGGAAGTGGATTGATTTCCCTCCTCATTTCTTCGTTTTTTGTAGATCAGCATTTTCCTTGTCATGTGTTTTTAAGTGTTTGTATAGGTTTGTAGTGTTGCCACAGTATCGAATGCTCTTTTTACACGTATCACAAGTTGCAGTATTATCATTTAGTGCCGTAAAATAGCTCCACACAACACTTCTCTTGCTCTCGGCCACCCTGATCTCTCATTCAATGTGCTATCAGTCTCGCTGCTCCTCTGCGCGTTGTGTCAGTGAGTCACGTGACGACACAACAACGAATCACAGCAGAGGAGCAGGAGGGGGGGAGGAGGAGCAATGTTCCAAGATGTGAAAGCGGCGTTTGCTCAGGAAGGTGGAAGACACAAGCAAAGTATAGTGAACGTAGAGGAGAGATAACTAAATTAAAATATCAATTCAATTACAGTTGTATCGATCAAATACCAATACCAGCGTTGGCATCGATACTATCGATATTTAGATCGATCCGCCCACCCCTAGTTACAGCCACTTTCTCCTTCATCAGAGTGGGTCTCTCTGTGTGTGTGTCCTTCTGTCTGTGTGTGTGTGTGTGTGTGTGTGAGGGTGTACAGATTGTGGTGTGTGTGTGTGTGTGCTTCTGTCTGTGTGTGTGTGTGTGTGTGTGCTTCTGTCTGTGTGTGTGTGTGTGCTTCTGTCTGTGTGTGTGTGTGTGTGCTTCTGTCTGTGTGTGTGTGTGGGTGTACAGATTGTGGGAAATTTCAAGCAGATACGACAACGTACACTGTAGTTACAGCCACTTTCTCCTTCATCAGAGTGGGTCTCTCTGTGTGTGTGTGTGTTCTGTCTGTGTGTGTGTGTGTGTGTGTGTGTGTGTGTGTGGGTGTAGAGTACAGGGGGTGACCATTTATTGAGTATCAGGCCTATGATTGCAGAATTATTTACTTAACAAAAAAAAGGGTCTATTTAAACATGAAGCCATTGAAGAACACCAAGGGTTTGCAGCACTATCAAAAAAGCAAAAGGGGGGTACTCTGAAGAAACTAGAATATAAGACATGTTTTCACTTATTTCACACTTTTTTGTTAAGTGTGTGTGCGTCTGTCTATGTGTGTGTGTGTATATCGGTCAGTCTGTGTGTGTGTGTGTGTGTTGGGTTTGATTGAATGAAGTTTCAGAAATAAATCCAAAAAGAAGGTACATTAACGTCACAGCTGATATGCCTCTTATTATCTAGTAGAATAGCATAGTATTAATCTAATCAAACGTAAAATACTGAAAGAAAATGTCTATCACAATGTGCAAATAAATGAATATCCTATCCTGCAAAGCACCAAAAACGAGTCACACACTAGCTAGCAACATCTATGGTATGCAGTGGAAAATTAGCAAGCTAGCAAAACACAGATAAGCTAACTGCTTCACATTACAGGCTAAAAACGGTTAATATTAGCATAACATTTAAGACAGAAACAACTTAGGGATAGCTTAATCTGCTGTTACAATAGCTAGATATACTGTAAGTACCAACTTACATCTTCTCTGACTTCAGTACAGGCGACTGCCGTTATAAAAATAGCAGTATTTCTGGCGTAACCACTTAAATTAACGCAACGTAATGAACGTGAGCCGTAACTAACGTAACTTTAACTAAACAGTCTCTGTAGCATAAGGAATTCACAACATTGTGTGTGTGTGTGTGTGTGTGTTTGTCCTACCTCTACTTAATACCCCATGAAGCTCATTGAGAACACCGTCAAGGTATGTTGCTATAGCATAGTGATTTCAGGGAGGGGGCTGCTAGCTGAGTCACATGACTGACAGTCACACAGGGAGGGTTGTGGTGGCTGAGTCACATTACAGTGTCATTACAGGCTCTCCCACATGTTATCCCCATTTAATAAACGAACTATTTAGTCAGATAGGCATTTGTTGTGAAAGAAATACAGTTATAATTTATAGCATTTTATTCAAAATCCTAAATTTCATGCAGATGGGATTAATGCTATTGCAATGTGGGTAATGAATTAAAAAAAATTCTAACAGCCCCATGTAATGTCCGATTCACTCAAGATTTGGCATGGATGCTCATGTTGCTATGCGGAACAACTGTCTTTTATTTGGTGGCAATCGGAATAAATCTTGGCCAGATACACAACACAACTTCCTGTTTCAATAGTGTATCGCCTACAGGAAGAAAAAAATATATTAAAAAAAAAAAAATTCTAACGGCGCCATCTAATGGCTTATTGACTTGAAATTTGGCATGCATGCTCACACCACTATCTTGCGGAACAAATGTGTGATGTTTGGTGGTAATCGGAATAAATCTTGGCCAGATATGCAACTTCCTCTTCAAGAACCCGGACAGGAAGTTGGTACTCAATAACTGCACATTTTTGCACTATCAAATTTCTTTTGGATAACTTTTCATCACGAGTGTCAGTAGATATTACCTGCAAAGATTCAAGAAGATTGCAGTCACGGCCTCAGGAGGAGTTCGAAAGAATGTGAAACACATGACAATTCATAAATTCAAAATGGCCGCCTTCTGGTTGGGCGGAGCTAATGAAGGTAAATGGGAAATATGTTCGCAATGGTTAGAGCAATATGTGTATCAAATTTGGTGAAGATCGGAGTAACTATGTCCAAGTTAAGGCCTTTCCAGACATTAGGGGCTTATAGAGCCCGCCTACAGGTATGGGCCAAATGGCTGAACAGACTTCAAAGCTCCCCGGTGTTTTTACATGGGCGCCAAAATTTGTGAGTTTTGTATATATTGAGGCCGTCAAAATGAGCCCAAGTGCTAAATCCACTTAATTATAGAGCAAATGTACCACTCTCAAGCCTAAATGTGTATTCAGATGAAAGAGTTTCATATTCTGCACATGGCTGCAAGATTTGGAGAGTTTTCATCAATCCTAAGGTCCTCAAAACGTCTTTGAAATATGAGACATTTCGCAATGAGCGAAATTTGCCATATCGTAAATTATAAATTTTTAGATTTTTTTAAAAAAATAGCCTGATACAGTTCCAGATGATACGCATGATCCCTGAAAGTTTGAATGCTGAATTATGACTTTTTTTTGTCTGGGTCCACATTAGGGGCGCTATGGAGCACTCTGTCATTGCCCGAGCCCAATCACTACAGAATTCTGTCATTTTTTATAGGTGTGACATGTGTGCAAATTTTTGCGAATTTTACCACATGAGAAAGCCCTCAAAATGACAGTAAAGGTGCGGAATAATAATAATAATAATAATTAAAACTGCATGCAGTGATGGGACCCTAGCCTCTTCGCAGTTCGGGGGGGTACTGGCAGAGGCCAATCTTTGCGGCAGTGAATTTGCGCGGCACTCAGACACTGCAAATCGTCACCAATGAAGATGGAAGTCCCTGCTGTAAGACTCTACGCCATACAGTTCATTATCTGTGGAGGGGCGTGGCCAAATCCCAGGGGGGCGGGTCAAAGTATCACCAATGAAGAAGGAACTCTCTGCTGAGTTCATTGACATCTTACACACGACTGTAGCTTAAACGGTTCAAATGTTACGGACGGGGGGCGTGGCCTGTGTGAGTGGGCGTGGTTAAAGTATAGGGGGCCAGCTCAGTATCACATGTAGACCACACATTCTAAGTTTCATGTAAATCGGATGATGTTTGTCATATTAGGCTGATTTCCTGTTGCCAGTTGGTGGCGCTGTCTCCAAAAGTCCATATTGGCCTCTAGATGTCCTCAGGCCTGGACTCTTGGTGATTGTGGGAAATTTCAAGCAGATACGACAACATACACTGTAGTTACAGCTAGTGGTGGGCGATATTGCAAAATTTGGTATCGATCCGATACCAAATACATATAGGGTCCGTATTGCCGATACCGATACCAATACGATACTTTTTACTTAAAAAAATACTTTTGTGTAGGGGAGAGCATTTCATTATTTCTGAGGTGAATGAATGATCAATTCTTTAGGCAATATTTTTTTATTAATGTATTGAAGTGCAAAAAATGATTAGTTATTAGGCACTGTAGAATGAATACAAACCAAATTTTACAGCCTTTTTAAAAAAATAAATAAATAAATAAATAGCCTAAAGAATAACAAATGTCTCCTTTTTTTTCTGGTTTTAAAATCAAATGAAATAAAGTGCACACAAGTTGCACAAGTGTATTTTAATGTTAGAGAGGGGCGTGATAAGTGAATACAGCCCAGGTCTAAATTAATTAAAATTTGTCAGGTTGCTCTCAGCTTCATGATGTCTTATTCTTGAGCAATCACACTAACTAATGCACAAGACGCGATATGACATGACTAACATAATATTAGCCTACTCTTACAAGCTACCTGGGTATTCTCTGCCTCTCTGAAATGACTCTCCCAACGAACTCTGTCTCTGTGCCGGGGTCTGGAAGTGGATTGATTTCCCTCCTCATTTCTTCGTTTTTGTAGATCAGCATTTTCCTTGTCATGTGTTTTAAGTGTTTGTATAGGTTTGTAGTGTTGCCACAGTATCGAATGCTCTTTTTACACGTATCACAAGTTGCAGTATTATCATTTAGTGCCGTAAAATAGCTCCACACAACACTTCTCTTGCTCTTGGCCACCCTGATCTCTCATTCAATGTGCTATCAGTCTCGCTGCTCCTCTGCGCGTTGTGTCAGTGAGTCACGTGACGACACAACAACGAATCACAGCAGAGGAGCAGGAGGGGGAGGAGGAGCAATGTTCCAAGATGTGAAAGCGGCGTTTGCTCAGGAAGGTGGAAGACACAAGCAAAGTATAGTGAACATAGAGGAGAGATAACTAAATTAAAATATCGATTCAATTACAGTTGTATCGATCAAATACCAATACCAGCGTTGGCATCGATACTATCGATATTTAGATCGATCCTCCCACCCCTAGTTACAGCCACTTTCTCCTTCATCAGAGTGGGTCTCTCTGTGTGTGTGTGTGTGCTTCTGTCTGTTTGTGTGTGTGTGCTTCTGTCTGTGTGTGTGTGTGAGGGTGTACAGATTGTGGGAAATTTCAAGCAGATACGACAACGTACACTGTAGTTACAACCACTTTCTCCTTCATCAGAGTGGGTCTCTCTGTGTGTGTGTGCTTCTGTCTGTGTGTGTGTGTGTGTGTGTGTGTGGGTGTAGAGTACAGGCCAAAAAGATTCAATGAGTTTCCTTTATTTTCATGACCAATTACATTGTAGATTATCACTGAACTCATCAAAAACTATGATGAACACGTGCAGAATTATTTACTTAACAAAAAAGGGTCTATTTAATACCTCATGAAGCTCATTGAGAGAACACCAAGGGTTTGCAGCACTATCAAAAAAGCAAAGGGGGCTGGTACTCTGAAGAAACTAGAATATAAGACATGTTTTCACTTATTTCACACTTTTTTGTTAAGTGTGTGTGCATCTGTCTATGTGTGTGTGTGTATATCGGTCAGTCTGTGTGTGTGTGTGTGTGTGTGTGTTGGGTTTGATTGAATGAAGTTTCAGAAATAAATCCAAAAAGAAGGTACATTAACGTCACAGCTGATATGCCTCTTATTATCTAGTAGAATAGCATAGTATTAATCTAATCAAACGTAAAATACTGAAAGAAAATGTCTATCACAATGTGCAAATAAAATGAATATCCTATCCTGCAAAGCACCAAAACGAAGTCACACACTAGCTAGCAACATCTATGGTATGCAGTGGAAAATTAGCAAGCTAGCAAAACACAGATAAGCTAACTGCTTCACATTACAGGCTAAAAACGGTTAATATTAGCATAACATTTAAGACAGAAACAACTTAGGGATAGCTTAATCTGCTGTTACAATAGCTAGATATACTGTAAGTACCAACTTACATCGTCTCTGACTTCAGTACAGGCGACTGCCGTTAAAAAAATAGCACAAAGCGTCGCGGCGATTTCTGGCGTAACATTTAAATTAACGTGCGTAATGAACGTAGCCGTAACTAACGAACTTTAACTAAACAGTCTCTGTAGCATAAGGAATTCACAACATTGTGTGTGTGTGTGTGTGTTTGTCCTACCTCTACTTAATCCTCCCATGAAGCTCATTGAGAACACCGCCAAGGTATGTTGCCATAGCATAGTGATTTCAGGGAGGGGGGGGCTGCTAGCTGAGTCACATGACTGACAGTCACACAGGGAGGGTTGTGGCTGCCAGCTGAGTCACATTACAGTGTCATTACAGGCTCTCCCACATGTTATCCCCATTTAATAAACGAACTATTTAGTCAGATAGGCATTTGTTGTGAAAGAAATACAGTTATAATTTATAGCATTTTATTCAAAATCCTAAATTTCATGCAGATGGGATTAATGCTATTGCAATGTGGGTAATGAATTAAAAAAAATTCTAACAGCCCCATGTAATGTCCGATTCACTCAAGATTTGGCATGGATGCTCATGTTGCTATGCGGAACAACTGTCTTTTATTTGGTGGCAATCGGAATAAATCTTGGCCAGATACACAACACAACTTCCTGTTTCAATAGCCGCCTACAGGAAGAAAAAAATATATAAAAAAAAATAAAAAAAATTCTAACGGCGCCATCTAATGGCTTATTGACTTGAAATTTGGCATGCATGCTCACACCACTATGTGGAACAAATGTGTGATGTTTGGTGGTAATCGAATAAATCTTGGCCAGATATGCAACTTCCTCTTTCAAGAACCCGGACAGGAAGTTGGTACTCAATAACTCGCACATTTTTTGCACTATCAAATTTCTTTGGATAACTTTTCATCACGAGTGTCAGTAGATATTACCTGCAAAGATTCAAAGAAGATTGCAGTCACGGCCTAGGAGGAGTTCGAAAGAATGTGAAACACATGACAATTCATAAATTCAAAATGGCCGCCTTCTGGTTGGGCGGAGCTAATTAAGGTAAATGGGAAATATGTTCGCAATGGTTAGAGCAATATGTGTATCAAATTTGGTGAAGATCGAGATAACTATGTCCAAGTTAAGGCCTTTCCAGACATTGGGGGCGCTATAGAGCCCGCCTACAGGTATGGGCCAAATGGCTGAACAGACTCCCCAAAGCTCCCGGTCTTTACATGGGCGCCAAAATTTGTGAGTTTTCAGATATATTGAGGCCGTCAAAAATGAGCCCAAGTGCTAAATCCACTTAAGGGGGCGCTATAGAGCAACTGTACCACTCTCAAGCCTAAATGTGTATTCAGATGAAAGAGTTTCATATTCTGCACATGGCTGCAAGATTTGGAGAGTTTTCATCAATCCTAAGGTCCTCAAAAACGTCTTTGAAATATGAGACATTTTGCATTTAAATTCGCCATATAAGTAAATTATAAATTTTTTAGATTTTTTTATAAAAAATAGCCTGATACAGTTCCAGATGATACGCATGATCCCTGAAAGTTTGAATGCTGAATTATGACTTTTTTTTTTGTCTGGGTCCACATTAGGGGCGCTATGGAGCACTCTGTCATTGCCCGAGCCCAATCACTACAGAATTCTGTCATTTTTTATAGGTGTGACATGTGTGCAAATTTTTGCGAATTTTACCACATGAGAAAGCCCTCAAAAATGACAGTAAAGGTGCGGAATAATAATAATAATAATAATAATAATTCTACAAAAACAATAGGTTCCTTGCAAGTGCTAGGACACGGTGGTGCCCCTAGCCACTCGTGCTCGGGCCCTAATTAAAACTGCAAGCAGTGATGAAGGGCCCTCGCCTCTTCGCAGTTCGGGGGTACTGGCAGAGGCCAATCTTTGCGGCAGTGAATTTGCGCGGCACTCAGACACTGCAAATCGTCACCAATGAAGATGGAAGTCCCTGCTGTAAGACTCTACGTCATACAGTTCATTATCTGTGGAGGGGCGTGGCCAAATCCCAGGGGCGGGTCAAAGCATCACCAATGAAGAAGGAACTCTCTGCTGAGTTCATTGACATCTTACACACGACTGTAGCTTAAAACGGTTCAAATGTTACGGACGGGGGCGTGGCCGGTGTGAGTGGGCGTGGTTAAAGTATAGGGGCCAGCTCAGTATCACATGTAGACCACACATTCTAAGTTTCATGTAAATCGGATGATGTTTGTCATATTAGGCTGATTTCCTGTTGCCAGTTGGTGGCGCTGTCTCCAAAGTCCATATTGGCCTCTAGATGTCCTCAGGCCTGGACTCTTGGTGATTGTGGGAAATTTCAAGCAGATACGACAACGTACACTGTAGTTACAGCTAGTGGTGGGCGATACTGCAAAATTTGGTATCGATCCGATACCAAATACATATAGGGTCCGATTGCCGATACCGATACCAATACGATACTTTTTACTTAAAAAATACTTTTTGTGTAGGGAGAGCATTTCATTATTTCTGAGGTGAATGAATGATCAATTCTTTAGGCAATATTTTTTTATTAATGTATTGAAGTGCAAAAAATGATTAGTTATTAGGCACTGTAGAATGAATACAAACCAAATTTTACAGCCTTTTAAAAAATAAATAAATAAATAAATAGCCTAAAGAATAACAAATGTCTCCCTTTTTTCTGGTTTAAAATCAAATGAAATAAAGTGCACACAAGTTGTATTTTAATGTTAGAGGGGGCGTGATAAGTGAATACAGCCCAGGTCTAAATTAATTAAAATGTGTCAGGTTGCTCTCAGTTTCTTGCGATGTCTTATTCTTGAGCAATCACACTAACTAATGCACAAAGCGCGATATGACATGACTAACATAATATTAGCCTACTCTTACAAGCTACCTGGGTATTCTCTGCCTCTCTGAAATGACTCTCCCAACGAACTCTGTCTCTGTGCCGGGGTCTGGAAGTGGATTGATTTCCCTCCTCATTTCTTCGTTTTTGTAGATCAGAATTTTCCTTGTCATGTGTTTTTTAAGTGTTTGTATAGGTTTGTAGTGTTGCCACAGTATCGAATGCTCTTTTTACACGTATCACAAGTTGCAGTATTATCATTTAGTGCCGTAAAATAGCTCCACACAACACTTCTCTTGCTCTCGGCCACCCCTGATCTCTCATTCAATGTGCTATCAGTCTCGCTGCTCCTCTGCGCGTTGTGTCAGTGAGTCACGTGGACGACACAACAACGAATCACAGCAGAGGAGCAGGAGGGGAGGAGGAGCAATGTTCCAAGATGTGGCGGCGTTTGCTCAGGAAGGTGGAAGACACAAGCAAAGTATAGTGAACGTAGAGGAGAGATAACTAAATTAAAATATCGATTCAATTACAGTTGTATCGATCAAATACCAATACCAGTGTTGGCATCGATACTATCGATATTTAGATCGATCCGCCACCCCTAGTTACAGCCACTTTCTCCTTCATCAGAGTGGGTCTCTCTGTGTGTGTGTGTGTGCTTCTGTCTGTGTGTGTGTGTGTGTGTGCTTCTGTCTGTGTGTGTGTGTGTGCTTCTGCTTCTGTCTGTGTGTGTGTGTGTGCTTCTGTGTCTGTGTGTGTGTGTGTGCTTCTGTCAGATTGTGGGAAATTTCAAGCAGATACGACAACGTACACTGTAGTTACAGCCACTTTCTCCTTCATCAGAGTGGGTCTCTGTGTGTGTGTGTGTGTGCTTCTGTGTGTGTGTGTGTGTGTGTGTGTGTGTGTGTGGGGGGGGGTGTAGAGTACAGGCCATTGAGAGAACACCAAGGGTTTGCAGCACTATAAAAAAAAAGCAAAGAGGGGGGTACTCTGAAGAAACTAGAATATAAGACATGTTTTCACTTATTTCACACTTTTTTTGTTAAGTGTGTGTCGTCTGTCTATGTGTGTGTGTATATCGGTCAGTCTGTGTGTGTGTGTGTGTGTTGGGTTTGATTGAATGAAGTTTCAGAAATAAATCCAAAAAGAAGGTACATTAACGTCACAGCTGATATGCCTCTTATTATCTAGTAGAATAGCATAGTATTAATCTAATCAAACGTAAAATACTGAAAGAAAATGTCTATCACAATATGCAAATTAAATGAATATCCTATCCTGCAAAGCACCAAAAACGAGTCACACACTAGCTAGCAACATCTATGGTATGCAGTGGAAAATTAGCAAGCTAGCAAAACACAGATAAGCTAACTGCTTCACATTACAGGCTAAAAACGGTTAATATTAGCATAACATTTAAGACAGAAACAACTTAGGGATAGCTTAATCTGCTGTTACAATAGCTAGATATACTGTAGTACCAACTTACATCGTCTCTGACTTCAGTACAGGCGACTGCCGTTATAAAAATAGCACAAAGCGTCGGCGATTTCTGGCGTAACTACGAAATTAACGCGTACGTAATGAACGTAGCCGTAACTAACGTAACTTTAACTAAACAGTCTCTGTAGCATAAGGAATTCACAACATTGTGTGTGTGTGTGTGTGTGTTTGTCCTACCTCTACTTAATACCCCATGAAGCTCATTGAGAACACCGTCAAGGTATGTTGCTATAGCATAGTGATTTCAGGGAGGGGGGCTGCTAGCTGAGTCACATGACTGACAGTCACACAGGGAGGGTTGGGTGGCTGCCAGCTGAGTCACATTACAGTGTCATTACAGGCTCTCCCACATGTTATCCCCATTTAATAAACGAACTATTTAGTCAGATAGGCATTTGTTGTGAAAGAAATACAGTTATAATTTATAGCATTTTATTCAAAATCCTAAATTTCATGCAGATGGGATTAATGCTATTGCAATGTGGGTAATGAATTAAAAAAAATTCTAACAGCCCCATGTAATGTCCGATTCACTCAAGATTTGGCATGGATGCTCATGTTGCTATGCGGAACAACTGTCTTTTATTTGGTGGCAATCAGAATAAATCTTGGCCAGATACACAACACAACTTCCTGTTTCAATAGCCGCCTACAGGAAGAAAAAAATATATTAAAAAAATAAAAAAAATTCTAACGGCGCCATCTAATGGCTTATTGACTTGAAATTTGGCATGCATGCTCACACCACTATCGGAACAAATGTGTCATGTTTGGTGGTAATCGGAATAAATCTTGGCCAGATATGCAACTTCCTCTTTCAAGAACCCGGACAGGAAGTTGGTACTCTATAACTTCGCACATTTTTGGACTATCAAATTTCTTTGGATAACTTTTCATCATGAGTGTCAGTAGATAATACCTGCAAAGATTCAAGAAGATTGCAGTCACGGCCTAGGAGGAGTTCGAAAGAATGTGAAACACATGACAATTCATAAATTCAAAATGGCCGCCTTCTGGTTGGGCGGAGCTAATGAAGGTAAATGGGAAATATGTTCGCAATGGTTAGAGCAATATGTGTATCAAATTTGGTGAAGATCGGAGTAACTATGTCCAAGTTAAGGCCTTTCCAGACATTAGGGGGCGCTATAGAGCCCGCCTACAGGTATGGGCCAAATGGCTGAACAGACTCCCAAAGCTCCCCCGGTGTTTACATGGCGCCAAAATTTGTGAGTTTTCGTATATATTGAGGCCGTCAAAAATGAGCCCAAGTGCTAAATCCACTTAAGGGGGCGCTATAGAGCAACCGTACCACTCTCAAGCCTAAATGTGTATTCAGATGAAAGAGTTTCATATTCTGCACATGGCTGCAAGATTTTGAGAGTTTTCATCAATCCTAAGGTCCTCAAAACGTCTTTGAAATATGAGACATTTTGCACGAAATTAGCCATATCGTAAATTATAAATTTTTTAGATTTTTATAAAAATAGCCTGATACAGTTCCAGATGATACGCATGATCCCTCAAAAAGTTTGAATAAATTATGAAATTTTTTTTTTTCTGGGTGAACATTAGGGGCGCTATGAGAGCTCTGTCATCCCCCCGAGCCCAATCACTACAGAATTCTGTCATTTTTATAGGTGTGACATGTGTGCAAATTTTTAAAGGCGAATTTTACCACATGAGAAAGTCCTCAAAAAATGACAGTAAACAGTGCCCTATAATAATAATAATAATTAAAACTGCATGCAGTGATGACGGGCCCTCGCCTCTTCGCAGTTCGGGGGTACTGGCAGAGGCCAATCTTTGCGGCAGTGAATTTGCGCGGCACTGAGACACTGCAAATTGTCACCAATGAAGATGGAAGTCCCTGCTGTAAGACTCTACGTCATACAGTTCATTATCTGTGGAGGGGGCGTGGCCAAATCCCAGGGGGGCGGGTCAAAGCATCACCAATGAAGAAGGAACTCTCTGCTGAGTTCATTGACATCTTACACACGACTGTAGCTTAAACGGTTCAAATGTTACGGACGGGGGGCGTGGCCGGTGTGAGTGGGCGTGGTTAAAGTATAGGGGCCAGCTCAGTATCACATGTAGACCACACATACTAAGTTTCATGTAAATCGGATGATGTTTGTCATATTAGGCTGATTTCCTGTTGCCAGTTGGTGGCGCTGTCTCCAAAAGTCCATATTGGCCTCTAGATGTCCTCAGGCCTGGACTCTTGGTGATTGTGGGAAATTTCAAGCAGATACGACAACGTACACTGTAGTTACAGCTAGTGGTGGGCGATACTGCAAAATTTGGTATCGATCCGATACCAAATACATATAGGGTCCAAATTGCCGATACCGATACCAATACGATACTTTTTACTTAAAAAATACTTTTTGTGTAGGGGGAGAGCATTTCATTATTTCTGAGGTGAATGAATGATCAATTCTTTAGGCAATATTTTTTTATTAATGTATTGAAGTGCAAAAAATGATTAGTTATTAGACACTGTAGAATGAATACAAACCAAATTTTACAGCCTTTTTAACAAATAAATAAATAAATAAATAGCCTAAAGAATAACAAATGTCTCCCCTTTTTTCTGGTTTTAAAATCAAATGAAATAAAGTGCACACAAGTTGCACAAGTGTATTTTAATGTTAGAGGGGGCGCGTGATAAGTGAATACAGCCCAGGTCTAAATTAATTAAAATTTGTCAGGTTGCTCTCAGCAGCGATGTCTTATTCTTGAGCAATCACACTAACTAATGCACAAGGCAGCGATATGACATGACTAACATAATATTAGCCTACTCTTACAAGCTACCTGGGTATTCTCTGCCTCTCTGAAATGACTCTCCCAACGAACTCTGTCTCTGTGCCGGGGTCTGGAAGTGGATTGATTTCCCTCCTCATTTCTTCGTTTTTGTAGATCAGCATTTTCCTTGTCATGTGTTTTTAAGTGTTTGTATAGGTTTGTAGTGTTGCCACAGTATCGAATGCTCTTTTTTACACGTATCACAAGTTGCAGTATTATCATTTAGTGCCGTAAAATAGCTCCACACAACACTTCTCTTGCTCTCGGCCACCCTGATCTCTCATTCAATGTGCTATCAGTCTCGCTGCTCCTCTGCGCGTTGTGTCAGTGAGTCACGTGACGACACAACAACGAATCACAGCAGAGGAGCAGGAGGGGAGGAGGAGCAATGTTCCAAGATGTGGCGGCGTTTGCTCAGGAAGGTGGAAGACACAAGCAAAGTATAGTGAACGTAGAGGAGATAACTAAATTAAAATATCGATTCAATTACAGTTGTATCGATCAAATACCAATACCAGCGTTGGCATCGATACTATCGATATTTAGATCGATCCGCCCACCCCTAGTTACAGCCACTTTTCTCCTTCATCAGAGTGGGTCTCTCTGTGTGTGTGTGTGTGCTTCTGTCTGTGTGTGTGTGTGTGTGTGCTTCTGTCTGTGTGTGTGTGTGTGCTTGTCTGTCTGTGTGTGTGTGTGCTTCTGTCTGTGTGTGTGTGTGTGTGCTTCTGTGTGTGTGTGTGTGTGTGTCTGTGTGTGTGTGTGTGTGGGTGTACAGATTGTGGGAAATTTCAAGCAGATACAAAACGACACTGTAGTTACAGCCACTTTCTCCTTCATCAGATTATGGAACTCTGTGTGTGTGTGTGTGTTATTTACTTAACAAAAAAAAGGGGGGTGTAGAGTACAGGCCATTGAGAGAACACCAAGGGTTTGCAGCACTATAAAAAAAGCAAAGAGGGGGGGTACTCTGAAGAAACTAGAATATAAGACATGTTTTCACTTATTTCACACTTTTTTGTTAAGTGTGTGTGTGTCTGTCTATGTGTGTGTGTGTATATCGGTCAGTCTGTGTGTGTGTGTGTGTTGGGTTTGATTGAATGAAGTTTCAGAAATAAATCCAAAAAAGAAGGTACATTAACGTCACAGCTGATATGCCTCTTATTATCTAGTAGAATAGCATAGTATTAATCTAATCAAACGTAAAATACTGAAAGAAAATGTCTATCACAATATGCAAATTAAATGAATATCCTATCCTGCAAAGCACCAAAAACGAGTCACACACTAGCTAGCAACATCTATGGTATGCAGTGGAAAATTAGCAAGCTAGCAAAACACAGATAAGCTAACTGCTTCACATTACAGGCTAAAACGGTTAATATTAGCATAACATTTAAGACAGAAACAACTTAGGGATAGCTTAATCTGCTGTTACAATAGCTAGATATACTGTAAGTACCAACTTACATCGTCTCTGACTTCAGTACAGGCGACTGCCGTTATAAAAATAGCACAAAGCGTCGGCGATTTCTGGCGTAACTTACGAAATTAACGTACGTAATGAACGTAGCCGTAACTAACGTAACTTTAACTAAACAGTCTCTGTAGCATAAGGAATTCACAACATTGTGTGTGTGTGTGTGTGTGTGTTTGTCCTACCTCTACTTAATACCCCATGAAGCTCATTGAGAACACCGTCAAGGTATGTTGCTATAGCATAGTGATTTCAGGGGGGGGGGCTGCTAGCTGAGTCACATGACTGACAGTCACACAGGGAGGGTTGGGTGGCTGCCAGCTGAGTCACATTACAGTGTCATTACAGGCTCTCCCACATGTTATCCCCATTTAATAAACGAACTATTTAGTCAGATAGGCATTTGTTGTGAAAGAAATACAGTTATAATTTATAGCATTTTATTCAAAATCCTAAATTTCATGCAGATGGGATTAATGCTATTGCAATGTGGGTAATGAATTAAAAAAAAAATTCTAACAGCCCCATGTAATGTCCGATTCACTCAAGATTTGGCATGGATGCTCATGTTGCTATGCGGAACAACTGTCTTTTATTTGGTGGCAATCGGAATAAATCTTGGCCAGATACACAACACAACTTCCTGTTTCAATAGCCGCCTACAGGAAGAAAAAAAATATATTAAAAAAAAAAAAAATTCTAACGGCGCCATCTAATGGCTTATTGACTTGAAATTTGGCATGCATGCTCACACCACTATGCGGAACAAATGTGTGATGTTTGGTGGTAATCGGAATAAATCTTGGCCAGATATGCAACTTCCTCTTTCAAGAACCCGGACAGGAAGTTGGTACTCAATAACTCGCACATTTTTTTGCACTATCAAATTTCTTTGGATAACTTTTCATCACGAGTGTCAGTAGATATTACCTGCAAAGATTCAAGAAGATTGCAGTCACGGCCTAGGAGGAGTTCGAAAGAATGTGAAACACATGACAATTCATAAATTCAAAATGGCCGCCTTCTGGTTGGGCGGAGCTAATTAAGGTAAATGGGAAATATGTTCGCAATGGTTAGATCAATATGTGTATCAAATTTGGTGAAGATCGGAGTAACTATGTCCAAGTTAAGGCCTTTCCAGACATTAGGGGCGCTATAGAGCCCGCCTACAGGTATGGGCCAAATGGCTGAACAGACTCCCAAAGCTCCCCGGTCTTTACATGGGCGCCAAAATTTGTGAGTTTTCGTATATATTGAGGCCGTCAAAATGAGCCCAAGTGCTAAATCCACTTAAGGGGGCGCTATAGAGCAACCGTACCACTCTCAAGCCTAAATGTGTATTCAGATGAAAGAGTTTCATATTCTGCACATGGCTGCAAGATTTGGAGAGTTTTCATCAATCCTAAGGTCCTCAAAAACGTCTTTGAAATATGAGACATTTCGCACGAAATTCGCCATATCGTAAATTATAAATTTTTTTAGATTTTTTATAAAAATAGCCTGATACAGTTCCAGATGATACGCATGATCCCTGAAAGTTTGAATGCTGAATTATGACTTTTTTTTTTGTCTGGGTCCACATTAGGGGGCGCTATGGAGCACTCTGTCATTGCCCGAGCCCAATCACTACAGAATTCTGTCATTTTTTATAGGTGTGACATGTGTGCAAATTTTTGCGAATTTTACCACATGAGAAAGCCCTCAAAAATGACAGTAAAGGTGCGGAATAATAATAATAATAATAATAATAATAATTCCTAAAAAAACAATAGGTTCCTTGCACTTCGTGCTAGGACACGGTGGTGCCCTAGCCACTCGTGCTCGGGGCCTAATAATAATCCCTAGAAAAACAATAGGTTCCTTGCACTTCGTGCTAGGACACCGGTGGTGCCCTAGCCACCGTGCTCGGGCCCTAATAATAATCCCTAGAAAAACAATAGGTTCCTTGCACTTCGTGCTGGGACACCGGTGGTGCCCTAGCCACTCGTGCTCGGGCCCTAATAATAATCCCTACAAAAACAATAGGTTCCTTGCACTTCGTGCTAGGACACCGGTGGTGCCCTAGCCACTCGTGCTCGGGCCCTAATAATAATCCCTAGAAAAACAATAGGTTCCTTGCACTTCGTGCTAGGACACCGGTGGTGCCCTAGCTTGCTCGGGCCTAATAATAATCCCTAGAAAAACAATAGGTTCCTTGCACCGTGCTACCGGTGGTGCCCTAGCCACTCGTGCTCGGGCCCTAATAATCCCTAGAAAAACAATAGGTTCCTTGCACTTCGTGCTAGGACACCGGTGGTGCCCTAGCCACTCGTGCTCGGGCCCTAATAATAATCCCTAGAAAAACAATAGGTTCCTTGCACTTCGTGCTAGGACACCGGTGGTGCCCTAGCCACTCGTGCTCGGGCCCTAATAATCCCTAGAAAAACAATAGGTTCCTTGCACGTCGTGCTAGGACACAGGGTGGTGCCCTAGCCTTTTCGTGCTCGGGCCTAATAATCCCTAGAAAAACAATAGGTTCCTTGCACTTCGTGCTAGGACACCGGTGGTGTATCCCCTAGCCACTCGTGCTCGGGCCCTAATAATCCCTAGAAAACAATAGGTTCCTTGCACCGTGCTAGGACACCGGTGGTGCCCTAGCCACTCGTGCTCGGGCCTAATAATCCCTAGAAAAACAATAGGTTCCTTGCACTTCGTGCTAGGACACCGGTGGTGCCCTAGCCACTGTATAGTGCTCGGGCCCTAATAATCCCTAGAAAAACAATAGGTTCCTTGCACCCCGTGCTAGGACACCGGTGGTGCCCTAGCCACTCGTGCTCGGGCCTAATAATAATTCCTACAAAAACAATAGGTTCCTTGCACTTCGTGCTAGGACACCGGTGGTGCCCTAGCCACTCGTGCTCGGGCCCTAATAAACATTTTTACTCATATAAAGCACATACTATTTACATTCGTTTGGGCTGGAGGTTATAGTTGAGTTATTCGTCTCTTTTGTTCGTTTTAGGATTAGTTGATCCTTTTTAGGTATTTAAGGGGGAGCCGCACGAGGTTGGGAGGTTGGTCCAGTGTCTTAATCTTTTGTTCTTTTTGGCTGGGATCTCCAGTCTTTTTTTGTCTCTCCTTGGTTGTTACTTTAGGGAATATTTTTGAATAATTTAATAAAGCTTGTGGGTTAATTGTTAACTTTGTGTCTGGCATCCTTCTTATATGTTGCATCCTCCAAACCCCTTTGAGCATTGGCTTATCTTCTTGAGACCGAGAGGCTCGCCCACGATCAAAAAATCACCTTTGATTCATAGTTTAATAACTTTTAAACAATACAACGCAGTCACTCACCAAAAGTTGCTCCGGAATCCTGACGAATTAGCCTTTACGGCGGTCTTTTCCGTGTCCTTTTAGCCTCTACAGGTGATTTTCTATCCAGTCTGGAACTTCCAGCCTCTTAGGGGTTGTTGGGCTTTAAATCCATACCTTTAAATCCAAGATTAATCCACTTTATGTCCATAATTCATCGCGTTTTCGCTCGATTCTCCCGCTAGCTCGCTGCTCCGACTGTCCTCTCTGTTTACAGGAAGTACAGGCCCCAGTATGCCCATATATGGGAGATATCAGCCAAAGAGTATGGAGGCTGAAAGATTACAACACTCCCCACACTTCCTACTCTGCCAACACTTCCTGTCAACGTGTCTAGCATGCAATCAAAGGTGCTATAGTGGAACAAGATAGATATCTACCGTTTATAGCGGAAATGGCCTCATTGGTTTGAGATTTGGCATATATTTGCATTATATATTATATATTTGGGCCTTTTTTGAAGAAATGTAAATAGTATGTGCTTTATATGAGTAAAAATGTTTATTATGTTTATTTTTGCATATAGAAGAACTGTTTTAGACACACAAATGCTTGTGTAGCATTGTTGTGGGTGTAATATCAATAAATAGGACATTATTATGTTATTATTGGCATAGGTAAATGTCATGAGGGCAAAAGCGTCTGGACTTTTTTTGAAAAAATGTCTGTATTTTGTCATCTGTAAAATTTATAATGATTATTTCTTCACAGTGTGACTCCCAAGACATATGAGAAGTGTTTTAGAGAGTAAAATGGCTTAGGTTTTACCTATATGTCTGTGATATCAATACATATCTGGAAGAGTCATGTTCCGTTTTATTTATTTATTTGTCTTTAAGGTCCTACAACCATTTTTAACATTCAAGTGACCTCATTGCAACCCAAATATTCTACTAACCCAGTTTGTCCTGAAAAAAATGATGTTCATATCTTGACTGTAGACAACAGGGTTGATGTTTTATTGGCTTTTATATAAAATAAATCCAGACGAAAAAATGAACTGTAAAAATGGCCTCAGGGCTAGGAGGGTTAAATAGAGGCCGTAACACATGGAAACAACCAATTAACATAGCTATTCATTTGCAGGGTCACGCTCAGTTGGGCACACTGCGCTACATGTCCCCGGAGATCCTGGAAGGCCATGTAAACCTGAGAAACAGCTTTTGTCTCATGCAGGGGGACATATATGCGTTGGGACTGCTGCTATGGGAAATCTGGATGCGCTGCTCTGATTTATTTGAAGGTAAACTTTTGATCAGATAATCAAGAGATGGGTGTTCAATTCTTTGTCCACCCTTAAAATTGCTACAGCAATCCACAGAAACTCTGCACTTCACTTAGATTTAGCCATTTTAAATTTTGTTCTTACTTTACTTTTGAAAAAGACATTAATTTGGATGGATATTTCACGTAAATAAAGCCACACATCTTAATAATTAATCAAAAGATATAGACGTCCCATCAATCAATACTGTCAGATTTTCACACTTTTTGCTTCTACTTTCCTATAAGGTTGATCTGTGTAATCAGCTATATCTCAGTACACTGCTTTGATGCAATTGACCTGTTATGTCATGTTACTAAATGGATATTAAAAACCATGCAAATGTCTCCATCTGCAGGCGGTATTGCTCCACAGCATCTTTTGCCTTATGAATCTGAACTGGGAGCCAATGTAACACTGGAGAGCCTCGTCCAGCATGTGTTTCACATGGACAAGAGACCCTCCATACCCAAACACTGGGAATTGCTACCACAGGTATTTTTACACAGGTGCTTCTCACTTGAACATAGTTTTGGTTAGGTAGCAATGAAGATACATGTACTGGATAGCTCATGAAAATGTTTATAATGAATTAGTGAATTACGTTTGACAACATTTTCCCAACATGCAGGGATCTGTGCTGCAGGAGCTCCTAACAGATTGTTGGGACTTTGACCCAGATGCTCGACTGACTGCTCAGTGTGTAGCGGACAGATTGTTCTGTTTTTACTCTTCCGTTAAGTTGTAATATACATATCAAGCATTTGCTCTGTTCTTTGTGTCATTACTGTTGACTTTTTCAGTATATTTCCATCAGTTTGAACTGACTTCTTGTATGACTAGTCATGTATAGTTCTAATTGCTGTTCCAATGATTATGCTTGTTTGTTGATGCAGTGCGGCTGAGTCTGTTAGTGTTATTTGATGTGTTCTTTATGTTGCACTCTAAATACTGCAAAACATTTTTTATCTAGCTATATTATATACAAATAAAAGGCCTTTCCATAATTGCATAATGGGATTTTTTTTGTTGTGTCAGATTGAAAAAAAAATATTATTCCTTCACTCTCAGCAATAGGTTAGTTAGTTTGTATTGTTTGACTATTTTTTTTATAACAAATACACATGTAAAAAAATAAACAATATAAAGTAATTACTTTAAACAAACCAATGCAAGTTTGTTTAGGTGAGCCACAATAAGAGTTATTTTGGTTAATACCTTTGTTGTGTTTGTTAGAATAGCTTGTATTGAGGTATGAATCAGTTATTTCAAGCCGTGTGTGTGCGCCCCAACTATTGATCCATAATTGAATGTGTGTGTGTGTGTGTGTGTGTGTGTGTGTGTGTGTGTGTGTGTGTGTGTGTGTACGTACGTACGTACTCACGTGCTCCCTTTTAAATATCACTTGCAATGGTTGTGAGGAAACATAAATTCCATTATCATTATTTTGTACCAAAGAAACACAGAGATCAACTCTTCAGCCAAAGCTTGCTGGACTTTTGCCATTACGTAAGTAAAGTGCGTAGCCTTTAACAACGGGCGTGGCTTCCTGGTGCATTTTTTTTTTTTGCTGAAGTTGAATGCGGAAGACATACAGAATAGCTGACAAACACTGGGCCTGACCTACGTTTCTAAGGTAAGCTTATGGCATTGACAAAACGATGATTATAAGTGGCATTTATGGAACAAAGCTACTGGAAACTACAACAATCACATTGCCTAATTGGGACATATTGTTTGGAATTTCTGTCGTATCATTCCTGTAATGTGGAGTTAGTGTTCTGAAATTACTGGTCTTCATTGAGACAAATGTCAAACACGTCATGCCCTGTGATAGGAGTAATTTATGTAGCCGAATTTGAAAATGACAGAATATTGTTAGCAGGAGGTATAGTTTGCTATTCAAGTACTTTTTAGTGTTTTGTAGTTGTAAAGTTTTGAAAGTAAGCACACCTTCGGTGAAGGCAAGGTTTATATGACTGTTGTCATTTGATTGTAAGTTGAATATCTTGTTGGACAAAACAAAAATGAGTTGTAACATGTTGGTTGAACATTTTTACATAGCATAGCAGATATAGCATGTTCGCTATAACAACCAGATACAAATGATATCTACAAAACTGCATTGTTTGGAACGATAATGTGTGGTGACACCCACATGCTAAATTTGATGATAGATGATTAGATGACTCGTAATGATAGTTGCTTTTTACATGTAATGGCATTTTGCTTATATATTAAGATAAAATGTAGTTACACTTGTAAGTAGTGTTTAACATGTAATTCAATTTTAAATTTTTTTTTCATTTTTCATTATTTTCTCATTCTTTCCTCAGGATTTTGCGTGAGACCTGAAGTGTTGACATTATAAAAATGTGGCCAAATCAAGGTGGGATATCACCCTGTATGTATTTTAGGCTTCTTAGTAATGTAGGTGTTCTGAAGAATAATGTGTGATTTTATATTAGGACCTCCTCCTCCCATGGGCCCACCGAACCCTGCCTACCCTCCTGCCTACAGCCCTGCGTATCCTGTTGCACCTCCATCAGGACCCTTCCCCCAAGCTCCACAGCCAACACACCCAGACCAATATCCAGCTGGGCAATATCCAGCTGGGCAATATCCAGCTGGGCAATACCCAGCTGGCATGAACCCAGCCATGGGGACAATGCCTTATCCAGCTCCAGGGCCTAATGTTTATCCTATGGCTCCAGGTGGATATCCAGTAGTCCCTCCTGCAGGTGCTCACCAAGGTCCATACCCACACCCTCCAAAAGGCAGTCATCAGAAAGGCCATAAAGGCCACAAAGGTCATCATCATGGAGAGTTAAATCCCATGGCTGGAGCATGCGCCGGAGGAATGGCTGGAATTGGAATGGGGGTGGGTGGACACAAAGCCAACAAAAAGATGAAGAAGAAGATGAAGAAAGCACATAAGGGGCACAAACACGGCAAGGTGAGATTAGGTTTAAAAATACACCACATAACAGTTGTTTATGGCTCTTCCTGTTTCTGAAGTATTAATGCCAATGCTAGATAAAAAGATGAAACTTTAACCTGCCTACGCCCTCAGGCCCAGCCCTTCAACTTCATGTCAGTCAGTGTTGAACACACACACAATCAACAAACAATGTAAAAGCAGTGGTGACTCAACCAGTGCAAAGTGCAGCACATCTGAAGAGACACGATACTGTTGGTAATCAAAATGGTTGACATTCTGCTTGAAGAGGAATATTGATAATTATCATTAAGGTTGATTATATTGCAGTTACTACATTGAACTATGACACATGATGATGGCTTGTATGAGCATAGACCCAAAGACTTGATTATAAATACTACTTTGGAATGGAAAATTATTTGTTCTTCACACCATTTGTGGTATATATAAAAAAGACTACAGATTATTTTTTTAATATTGAATAATCTGAGGAATACTTTGTTGAATATTCAGTTAATCATTTGGTTTATAAGATTTAAAAAAAATAGTGGAAATTATAGTGTCCATTTCAGGTTCTTGCAGCCCAAGGTGACAACGAGAACATTCTTCTTTCCTGATGTTGCATTTGTTAAATGCAACTTACTTCTTCTCTTTTCCTTCACAGTCCTCCAGCAGCAGCAGCAGCAGCAGCAGCGATGAAGAGTGAGGCCACCACTTCAAGACAAGGCTTTAAAAGAAAAGTTGCTTTACAAAACAGCTACCTGACTATTAACAAACCATAAACATCACTTTTAACAGGATGTGAAACTTAAAAATGCAGAGATTTATCATGAACTATTTAAAATAGTAAGTGTTAGTAGTAGACTGGTCCTATAAGACTCTTGTACATTTCATTTGTACATTTGTAGTACTGAAGAAAACTGAGCGTAAGAATATGTAGGAGGGCGGAGCCAGGCTAATGCATAAAGTATTGTTAACATATCACAGCATTTGGCTGTAATTGCATTCCATTATGTATTTTTTTGGTTTGTGGTGTCTATGTCAAATGTTCCATAGTGACAGTTTCTGTACAGTAAAAATGCACTACAAACATGCTAGTGCACAACAATACTGAACTAATTTGAAGAGGAACTGCAGCAATGATTTATTTGAGAAAATTAAGCAAATGACAATATGTATATCTTGTTTTGTTTTCTTAGGATGTTTAACCTAGAGGTGAATAATGATACAGATATTGAGTGACTTTATTTTATTTTTCTAATTTTATGTTCACTTGTTCACTACTACACATGACTGCAAAAATTGTTATTCTGCGTTGCTTTGTATCTGCACTAATAGTGGTGATATATAAAGGGCTTTAATTGACCTCCTCAATAAATGGATTTAAATGAAAACCCTAAGATGTGTGGCTGTGCGTGTGTCGTCCTCAAAATGGTAAATAATTAAAGTTTTAAACTAAATTGCAATACACTTTACGCCCACTAGTGTCCCTATAAATAAGTATTTCATTGAAGTTTTTAAATATGAACATATTAGAAGCATTGGTAAAGCATACATCTGTTTGAATATGTATGTTTAAATACATGTTTAACGCTCACTATCGGTTATTTAAACGACACCTATTGTTTTGACGTTTTAAACCAACGCAACAATGTATCTATTGTGCGCAATAACTTATTTTTTATTATTATATCCCTTAATTTAACCGCCATATAATGGCATAATGTACAAATATGCTACTTTAACTTGTTTTTTTAATATACGTGATTTTGAGGTGCCTTGGGAAAGGATGGGGGTTTTTGGTTGGGTGAAAGGGGAAAGTTCAGGGGTTATATGTGTTGTCTTTGTGTAAAGGAGTGGAGCTCGATCTCACATCACTCTTCCCTCTTCCCCGAGTCCTTTCTAAACTCCCCCGGGTTTCTACCCTCCCGAACCTCTCCCCTTCTACCCTTACAACCCCAACCCTCCCCCCGGTCAGATACCAGCACACGAATCAGGTGAGATTTATTCTGATGTTTGTGTTATTATATTTGTTGTTACAATTAGAAGTAGCGGAAAGAAATCGCGCCCAGCCAACAGCTAGCGGCTGCTTGAACCAGCATGCTAACAGGCCGCATGATGATGAACACGCAGTCTCCGTACAGAATGATTCGGCTAGCTAGCTAGCTAACCACGGAGAAGTTTGATTTTAATGTTGTTGTTTTTTTAAAAACCGCTGTCTGCTGTTTAGCGCCTGTACTTAGTAATAAAAACCACATAACTACAATTCCACGAAGGCTGTCGATATTTTGTCAGCCATTAATAAATTTGACTAATTAAGCTAGCTAACTAGCTAGCTTTGCTAGGTAGCTAACACACACGCATGCTCCATTCATTTTCCCAGCACGGTGAGCAACCAACATGCTAAATGGCTAACCGACGTACAAAAAGCGTTAATAGTAATGGACTTACTTTTACCTGAACAACACACGCGAAGTATGCATTTAACTCTCTGCTTCTCATACTGACGAGTATGTGAATGTATTTTACGAAATATGTGAAACTGTAGGAGAGTAATTATCAGCACAATTTGTTGACAAACTTGAATCACATAACGTTGCAACCCATATATTTATCGGTTAGCATGGAGATGGATTCCATGCTAATGTAGTTTGAAATCAGATAACTTAGGCCGAGCAGTATTCAGATGTTTAAAAATCAATGCTCCAAACTAACAGCGTGTTGTTGGCACAGTGAAAGTGAGTCCTGAGCTATTTCATATTATTCATCGTAGTACGCATCAGTTCTCATAAATCCTAACGTTAGCATGAGCTGTGACACAGATTTATCATATTCTCTTCATTAGGTTCATTAAGAAGAAAATTGTCTAATGGAAAACCAGGTA
The DNA here is from genome assembly GCA_026937815.1 of Etheostoma perlongum. NCBI lineage: Eukaryota > Metazoa > Chordata > Actinopteri > Perciformes > Percidae > Etheostoma > Etheostoma perlongum. The sequence goes on along the minus strand of CM049374.1, from coordinate 28,989,203 downwards.
TAATCATCCTATATTTGCAAATTTATCATTCAATATTGCACATTTAGCCAACGTTTGTTAATGTTACGATGTATAGTGTGGTATAACTGGATGTTTTAATATGACACAATTCATAATGAAATTGCTTAGCGAGCTGTGTAAAGGCCCTTATATACATTGTGTTATGCTGACATTTGAATCTATGGCCACGTAACCTTTCTCTAGTGATAGCTTATTCTTTTACGAAATCTAACGTTAATCAATAAGTCAGATATTATATATTGGCCCTGCTACGATGTAATTAACGTTACCACTAAGAGCACTACATGCTATAGAGAGATATTTTGTATTTACCACTTTGTTGACCACATGTAAGTCAGTGTTTACAGGCCACTTTATATAAGCTTTATATATGGTACACCACATCTTACTGTTGTTTCCCCGCTTCCCTGTTTCTTTATTTCTTTGCTGAGTTTTCAGGTGAAGAGAATTCAGGTTTTCACATAATCTTTTAAGCAGTTTTTTTGTCTGCTATGTCCCTTTTAGATCCATCTTGGTGACCAAATACCCCAGTTCTGTACTGACGCCCAGGTTGCAGTTATGGACTCCGGTGTGATTGAAGGAGGGCTCAATGTCACCCTTACCATTAGGTTGCTAATGCATGGCAAGGTGAGGTCCCCCATCAGCTGCTATTGGCACTTTAATAGTCAGTGGTTACATTTATTGAAATGAAGTTCCCCAGGGATGTATAAAGGACATGGACTTTGCCGTGAATGGTAAGGGGATGTTCAGATCAACAAAAACAATCTTGGGATTCCGTCACAGCGGTGGATTGTCACTTTAAGCTACAGTGCGTAGTTTGTCACCCCTATGAGGAGTCCTAAATCATGACAACAACACAGTAAATACGCATCACCCCCACCCCTCCGCCACGCAGATGCTTTTGAAGTTTTGTTTATCCATTCAAATCAAGGAGAACACAGAAGATCAACTCATTTGACATTGGCTTGAATATAATGTACAATCATTAAAAAAAAAAAAGAACACTATACCTTTTTTTTTTAAATAGCCCATTTGTGATTTCCTGTTGTTATTTAATCCCCAATGTAGCACAAGTAGACATTATAGTTCACAATTGTTTTCCGTCAGATCGTTTTATAGAGCTCAACATTTCTGACTTGAAGCGGTTTCATTTCATGGAAAAAGAGATGGAGGGACTGTGCTTTGTTGTTACAGGAAACATTCACCTTTTACACAAACTCCTGAGAAGTTAGTGTTTGTTTTTTACCCTCAGTGTTTTAAAACTTTATTGTGGCAGCAACAGGGATGTTTACTGTTAACTGTACGGGACCCTCTCAGAGCCACATAATGGACTGCCAAGTCTCTTCGCCTGCTACATGACTTAAATGTAGCCTAATCCCTATTTACACCTGGGGCGCGCCTACTGAACACAGTGTAGGCGTGCCCCCCTGTGAGCAATTGCTGCCATTCAAGTCAATGCTTGATAATCCACCAGCTGCGCCACGGCGCATCCCTGAAGTGTACGTGAAGCAATTCTCTCTTTGGCTAAAAAATACAGGTCTATTTTCATTCAAGCTCTCGAACAGCTGGGCAGAAAGTGAAACAGCTAGACTGTCCAGTCAATTTACCAAAAGACACCAGAAAAGAGTATGGAGGACCGTGTCTTTCATATTTAAAAATAAATACAGAAATAAATAAATGCTCAATAAATAAATAAGCACACAATTAATTGTCCCAAAAAAATACAATGAAGAAATAAATGTAGGTAGAAATTAAATTATACAGTGAGACATAAATGTATATATCTCTTTTAATTAGCTTCTTTATTTATTCACTTTTGTAATAATTACCTTATTTATTTATTGTCCGTTATAATCTTCAACTTTATTTATTCCTTACTTATTTTTTAAATGTATTTATTTCTGTGTGTGTTTAATTTTTTTGTCTGTTTTATTCTTCCGTTGCATTTTCTACCCTATTTATTTTCACCCCTGGTATTTATTTCTGCCTGTCACTTTTACATTTCTGCCTGTCACTTTTACATTTCTTCATGCATTTCTGCCTCATTATGCAAATGAGGAGGGGCTGGTCTTAAGGGGTTAACTTTTGCCCATTGGTTGGTTAGCATTTTACTCCCTCGGTCGAATTTACATGCCACCAGCCACAGACACAACACAGATGGCTAGCTACGGTGAAGTTGTCAGTGAGCTCAGGCATTTAGCAACTGTTTTTGAAAACAATGCTAACGTTATAAGTATTGACTTTATAATTTTTCGTTTAGACGCTCTGACAGAACGTGTGTTTCAGTCAGCGGTGTCGTGCCAATGTCGTGTATCCCTGGCCGCTGGAACGCGCGCATGCACACAGAGCGGAGCTTGTGCTGCCCTTCGAATTGTTTAACTGCTGCACTTTGAATTAAACGGAACAAACAGCGGCGTGGAAGACTCGGCAGGGTTACCATAGTAACAGGGGTCTCAGTTAACTACATAAATACGTGTATTTGTCTGTTACATTAAGGCGACGTGTCAAATGTTTATAGCGTGGTTTAATATCGAGTGATAGGCGTATCCTCCCTGTCCCTGTCTACCATATGAGTTACATAGGAGGTACTCAAATATCAGGCCGTTTTTTCACCTGATATTTGGGTATCCCCTATGTAACTTTTGATAAACAACAGCAAACCTCTCCAAATTGTGTCAGGTTGTTTATTGTGACCTATTAGACACACACAAAATAACACCCATGATGACAGGACAGACCCTTTGCATGTTAGGGATGGGATACATAAAATATCAGGTGAAAAAGGATATTGATATTGATATTGATGATAGTCCTTCATGCAGTGCCATCACATAGGTTACACACACACACACACACACACACACACACACCGCCGTGAGGAATACTAATCAACCTGTTCGCCGTTAGAAGCGGCGCACAACTTAGGACTTCTCCATCCTGAGACGTCTCCGTTGGATTTATTCTAAACATCCACCTGCTAAATTTCATCGGGTTTTGTAGTGCAACCTTCTTTGAACGAACTGCGGCTGTTATCATTCTGTCTCTTCTGATGTGCGACAGGAAGCCAGAGAGAGGAGTGGATTTGGAGACAGACAACCCACTCCCGAGCCGCTTCTAGCAAGGGAAACCCCCCCAGCGTTGCGCGCCTGGATCGCCAGTAGAAATTCGGCGTCGGGAGTGCGTGTGCATGCGTCAGGCACTAAATGTGTGTGTTCGTGCACGGCAAAGCCCCCGGGCTCCGTCCTCAACAGTTGCTACCGGAGCGACAGAGAGGAGAGGTGGAGAGCGAGAGAGATAAGAGACCGAGGACAGACGGACGCGGAGCCCCACGTCGCTCTGCCCGGCTCTGCTCCTGACATGCAGTCATGTCAGGTGAAAAATGATATTGATATTTTATGTATCCCATCCCTAACATGCAAAGGGTCTGTCCTGTCATCATGGGTGTTATTTTTGTGTGTTTAATAGGTCACAATAAACAACCTGACACAATTTGGAGAGGTTTGCTGTTGTTTATCAAAAGTTACATAGGGATACCCAAATATCAGGTGAAAAAAACGGCCTGATATTTGAGTAGGGGAGAGCCGGGACGATTGAAACGGGGACGGATGAAACATTCCAGTTTTCTCCGAGTACAATGATGATAGACAGACTTCCTTAGGTCTGAACATAGAGCATGTTACCCTCCTCCTATCAGCCAAATATCTCCCTGTTATTTCCTTTTATCGCGGAGTTACAGCCGATAAACGCGAGTTTTGATGGTCAAAAGTAAACTTCATTAGCGGTCACATTTTTTTCGATTATTAACGAGGGTTTTTCATTTAAAGGTTTGACTACATGCTCATTCAGTAGACCAGTTAGTGTTCTCCACAATCCCAGACTTTCGTATTGCATGCTTGTTTACATGAGAAGCAAAACAGGCTGTAATGACATGTGTCTATGTCGGGACGGATGAAACAGTTGTTTCAACTGTCCCCGACCTGGCTGGAACTCCATGGATTTTAAGTAAATGCACAAATATCTGTGTTTATACAATTATTTAAGGAGGTGAGACATGGAAAAGCAGTTTTAGAAAGATGAAAATATATTTCAGCCCACCAGGTAGGGGGGGTCGAGTTTTCCCATGTTATCCTATGGAGACTGACGGGCTGGGGCGCGTTATTTTTATGTCCAGTGGTGTAACCCACGTAAAAACCTAGTGAAACGACATATTCCACAATAGAAACATGATATAAATGGAAAAACCAACTGTTCTAGCTATAAAAATGTCATATCATCCACAGTGCATGATATTTCAATAACCGCTTCATACGCGCTTCAGGATGACGGCAATGAGTTGTTAACAGACATTTAGAAAGACGCATAGCCCTGCAACAATCTATCTAAATTAACACCTTTTGGAAGTGCCATCCATCATATACAGTAAAATATTAAAGTTGTTGGAAGTTTATATGGCTTAAACTGTATGTTTCATTCGTCCCCGCATGCTGTTTCATCCGTCCCGTCCAGGAGGGACAGATGAAACATTACGCACGTCCCACTTTTGCGGTAATAACTCCTCAACGGTTTTGTTCAAAGCTGAAAATGCAACTGTATTTGACAGATGACACGTGTAGGTTGCTAGTGACAAAATATCAGCTTTCAGTGTGATACGACCGCTTTGTAAATTACGTTTAATTAAAAAGTGTTTCAACTGTCCCGGCTCTCCCCTACCTCCTATGTAACTCATATGGTAGACAGGGACAGGGAGGATACGCCTATCACTCGATATTAAACCACGCTATAAACATTTGACACGTCGCCTTAATGTAACAGACAAATACATGTATTTATGTAGTTAACTGAGACCCCTGTTACTATGGTAACCCTGCCGAGTCTTCCACGTCGCTGTTTGTTCCGTTTAATTCAAAGTGCAGCAGTTAAACAATTCGAAGGGCAGCACAAGCTCCGCTCTGTGTGCATGCGCTCCCGCGGCCAGGGATACACGAGTACATTGGCACGACACCACTGACTGAAACACACGTTCTGTCAGAGCGTCTAAACGAAAAATTATAATGTCAATACTTATAACGTTAGCATTGTTTTCAAAAACAGTTGCTAAATGCCTGAGCTCACTGACAACTTCACCGTAGCTAGCCATCTGTGTTGTGTCTGTGGCTGGTGGCATGTAAATTCGACCGAGGGAGTAAAATGTTAACCAACCAATGGGCAGAAGTTAACCCCTTAAGACCAGCCCCTCCTCATTTGCATAATGAGGCAGAAATGCATGTAGAAATGTAAAAGTGACAGGCAGAAATGTAAAAGTGACAGGCAGAAATAAATACCAGGGGTGAAAATAAATAGGGTAGAAAATGCAACGGAAGAATAAAACAGACAAAAAAATTAAACACACACAGAAATAAATACATTTAAAAAATAAGTAAGGAATAAATAAAGTTGAAGATTATAAAGGACAATAAATAAATAAGGTAATTATTACAAAGGTGAATAAATAAAGAAGCTAATTAAAAGAGATATATACATTTATGTCTCACTGTATAATTTAATTTCTACCTACATTTATTTCTTCATTGTATTTTTTGGGGCAATTAATTGTGTGCTTATTTATTTATTGAGCATTTATTTATTTCTGTATTTATTTTTAAATATGAAAGACACGGTCCTCCATAAAAGAGAAGGCATGGAGTTTAACTGTAGGAGTGCTTGGAGTGGAAGGTCAATACTAGCTAAATAAACATGTGATTGTTCTGCATAGTTCTTTTATAGACAATAAAATATGCGAGTAGGGCAGCAAGACGCTCTGCTTCTGAGACGCTCGCAATGTGTTATGGCACGCGGCAGAGGACTGAAAAAAACGGGAATGCTGCACAGATGCCCAGTGGAGAATCGGAGTAAGGGTGTTAAATCGGTGATGAGATCCTGTAAAGAAAAGTGGAATACTGTTTTGGCAAGTTACTCTGTTTAAGCTGTTTAAAGAGACCATGTTTTCCTCGGTGTCTAAATGTGTTATTTTCCAAGTTGGACCTACGTAGCTTAATTATTAATTTTATATTATTAATTATTATTTTCTCTTAGCTACGATTTAGTTATTTCAGAAATAAAGGCCTAATTTACTGAAAAACCAAAACTACCTGTGGTAGAGAGCTGGGGAATTCGTGATGGATCAGGACAATTTATTGTTTACAATGCTGACCGTTACACCTGTTCTTCTTGTTGTAAAGCCAAATGGCCTGTGGTGTATTTTGTTTTTCATTGCCTGATAAACTAGCTGTAGCTAAAGAGGTTAGACCGGTTCAGCTCTGGTAGTAAACACTTACTACATTTACATGCACATGTTAAGGTTTTTGCCCTTATTCTGGAGGAGACAATATTCAGACTAAGCGGATTTACATGGTTTATGAAAGTGACTATATATGCTATTAACATGACCCATATCAAATCATAAGTATAAAAGTGGAATATTAGTGTGCATGTAAACTTAATAAATGACGGGTGTAAAAAGATTTATCAGTCTAATAAAACATTGTTTCTCTTCCTATTTTAGGAAGTTGGAAGTATTATTGGAAAGGTAAGCTGCTGTTTAATATAACAGAAATTTTGATTGTCTATTGTTATTTTGAAAATCTGTTTTAAGTGATAATGTGTCTGATTCTCTGCTAATAGAAAGGTGAATCTGTGAAGAAGATGAGAGATGAGGTGAGTTTTTATTACTTTCCTCTAGTGATAGCAAAATACAGTAGGATATAATGTCTTAAGTACTAAGAGCTCACAGTTGGCAGATGCTTTTGTTTTTACTATTGGAACTCATCCAAATTTCCTCCTTTTTTTAATTCCTTGCTTTTCTCTTGTCTGTAGAGCGGGGCTCGCATCAACATCTCTGAGGGCAATTGTCCTGAGAGGATCATTACTTTGGCAGGTCCAACCACCGCCATCTTTAAAGCATTTTCCATGATCATTGAAAAGCTGGAAGAGGTAGGGCACAATTTATGCTGACTAATGGATTTACCGGTCAGCAGCAGCCAGCCCAAAGACAAACTAGATTAACCGTCCTCTTCATATATATTTTTCTTTTACAGGACATAAGCAGCTCAATGACAAACAGCACAGCTACCAGCAAGCCCAGTGACCCTACGCATTGTGGTGCCTGCCAGCCAGTGTGGCTCCCTCATCGGGAAAGGTGGCTGCAAGATCAAGGAAATTCGAGAGGTATGTATCGAGAACAGCATGTAATACCAAACCTATGAAACAAAACCATGCAAGCCACAATCTCTCAGCCTTAGCTGACTGTCAACTTTCTACCTGTGGAATAAAGTAAATCAAACACTGATACACAGCAGGTCTTCAATTGTCATCTTATTTCACTCTGTGTGTTCCAGTCAACTGGTGCTCAGGTTCAAGTGGCTGGAGACATGCTCCCCAACTCCACAGAGCGAGCCATCACCATCGCTGGTACTCCCCAGTCGATAATTGAGTGTGTAAAGCAGATCTGTGTGGTCATGCTTGAGGTAAGTGGACTCATGAAAGCTATGAAGCAAATGAAGGGGCATTTGTTAACCTGTAAATAAATTATATCAAACAGTGTGATCTCTGGGTTTTTGGCTGCTGTGTTTTGGATTTAGACCAGGTGTAGAAGCATAGACTGTGGGTATGTCCCAGGTTGTTAAATTGCAGAGAAAATGACCTGGAAGTAGTTAAGTGGCAGCCATGAAAAGAGCTGTTTGAATTGTCTAAGTGATTTGTTATCTCCTTTAGCATAGGACTCACTGTACCATCCTTTACAATGCTGTCCCACAAGTCTTTGCAGCAACATCATTTAAAGTGACACATCACCATTTGTCCATTTATAATCAGAGGTTATTAAGCCGCACCGTAGTGCCGGCTGTAATCCTGTATGCACCGTGCAGACATGTTTTTGTTTTTGTTTTTTTACTGTGAGACATTGCAACACATCTAATAATAATAATAATGTACTTTATGGTACTGTTTTGAGTGGTTTAATAAATCTGCAACTTTACTCTTGACTTGTGCAAATATGTGATAGTCAGTTATCGTGTATTTACCTCATATCATGCAGCCCTACTTTTCATGTTGATATACTTGTAGGTAAAATATTGCAGGTACAAGCATAAATTTTGCGACAATTCTCTGATAACAGAGTAATGTAATTACACATCCACCTTCTTTGTCTCCTTTACAGTCTCCCCCTAAGGGTGTCACTATCCCCTACCGACCCAAGCCTTCAGGATCCCCCGTCATCTTTGCAGGTGGACAGGTACATACAACACAGGATGACACCTTTTACATTCATGACGTTTTTTGGGGGGGTTTATTGCTTCATTTGTCATTGTCCAATGACCATAAAACATTTTCTCTGGAGGCAGTCTGTTATAGGGCCTTCTTTCTGGATGTTTCCCCCAAATATTTTATTCTTTTGAGCATTAGATTTCTTCAGCATTAGGCCTATTTCCCATTTCTGCTGCTTGATGGCCTAACATTGCAATGTCTTTAATCTGACTAAATACCTTTTTTTTTTTTTTTTTTTTCCCGTCTTTTATTCAATACTTACAAGAAGAAAATGTCTCCGGTTTTCCTAAATTTCTCTTTTCCCAGAAATGTGGAGACTTTGGACAAGACATGTTGATTTTCTTGAATGATAACAGTTCAGAATAGAGTTTCATGTGGTGGGAGTCTTTACGGGAGATTTATATATTAGAGCGATAGAGAGGGAGAGCTGGAAGGGTAATGTGACCAAAATCAGATGTGCGGCCTGTGAAAGCTTTTGTTTTTATTTGTTTCAGGCGTATGCCGTACAAGGACAGCACGCAATTCCACAGCCAGATGTAAGTGCAGTAGACATCTTTATGGTCACCCACTACTCCTACATATAATTACATCTGTCATGTAGCTAAACATGCCCCTAGTTTTATTTGTGACTTAGTATTATCAGATTGTGTAACCATTTAGAGAGTGGCACTGTTAGTACTTCTGTTTGTATAGTTCCTCAGTTGACTGGCAGTCGGTTGTTAATTAAAACTGATTTGTTTGTCCAGACTCTCCACTATTCCATGAATAATATTTGTTCCTGCTGCTCAATCTTTTCTGTTTCTTTCCTTTTTCGTCTCATTTCATGTGTCTCATTCATTAGTATGTCCCAGATAAATGTTATTTTATTCCCCCTCTTCATTAACCATTCAACCTTCATTATTACTTTGTGCTCTGCTCACTTGTCTCTCAACTAAATTAATCTTTCCCTCTTTCTCTAATGAGTTTTAAATGTTACATCAGGAGCATTGGATGTGATAGCCTGTATATTATTAGTCTTACTTGCCACTGAATATTGGCAAAGAGTAAAGCTGTAATATAATATTATAAAGATATAATGTAAAACATGGTAACATTTTATATAGTTTAGTGGGATTATGTTTATGTATTTAGTATGCTACTGCTTATGGCAGTTTTGTTTATTAAAACTCAAATCTGTTAAGACTGACACAGAAACCTTAAGTCCACCCTTCCAGCATTGTGGTGATTACTGGTGAAGTGTGATGCTAAGTTGAGATTGTCTCAGTTCATGTTTGGGTCTTGTATTGGTGATAATTAGGAAATCACCTGCATAATGAGAGCTCCCTCTTTTGTGTATTGTGACCTTTTCCTGATCCTGAAGACTGAGAAAGCATTACCAAGAGATGCAGCCTGCACTTTGGAGGAATACCTATGGGGTACCCCACATAGACAAGCCATAAAACACAATGATTTTCAGACACCTGAGTTTTGTGAAAGGATAAGAGAGGTTATTTGTGTAGCTGTCTGTACTGACTGTGATTTGTTTCGTTCTGTTTTTCCTTCTTCCTGTGTTTTCCATTTCTCTCCCTGTCTTCTCTCTCACTCTCACAGTCTTCCTCTGCTGCTATCTCTCCACAGCTCACCAAGCTTCACCAGCTGGCTATGCAGCAGAGCCCCTTCCCCATCGCACCAAGCAACCAGGGATTCACTGGTATGCAGCACAACAAGGCCCATAGACTTTCATACAATTTGTTTTTAATTTGTCAGCCCCAAAAGTCAGAATTTGTTGGACACAAGCACCAAATCATATGTTTTGGTCCTGAAACATATTTGAAGAAAACTTACTTGATTTAAAAAAAGTAATGATTCATGCATCATTTGTGAAGCACCCTGATTGCCCAGAGAAATAAAAAAACACTGTCCACTGGAAAGCATTTTAATCCAAAATTTAATTTTTCATACCATCTTGGAGGCATTCAGCGTTGGATTTTGTGGTGTTGTATTATACTGCGTTGTGTAGGTGTTCCTAGTATTTGTCTACCTTCTAGACATGTAATACATTATAATATAATCCAGTACAAACACAAACTACACACCAGATGTGTGGATAAGGAGTACAGATCTTAAGCTCTGAAAAAGTTGGAATTGATAAATATGGTATCAGTGCTGTGTTATTATGGAACCCAGGCAACTTCTACGCAAGACCTTCAATGGCATTCACACACTACTATTGACAAGGTAACAAAACGTAACCTGATTTGTTCAGGTCCTATACCCTGACCAATTGGCAAACCTTAACCACTCCAGGTCAATGCCTAACCCAATCAAGCTGCTTGTAAGGCGAGACTTGCCTAGAATTGTACGTGGTATCCATAATAACGCATCAGTGATTCTGAATTAGTTACTAATTTGATGTTCTGTCATCCAAGTTCTACACACTTTTCCACACATTTTTCAGGGATAGATGCCTCTGCTCAAACCAGTTCCCATGAGATGACCATTCCAAATGACGTAAGTGATTCAAAAAGTCATTTTTTTATCACTGTTAACATTGCGGCATGTTTACTCATCTATAATACTGTTGTATCCATGTTAACCATGCTGAATGCTTGACTGGAATTAATCCACAAAAAATAAAAAAATGGTGCTTGACAACCTTTTGTATATAAATAGCTGTATTCAAGCTTAACTCCAAGTTTCTACCTTTACCAGAAACATGTCTTCATTGTGTTATTCAGCCTCATTATTCCCACTTTCATCCTCTTCCACACTACAGCTTATTGGGTGCATCATCGGCCGCCAGGGAGCCAAGATCAATGAGATCAGGCAAATGTCGGGCGCCCAGATCAAGATTGCGAATCCAGTGGATGGATCGACTGACCGCCAGGTCACCATCACAGGCTCACCCGCCAGCATCAGTCTGGCAGAGTACCTCATCAACGCCAGGTAAGAAAAAGTTATACAGTATACTATGTTGGCTACCAACAGGTGATTTATTCAGTCACAGGCCTTAAAAACCAACAACATTGCATTAGCTGGGTTACATTTAGTTTCACTAAAAGGCAAATTATTAAGGTCACTTGAGGTTGTTTAAATTGTAGTCTATAATTTAAGTAACTACTTTTAAGGAACTACTAGAGGGGCCGGTTTTGGCAGTTTGCAGATTATCTGTATTGGCGTTTTATTATAACTGATAAAGTTTAATAAATTAAGAAGCGCGGTACTTTTGGCTCCCCTACAGCTCTGTCTGTCCCTCTGCTTTAGTTTCAGTGACGTAATGTCTTTTACTGTGTATAATGTTACATATAAGTTTCTAATTCATTAAATAATTGCTTAAGGCATTAATGTAGTATGTAACATACCAAAATCTTATTTTTGACATTTTCATTTTTGCTGTAAATGCACATTTGCACTGTTCCAAAAATCTGTTATCTGTTTCCATAACTACTAATAATCGGTAAACCAACATCCATCAATCCCAGAAACCTACAGTTTCTTTTTGATCAGATTTCTAGTAAGAATGAAATGCAAGAGTGCAAGAATAAAAGTTTATGCACCTAATAAATGCAAATTCATAACATTCCTACCTGCTGTATCGGTTTTAAAAAAATATATATATATTATTTGGATTTGTGTTCAAACTCAAATGATTCAGTGGTATGGTGGGAATGGTATTCTCTAGCTACTGCTAATTATACTTTGTTGTTGCTAGCTCTCTGTCAGTCTACACTTGTGCTTTACCCCTTATTTTACCCTTCACTTGGCTCCACATCACACCATCAGACTAGAGATGTGTTTTTTTTTGGGATCGACACATATTCATTTCTAATGAAGCGTTTTGTTTTTTGATCACATCCCTGAGTGGTCCACCCCCCTCCCTCACCCTACTCCTACCACTACCCCCCACCCATTGCTCACAGCCTGCCCTGTGACCCATCCCGACTGTGTTGTCCCTCTCTCCTTGTTTCTCTTTCTACAGTGTAGAGTCCTCTAAACCTCCTCCCTCCTCCTCCTTGAACCCTGAACAGACCAGCCTGTGCCCTCCCTCCACCTCTACTACTACTACTACCACTACTACTACTACTACCACCACCTCCTCTGCTGTTATCTCTTCCTCCTCCTCTTCCTCCTGTGTGGTGCCCCCCTCAGCCTCCATTCCTCTGTCCTTGTTGGCTCCAGGGCCGCCTCCTTCCTCCTCTTCCTCCTCCTCCTCTTCCTCCTCCACTACTGATTCCCCGCTCCCCAGCTCTCCTGCCTGTGTTTCAAGTCTCCTCAGTCTCAAGCCCCTCCCTCTCCTGGCCCTCCATGTTGTCAGTGGGCCCAGTAACCCCACACACCCAATATCCACTGAACCCAAAATCGCCCCAGAGCTGAGCTCTAAGTCTAAAAGGCGAAGGCTCTCCCCTTACTAACAAAGGAAACATAAGTCATCTACTACTAAAGTACTGACAATGCTCTGTTGTCTGTTCCTGCATTTGCTTTTAAATCAGGCTGTGCCACGCTTACCACAGAAAACAAATGCACACAAACAAGTGTTAAACAGCCAGACAGATGGTTGCTGCCATATTTATAAAATAGATATATGTAGCTTAATTTGGCCTGTGTCTTAAAGAAAAGACATGTCGAGTGTATAATATTTTTAAATGAAGTTGAGCTTAGCATGGACAGTGCATTATTTTACTAAAGCATTTTCTCTTTGCGTAATCTCTGCTCAGGTAGCGGCTCTCTGGAAGATGTCACATTGTATTAATGGGAATGGTTTTCTTGTAGTGCATTTTAAGTAACAATTGTTGGCTGTTGTAATGGAGAGAACATTCATAATTTTATTTTTGCTTATATAAGAAGCAATTGTAAATCTGCCCTCAGGTATCAAAGGCATCAAACCACCTTTTTTATTTAGATAATTTTGTGAAAACCATCCTAATTTTAAGGAAAAGTGCGACACTTTGCTTTCTTGTTGCAAGTAAGATGAGCAGATAAATACCAGTGTAAAAAGAACACATTATGGTATTAATGGGGTTTTATGATGATAACGGGGTAGCAGACTTTTTTTTTTTTTTTTGCCTGGCAGCCTCTCAGTGACGACAAGACTTCAGGAAGTCAAGGGCTAAGGGAGCTGTTAGCCTGGGGCTAAGAAAGCATTCGCACTGCACATGCCAAGTGGGCTAACCGCGACTTTAGCCTGGGGCTTGCTGGGCCTTAACACTTAATCCATGGCTAGTATAGGTGCAGTGTGAGACGTATATCCCTGGGCTTCCCTTTGTCTGTGAAAAGGGACTAAATTAGCCCAGGGTTAACTCTTAAAGATAGCTGCAGTGTGAAAATCATTTTCCTGCATGTGTTAGTTTGTGAGCTGTGCTGTTAGTCAGATTTAGTTATCTTTGGACAAAATAAGGCTAGTTGTTTTCACCTGTTTCCATTTCTTTATGCTAAGCTGAGCTAACCAGCTGCTATCAGTCTTCTTTATTCTCTGCAAGAATGTGAATAAGCATGTTTCTCAAGATGTTGACACAGCTCCATTAGTCCACAACACCGTTTGAGATCTGTTTAGACTAGTAATTATTGAAAAGAGGTGCAGCCAAACTGAACTTCTTTTTTTTTATATATATCAGAGCATTCATTTCTTTTAAATAAATGTAATAATAAATCTCCTTATCTAGCATTGTATTTGAATAATGTAATATACAGTAACTTACATTTGTCTGTCTGATTGCATGCTTATTCTCTCTCCCTCCCTGGTTTCCGGGTGTCTCTCTCTGTCTCTCCAGGCTCTCCTCTGAGGCCACAGGACTGGCAGCCAACTGATAAGACACTGCATCTGCACTAAATTACACTTTTATATCATCGGTCACCATAAAGCAGTCAATGCAACTATCCAACTTAAGAGTTTATATATTATGCTGCCTCTTCCTCATTTGAAATCATGTCAACTGCCACTGATTTGATCCTCTGAGTTCTTTATTTATTTCATTTGTTTTGGTTTTAGTCAAAAGAAGCAAACATTAGGTTTTTAATCCCCATTTTGAGTCCAGTTGGATGTTTTAATGATTTATTAGACTTTTTTTTTTATTTAGATTTTTTTTTTTTTTTTTTTTAAATGGATCCCTTAGCTGTCTTCCCTTTTTTCTTTCTTTGCCATCACAGAGGAGTAGAGTTGGAAAATCTGAATAGTCATATAGATTTAGTTGTGTACAGTCAGGTTTTTCTTTAAAATGGAAAAGACAAAAAAGGAAAAATAAAGTATGAAATAAGAATAAAGTGACTGTTTTATTCAGTGTTTATATATACACGCTCCCTCCCCCCCCTTTTTTTTTATTATTTTTTATTACCCAATTCAGCAAACTACGTCTGCCTATTTTATGTCCAAACTCACTTGGTTTAAATATGCTCAGCAGTCTCCCCCTTGGGAATGCTTTCAATTTGAAGTGCATGTAACATGGATTACACTCGTCTCACTGAGAATACATAGCTGTACAATGCACAATGTCACAGATTTTATTTGGTTATAAATACAACTGTTTTGACAATTGAATTCATCCAGATAATTTAATGTGTATTACTACACGTCACCTTTTCCTATCCCCTACATGTCATTCCTGTTTTCCCCTCCCCTAGTCCGGAGATCTTGTGTTGATATTTTTCTGGGATGGGAGGTTTTTGGGGGATTTGGGCTTGGCTGTAGGGATTAGAAGCAGAGGGTTGTCCTCGCTTTTTTTGTAAAGACTGATATATACAAAAAAAAAAAAAAGTTGGAATATTTGTTTTAAATGGAGGAAATATTTTTTTTTAAACTACCAAAGGGGTATTAACTCCTGGACACTGACTGACTGACCTGTCTATTAGATGTGATGAGGCTGAAATCATTGAAGCTCTGGAACTAGACTTAAAAAAAGGGTTGTAACACTAGTTTCCTGCTCTTTGCTTTGCTCAAGTCAGAAAATTATTTTATTTTTTATTTGCAGGAAAGAAAAACTTTTGTGCACGTTTTTTTGAGACTGTAGACCTGGGTGCCACAACATTGTATAAAAAAAATACAGAAATAAAGATGTGAAATGCTCAAACCACAACTTGTCTTGGGACTGTTGTCACTGGCTGTAATATAGTACACACTGGGATTTTACTGATTTTATTTTAAATTGTTTCTTAAATATATTTATTGTACAGTTACAATAATATAAAAAGCAAACGTTTTGGTTCATACAGGGTTGTTTCAATTGGCATCATGGGAAACAAGAACCTCCACAATTGAGACACTAGAGGGCAGTAGTTTTGCTTTTTGGCAACATTTTATCCTTGGGGGCACAATCTGTTGAAAATGCTCTAGAAATCGAAAGTTTAAAATGTAACACCAGATAAAAATAAAAAAAGCTGCCATTTCTAGCTTATTGAGTGGGACCTGATAAGTCACACATTAATGGAACAGGATGCAATGTGCTGTTGTACAGTCAGATTGGACCACATGCATGTAAGAAGGCTTGTCAAGGGACACAAGTACATCAAAACCAGAGTTGTATGTATCATGCTGCCTGTTTAAAAAGGAACTGTTGCACATCAGTGAAAAAAGTACTGTCTGAGGACAATGGCAGAGTGATCTTTCCGTACACCAATGAACCATATTCTTCTAAAGCGTCTAGATCTCAATATGCTGTGGAAGGAGGCAGTATGTAAAACTGGCCAAATTATGAGCCCTAATTTCTATTTGCACACTGACTTTGAGTGGACAAAAACAAGCTGAATTGGGGTCCACACATTTTTGTGTAAGTTAAAGGTCATTGCTGTCATCTGCCACAGGTAAGCCTGTGCTTGCTTTGTGGTTTACTTACTAAAACAATAATAGAGTCAACAGGGTATTTGATTAAATGAGCCACATTGCTAAGTTTACTAAATCATCTCTCTCGTGTGCTGGTACACTGCAAACACTGTGGCCACAATAATTTCATAATTATAATTATTCAGAGATCTATTTTGGTGTTTGTGTCCCTGTCATCCATATACCTTCAGTTATTAAATGTGCAGTCTTTCTTTTGTTGCATTTTTTTCTGTATGGATGGTTCTAATTAATTTTGACCAGAGTCACAAAGAGTGACGAATAGTCTATCCATACTTTATAGCAAGCATGCTTTTATGATTCTATATACACCCCAAGATGTTCAGAAGGGGGTTTTCAAACTGGTATTGCATTGTAATACAGTAAACACTGCAATACTAATAAAAAGCCCATCTGCCCTGAATGAACTCAGCTGTGGTTCTTTTGGCCTGTGACATAACAGGACATACTGTACCAGAGCAGACATATTGCTTTTTTTTGTTCACTTGTCCCTCTTTTGTCTGTGTTTTGATGCTTAGACATTAACAACAGCTACAATACATTCTACTACCATAAGCTTTTTGAGGTTCAAATAGAGTAGTGCCACCTAATTAGAAACATCAGCACTTTTAAATTATACAGTATCAGATTTTAAAAATTACATCATCACATATTTACATAGATATTAAACACAGGAGTAGAAAATGGAAACAAAATCCATGACACAAATATAAATAAAACATGTAAACAAATGAAAAATGTAAACATAGTTTTTTTTTTTACTGTAAAATAGCAATAAATTAGTCAGTGCATAACATTTTAAGAGTAAACGCAATATAACCTGATTGTGAGGAAATCAGTACATTTCATAAATTAAGTGCAAGTAGTAACATCAGTGGCTGCCCCATTGATGTTGCCAATACCAACATTAAAATATAATTGTGCCCTGATAGGATCTTATGATCATGTCCTCATATGGCATGATGTGAAATAACATGACACATTTTTTTGACGGAGATAAAAATACAAATCAACATGGAAGATTAAAAGAGACATTAATGGACAGTTGTGTGGATGGCTTCTTTGACTGAGGCCTCTGTTGTTGAGGTGTTTTTGCAAAGCTGATCTTGGGCCAGTTGCTTTGGTGGCTGATGCTCTGTCAGCTCAGCTGTGTCCAAATTCAGTCTCACATCACTGTTAGGCATTTTATCTCAAATGAAATGGGATTTTCTGCCCCCCAAGGATATCAGGTTTTGAGAACATTCACCAAGGTTTTTTTGTGTTCCTGCTTGTGATGAAGATGCGCCTTCATTTTCTGCCTTTGCAATGTCCGTGCTGCTCATGACTGTGTATTCAAAGGTCTGTTAGAGTTAAAGAGGCATTCACAGACCAGATCTGCAGGAGTTTGAGTGGTTTGATGTGTCAGATTTTCACCAGTTGGCTGGAGGTTGGCTGGGTTCTGCACTGCCTGAATGGTCCAGTTCTGCACTGTCACAGTCCGAGTCATCATACAGGCCCTGGTGTGAAGCAAAAACATGAATAATCGGATTTAGAGCAGCAAGAGACTCTTTAATGTTGACTACGAATGCAGTTTCTGACCTATTGTCTGCCTATATGTAGCAGGTATGAAAAAATGTTTGAATTACACCAAATATCCCTCATTTTACTGTTTATTCTTTTTTTGGTTTGTTTGCTCTTTATCTAATGAAGGGACGGTTTATGTATTTTACATAGCAAATGCGCCCTCTGCTGGGCGTTTTGGGAACGTCCTATTTGTTTTCCCGGCTCTCGTCAGACAGTGTTGGATCTGGCCGAGAGCGGTAGGTCTTGACTTGTGTAGCGCGAGGCAGACGTATTAAATATAATGTTCAATGTGTATTTAAGTGTTAGACAGGGTGTTTGTGATTACTATAGGTTTTTAGCAGTTGTTCTGCTTAATTCTCATCCGTGTATTTTTGTGTATTGTTAATTTCTGAGTGTTTTAGTGAGCTAGCTTAAATGCTATCTTTTCACGTGTATTTGCGTTGGTATTCTTCATTCTGTGTTCAGCACTGCGCCTGTATAAGTATGTGTATTTCTTTTTATGTTGTTAGGCGTGTGTTGAGGGCGAATAAGCAACGCTGTGTTTTTCTTTCCATAAAACACTCAACAGGTATGTTATTTGCATTTATTGTTTAATATGTGGGATTTTTATTTCATTGAGAATGTAAATTGTGAGACAGTGTTGGATCTGGCCGAGAGCGGCGTGTGTTGAGGGCGAATAAGCAACGCTGTGTTTTTCTTTCCATAAAACACTCAACAGCATTAAACGTCCTGTGCCAAGGCCTGAGTCTCCAGTTGTCTTCACTCTAGACACAACGCAGGTAACCGGTACTGAGGCCAGACCGGTTACATATATACTGTTTATCTGTTTCATGCATTCTGCCTTCATTCACTCTCTGCAGCCTACCTCATAATTGTGATCATTACTAGCAAGCTGTGTCTTGACTTGGCGAAGAATAGCTTCCTTCTCAGACAGCCCGTCAGAGCCCAGCTGGGTTGGCTCGGACGGGTCAGCGGGAATCTCAGAACCCTGAGACAGCAGATCGTCACTCTTGTCGTCCAGACGCTCGTCAGTGTTGGTGCTGACCACGTCTGGTGTGCCGCTGTGGGAGTGGTCGGTAGTGTTTCCCTCCTCGCCGTCCGAGACAGACAAGTTCTCTGAGCTGAAGGTGGACAGGGACTGGCACTTGCTCATGCTAACGGGACGCCTGAGTGGCAATACAATAAGAAATAATACATATATAGGAAGTTATTAACAGTGGAGCAATATGGTAGGTGAGATAACAGACCTACAGGCATATTCAAACCCAAAAATGCTGCAGTATGAAAAACAGACAATATTCATGTTAAAAAAAACAAGTGACACATTTGGCATTGCATTATGAATATAAGGATTACACCTTATTGTTTATTGCCAATATTCACATTCAATGTGTTAAAGGCCCCTGCACACCCACACATTTTTTCTGGCTTTCAAATGCAATTTTACATAAACGTAAACTGTTTTGACTGAATGCACAGATGGAATCTAGAATATAGTAGGTCTTCAATAATTATATTTAATTTGTTTAGCAACTCTTACCGTCTCCTTGGTAACTCTACTTCACTGTCCACTTCTCCTTCTTCCTCTGACGACACTCCACGTCTCTGCGGACAAAATTAACAGTATGTTGGTTGGTTTGGTCGCTGGTTCAAGTCCCAATACCAAATTGGTTGATGGAACGTACCACCCCAACCTCTCAGGGCGCTGGTCCAACACTGGCAGCCCACTCACACTGACATCTCTCTATTTGTGCATAAATAGGTCCTAAGCATGTGTGTGTGTATTTCAGGCCTGTGTGTAGTGATTTCTGACAAAACAGAGTGTAAATTGTAAAGTGGGGATCAATAAACAGTATAAATTAAATAAATAAATTACAAAATTTACTTGTGAAATATACAAGTTTGGTAACAGCAGCAGTGGGGACTTGGCTAACACATATTAAACAGGATGTTGAAGTTGCAACTACCACTACGGACAAATTCCAAGATGGCAGTAATTAACTATATCTGTATATATATGTCTTTCCACCGCACTGTAGCATGGCATCTATGAAAAAAGAGGATTGTACCTAATGGATTGATGGCTATTGTATCGGACAGATTACATGTTTTTCCTAGCTAAACATTGACAGTGTCAATTATGACAGCAAAACAATTCAATCTTCATAGCATCGCAGGATTTTATCTCTTGTTTGACACCTCCACAGATGCTGATTTGTACCTGTGCTTCGGTTTGAGTCAAGACAGATACGCTAATAAAGGAAGGAAAATGTTTTGCTTAACTGGCAACAAATTAAATCAAAATGGTTACATTTCCCCTTCTCACTGCTATATAATCGTTGGTCCCTTATAAGGTGGAAGTCAAAATAATTTAGTGAAACTGGGCCAAGATTAGACAATGTATGCGTGACTGCCTCCTTAGACAATGCTGTTAAAGTCTCACCTGACTGCGTGTGACTGCTGCCCTGTACAGCAGTGCTGCAGGAGTGAGACGTTGACTTCTAGGTGAACGCGTGATCACCGTCCCGTCTTCCTTCTCTTCACCCTCGTGGGAAACACGGGGGTTCCCGAGTACAGATGCCCTCCCTGCAGCTGCTCCCCTGCCGCACGGTGAGTCGGGGCTACTGGAAAACGGGATAGAAGCTGCATCCTCACTGGGCGTGTCACTGCGTGGAGGTGTGTCTACCAGGTCATCAGTCCCTAAACCCACATCCGGCCCCTCCTCAGGTCCTCCAGTCCTTCTGCTTTCCCCCAGCCCGGCTGAGGCGCTCTGACTGCCCGCTCTGTCCAGCCCTGGCCCAACCTGCCCCTTCCTCCGGCCTTCAGCCTCCAAGGTGGTTGAAATGAGATCCGGACTTGAGGAGTACATCTTCTTGAGCAGCAGATCGTGCTGCAGGCCCCTGAGGGCTGCACTGGGGTCCATATGCTGCTTGCTGCTGGGCACAGATGAGGTGGCGTTGACCATGGCTATTGAAGAGGAGAGAGTGGCTTTCAACTGAGCAAAGTCCCCACTGCTGCCTTTACCAGCCTTCCTGTAGCGGGGATTTTCCTCGCCGTGAGCGGCCAGGGGAAGTAGAGCCCTTGTTAGGGATTGTGACCTGGGTCATGGAAGAGTCCAGTTTAGGGAGGATGACCTCTGACTTTAGTAAGTCTGGCCTGAAAAGGACAGGGACAAAATTAATAGAAAACAGGGGAAAAGAATAAACATTTAAATGCATAAATTGCTAGATAGATTCTAGTTAATCTTGCGCCTTGTTCAATATGCCTGTTGATAGCTTATTTTTTGTCATTGTCAACAAATGCCCTAAATTAATACTTTCCAACTCCTCTAACCTGCACTCAGAACCAAGCCCATTAGTTCCTACTGGAGATGTAAGTCTTTAAAAAAGGGTCATAAATATATAAATTCAGTTTAAAAAAAATGAAAATACTTAAAGTTGGTTTTAGTGCTTTTTAGCAAATATTACTCAAACAGGAGTAAATAGTGTTATTTGTCGGGGACTATTTTAAGATGCAGATTTGGCGCGCCATGGGATTTGTTGGCAATAAGAAAATATAGACTTATCCTTCAACGTAACTTTGGGGTTCACATAATATTGAAGAGCAACTTGATCAAACCATCACATATAAATGCTGCTGATTTAAAATAACTCTTCGCTGTCTCACCTCTTGCTGTACGAAGGCAGCTTCTGAGGTACATTACGTTTCTTCATGAGTTTCTCCATCGAGTTGGAGGAGGCCGACTGTCTGGAGCTTTGGTGCTTGAAACAGCCAGGGTACTTTTTGTCCAGTGAATGCTCCCTCCTGTTTAAAACACAAAGCCAATACTCATTTAATGGATGTCAATGGATACTTGGCATGGCATAAGAGAGCACTTTGTTACATGCAAAGGCCCTGTGTGACTGGATGTAATGGCCCTTCACTTCACATTACGGATGACCTTTTCCAAAATATTTGAATAATTGCAACATTAGTTTTCCTATTGTTACAGTGTGATACATTTAGAAAATGACTACAGTATACAGCCCTGGGTCTATTTGACTAACCATTTCTTTGGCTTTTCACTCACAAAAACCCAACCTGACAGAACTCTGGACAGAAAATGTCCAGATGTGCAAAGACCTAGCCACACAGTCTCAAGGCTGTTACTGTTGTCAAAGGGGCATCTACTATACATTGAGTTATGCAAAGAAGTATTTTGTATTTGTTTTTAATTAATTTAGAGCACTTTGTAGATAACCTGTATCTACAGTACGTTGACATTAAAGGGTCTTTTTCTAATCAGCACCAAAAGCCACATTACTTTTAGGCCATCGGCAACCAAAAAGCAACAACAGCTGAAGCAGAGGTTAATTGATGGATGGGTGCACCTCTCACACCCACTTCCCTTTCTGAGCATGAGCTCAGGGGGGCTTAAAAGCATGTAAACACCTATGAAGCACCTTCCGATATCAATTGGCAGGTCCTCAAAATCTGTGCTGACCAACTAGCACCGGTATTCACAATGATATTCAAACTATCACTGCCTCAGTCTGTCACACCCACATCTTTTAAGAAGTCCACCATCCTTCCTGTGCCCAAGAAAACAAGACCAGTCTGCCTGAATGACTACTGCCCAGTGGCACTCACCTCTGTAGTGATGAAATGCTTTGAACCTAGTCTTGCATTGCCAGACCTTCCTCCACAGTGGTACGGAGGAGGGTCTGGCTAGTCCACACAACATTCCGGGATGGGAGAAAAACATGCTTTGGTTTATTGGCATTTCTTTAAACCAATCACAATCATCTTTGGCAGAGCTAAGCGCCCCGGAACTTGGGAACTTGTTTTGGTGTAGCGTGTACGTTCAAAAGTTGTTTTAGTCTTGTAACAAAAAACTCTATGTAGTTGTCTGGATTTACCCTGCAGAAATCTGAGGAGCAGTTAACCATATTCCTCATAAATCGACCGGAGTTTAGAATGCTAACAAAAAAAAATGCGGAATGTGACGGACATCTAACAGATTTTTTGATGGTATCTGAACAATCCTGGAAATGAGACGATGTTGATATAGACTATTTTGCCCCTCACTACTCAGCAGAGGACCCTTTACAGATCACCTACTGTCAATGGAATGGAATGGAAAGCACTCATCCTCCACACCACCCTATCTCACCTGGAAAAGTGTGTTGACCACACAGCTGTAGTGTGCCTAATCCAAGACATCAATAAAAAAGGCCTACCTGAAAGAAGTACAGGACCTGACCCGTTGATTTCAGGACAACAACCTACTCATGAATGTCAGGACTTTGCAAAGAAGTAGGGAAGGAACTACAACAGATCCTTGGTGGAGAGATGGGACAGCTTCAAGTAGCTTGGTGTCCACATCACCTGATCACATGACCTGGGCGCTGCATACTGACTCAGTGGGGAGAAAGGCAGAGACAAAAGAATTTCTACTCCTGCATCATCAAGAGCATCCTGACGAGGAACATCCCTTCTTGGAGCTGGAACAGCACCACACAGGACTGCAAGGCCCTGCTGAAAGTGGATTGTTTGGCTGAACATACAAAAGGCGGCACCCTACCCTGCCTAAAGGATATTTACATCAGTTGCTGCAAGGCAAAGGCTAGGAGAATCATTCAGATCCAAACCACCTGGGTGACAGCCTTAATTTTCTCTCTGTTGAGGTCAAGAAGAAGGTCCCGGACACACCAAGCCAGCACAAAGAGGCACAGGAATCTACCCTCAGGCCAATAGGGTCCTAAATGAGGACACTGCCCAGACTGCCCCCTTCCCCCCCATCCCCCACATTATACATTTATTTAATATTATCAATGTTTTAATTCATATATTAAAGGATTGTCAGGATTACAATTTACTGAAATTGTAATTGAATGATTTTAAATACTTTTTCTTTGATTCAATGTTGTTAAACTATTAAACATTTCATACTTGTGAAGCTCTTTCTCTTTGATCTCCAGCTGCAGCATGATGGCGTTAAGCTCCATGTAGAGATTGTTGGCTCTCTCCAGTTTCCTCTCGTAGTGCTCCCGGATGTCCAGCGCATGTCTGTGTAGAGGAAAATGGGAAGAACGACTTACATTACAATACATTTATGTACTACTAACAATAATTGCATTGGTGTCTTAATAATTAGCTTATCTTCATGATTACATATATATATATATATATATATATACTGTATATTCCACAAATTATATCTTCATCTAGATGCTCTTTGTGTGCACGTTATGTTACATATGTCTTTGCTAACCTGAGTTCTTCTCTGCGTCGCTTGATCAGCTCCTCATCCAGCCTGTGAAGACATGTCCCCTCAGACTTGATCTTCTCAAAGTGGTGCCTCACCTCGTCCCTCCACTCCGCCTGGTGAAACACATAAAACACATTCATCAAAGCAGGTATTAATAACTTACAGTAACTGAGTATTTTACCATTTTAGATGCATAAGCAGTAGGCAATTTGAGGGGGAATCCCCTCACCATCCCCATAGTTAGCGAAATCTTTACCCCATCCCGTATTAGCAGAGGGGTTATTTACTGGAATATGTTGGTCTTGTCTGCCTGACTCAGGATGCTTTATCTGACTGTAGTTCTTGCCATGGCTCTGATCTATCAGTAGCCTAACTGTGTATTGAAAAACCCATGACACTGTCCATGGTGCTAAAGTAGCAGATGGATTTGTAATTGAAGAGTTATTAAAAAATACAGAAGGAAAAAAGTTGTT
Organism: Etheostoma perlongum; assembly: GCA_026937815.1. Lineage (NCBI taxonomy): Eukaryota > Metazoa > Chordata > Actinopteri > Perciformes > Percidae > Etheostoma > Etheostoma perlongum. The sequence continues at coordinate 28,964,788 of CM049374.1, read as the reverse complement.
CCTGTTAAAAAATAGCAAATTGCCTTCTTGGTACAAATATAAGAAATGTCTCTTTGCTGACATCCAAAACAGTATCTGTGGTTATGAGAGTTCAAGTAATTTGAAACTACAACTGATGTCTTCTCCATCTTTTAATATTACTACGATCACCACTAATATGATCAATGTTTCTACTCCCAATATTGTAATTACTCCCTCTTTAGTTGCCTATGGAGATACAGCACTTGGAAAATGCAGTCATTCCTGTGTTTTCCATTGGGATAATAAAGTATGACTCGACTTCATTTGACTATAAATATTAACAACAACTGATATCAATGTTGAGAATAAACTTCATTGCACCATGATCTTGTAAAAAAAAGCCCTTATTTGCAGAGTGACTGAGGGTTCATGTGTATCATTGAAACAAAGCCCATTAAGCTGTCAGAGGATAATCAATACACTGAGCGAAACTGAACATGAACTGACATGACGAGAAAAAAAAAGATGCACCATGGGCATTTTTTTTTTTTTTGCACAGTGTAGCGTGACAGCTGTTATCTGATACCTGTCATATCAAAAGACAAAGGAAGTCTGATATATGAGTGTGTGCATATACATGCATGTGCGTGTACGTGTGTGTGTATATATTTCTGTCTGTGCATGAGTGATGCTCTTCTTATTAAGCTAATGGACTCTTGTGCATACTCTTCCATGTCTCCAGTCCCCTCTTTCTCCTCTCTCTTTGCTCTCTACACTCAACCATTAAAGCAATCAATACACTCCAGCAGCAAATACTTCTTTCTAACGTCACAAGAAAAATCCATTATGGGGCAGAGAGGAGAGAAGCTGGGGAGGGTTGCAGCAGGGGGGAAGGGGAACAGGAAGAAATAAAGGATCAAGGATAAGTGGAGAGAGTGCAAGAGGTTTGTATTTTTTGCATCATGAGATATCAAAAAAGGAGGAGGCAGTGGGTTGCTGCAAAGAGAAAATTAAATCTTGTTCATTTTGTGTGTTTGTGTGTACAAGTGTGTCTAACGATTATACATACTTGAGTTATAAATGGATTTGTGGTTCTGCATGGCTGAGTAAAGACATATCTTCCACACAATTATACTTTCCTCCTGTCCATCTGTTTGGATTTTCAGTGGTCTAACATATTTGTCATTGGCCACCCATCCATCATCCATCACAGACACACCCTCCTCCATCACAAAGACCTTCACTATCATATGATGGGAGAATGAGAAAGATATCTCTTATGTGACAAGGAACAAAGACCAAGACACCAACAATAATATGTTGTGATTGAAAGGACAGGTATTATTAGTGGGATCCCGAGGGGCATGGGCCCCAGTGCAGCTGCACTGCTTGTAGTTATTGCAGCAGACTGGAAACAAATGGCAGTGGGTTGACAACAAAAGGACTTTTAGAGATAGTGGCTTCTGACAGGAGGTCTTCTATTAAGAGATGCACAGAGCTCATGTGTACCTTATTAAATGTCTATTTATTTATATATATTTGACAAGAGAGACTTGTCAAATATGTCTTGTTTAATAACTTGGGAAATGATGATTCTTAATTTTATTTTATACATATATAGTAAGTATACATACAGTGTCTAAACAAGATTTAACTGTATTTCACTTAGCTGTCTACTTTCTCTGTAATGATAAAAACATTTTTTTTTTTTTAAGTCATTAAATCACATTGTAGTCATGTTTGGATATCAAAGTAGCTTTGAAGTTTGAGTTCTGTTGGCAGAGCTAAAGGAAGTTTACCTGAGACTGAAAGTACGTTTCTTGTGCAGTTGACAGGATATCTGCTGAGGCGATGTCTAGATGCAGGAGAATCTGTCGGAACGAAGGCCTGTTTCTTGGCTTGCAGTTCCTGTGGACAATTTAAACAAATCTTTTGTCAGAAATGGAAGACACAAAACCGTTCCCATCTTATTGTAAGTTACTGCTGTGTAAATATATTTGTATGGTGTTTTTATGTCTCAGCCTTTTTAAAGCTTCTAACTTCCTTATATTCTCTTAGTGCTAATGCCTAAACTTTCTTTTTCCCTATCATTATTCTTCCCCCCATCTATCTCTGCCTCCTCCCCCCTCCCAACCACTCACCAGCATTGCCTCAGGAGCAGTTTGAAGCTGTCTGGGCAGCTATCAGGTACAGGCAGATGTAGACTGTTGTTGCCCACTCCCCAGATGATAGCGGAGGAGTCCACGTCCTTATAGGGCACCTCTCCTGTCAGCATCTCCCACAGCACGACACCAAATGACCTGCAGAGAGGTGATATTTACTTTCAGACACATTGATAAAGATGTGAAGGGAACTGATAAAAGGAAGCGTGACTGAAATGTCACACTTTTAATTTTGTGGATATAAATCTTGAGATTTAAAAGGTCCAATTTATCATAGGTACAAAGGACAGGCATTTTATGTCATTTCAACATTAGTGTACTCACATTGAATTAGCTAGAGTACCCGAGTTGGTAACTTGCAAAAACAATTGAGACACAGCCAGTAAAGTGATCATGACTGGTCCTGGCTAACGCTGCAATGCTAACCTTGCTAACCCTGCTAACTGCTAATGTTACCGGAGGACCAGGCAAGCAGCCACAGCTGTTACAAAACGGTAGCCTGTTCAGCGGCCGTAGCCGACAACGGTGAGTTACTTTAAGTCACGAGAGGGGGGGCTGTACATTGGGAGGGCTGTGAGTTTGAGGTGAGTCTAGTGATTGTTGCCGTAAAGCCAATAAAGTGTGTTCAGTCGGGTGGAGAGGACTGCAAGGTAGGGTTATTTTTAGAGGTTCCTATCATAATTTTAAGCCGAAAAGGTGTGTCTGCCAGTTGGGTAGAGAGCTCTGCGTGAGCACGGACCTTTAAGACTGTCAATATAGCCAGCATCTAAAGTTAGCTACTCTGCTGTGTTGTGAAGTAATGTCTGGCTATGTGAGACAAGCATCTCGCAATATTGTTGCGGATGCTGCGGTCTCAGCCTGGCAACCTCTTTGAACTTCGAGTCTGGGGAGGAGGGGGCGGGGGAGAGGACTCTCTCCAATATTTTGAATTTGTACTGCAGTATTTTAAACACTAGCTGTCAGTATTACAAATTGTACCTTTAAAGTACAACTGTGACGTCTGAGGAATACTTGATCACTGTAAAAAAGCCTTTGATGGTAATGCCTCGTGGGCAGTCTCTGATAGCCTATTATCAATGTTTAATCAGTTTGTTATTAATAAACGCTTCATCACTGCTAACCTTTTTTCAGTCATTGGAATCAAATCAATGGACTCTGGTAATAACCATAATAGCATTCAGTATATTGATATTTCCCAGTAATAGCTTCTTACTCTACATATACAGTACATATACGTGTGTTTTAGTAATAATCATGGTGTCAGGTCCATTTATAAATACATCTAAGCTCCAACAAAAAAAATACAGTATTTGGTGACAAATCTGATTTCCCATCTTTTGCCAAAAACAAGATGCTTAATTTCACTACTAGTGTTTCATTGATGAGCTCCATCTCTGCCTCTGTTTGGTGGGGGAGCATGAAAGCAGGCCCATGGGGCATGCAACTAAGGAAAGTCTGTTGTTGGTGACTCTTGGTGTTGCCATGGTGACCATGTACCGTATCCAAGGTGCCAATAGCATCACACGCAGGAGGTGCGTGACGTTGTGTTTACATGTATATTTTTAGTCTCTCCATCTCTCTATGACTTGTGACATAAATGCAGAGATAGGCCTACTTGATTTCAAGGCAATGCATTTTTCTGTAACACCACTTTAAATATTAGCAGTTAATGAGTTGATGAATTACAAGTATGTTTCTGATTTATTTTTATACAGGGTAAAATAATTCAACAATATAATAAATTGCTCATTTGTCAATGCAGTGTCTCAAATTAGAAACACAAAAATGTAGAAATATGCCACTGCAGATGAAAGTTATGTAGTGCACTGTAAATAAATCTGCACTCTGTACTCCACTTCTGTTACGATTTTCATTTGAAGATAAAGGAATGAAAATCCCCATGTTTGTTGTTGTTGTTTTTAACCAAACTCCACTCTTGTCATGACAATAATTTTCTTTGATAATTTTATCCATAGACCCAGTAATTTAAAAAAAAGGGAAACAAATTATTGCTGCGTTACAATTATTCTACATAATACAATGAAGCAATATACTGAAGCCAGTCAATATATAATTCCATTTTGTTGGCATATGTCCCAGTCGAACAGTAATTTTTAGATATCTATATTTATTTATTCCCAGTTCCACTTTGAGCTTATAGCCTTTTGGCTTTGTGATTAACAGTATTTTTTTATTTATTCTTCTATTTATTTAGTAGCACGCTTCTGCATATTGTCCTTACAGGAATATATATGGTTGGATTTACTTAATTTATTCCACTTTAAAATATGATTATGTTAAATATTACCTGTGGCTATCTTAGAATAGTCCTTATATAAAGATCAGACAGGAACATGAGTTGTACCAGCTGCCAAAGTATGTCAGCACAAAACAAAATACATGAAACGTAATACTTCACCACATCCTTCTCTGACTCACTCTTCATGGTATGGACTACTCCATAATTTACATACATTTAAACAAAACTGTATAGTATCCTCCCATGCTTTGCATTCTTTTTTCACATGAAAAGCTTTTTAATCCTATTTTCACTTCTCTTCTAATGCACTGCTGGCTCTGGGCCAAACCATCCGCAGGCTTGGAAGGTTATTCCAGCCTCTCCTGAGCACTGCAGCATCTGGCAAATCAATTATAAATTAGCCAGTGCTCCTTTCAGGACGGAAAGGAAGAGTGATGGAGGGATGTAGGATGGCCGAGGCCCTATAGAATTTCATGTAATGAGATATTGTACATAATACTCAATAGATTTTCTGGAAATAGGATCCTGCGCTTTATACTGTAGTAGGCTGTGACTAATGAGATTTTATGTTGATTCAATGACAGATAAGACAATCATAAGGGAAAATTGCAAAGGTTCATCAGTGCAGAAGGACAGTGTAAAGGGGTTATGACACCTACCAAATATCCACTTTCTCTGAGACGGGTTCATTGCGTATGACCTCAGGAGCCATCCAGGCCACCGTACCGGCAAAGGACATCTTGGTGCTCTTTTCACTGAGCTCCTTGGACGTGCCAAAATCAGAAATCTTCACTGCGTCATCGTAAGTGATCAGTATGCTGGAATGAAACATGGACGGAAAGTTTATTTGAGTTCATCTGTGTACAAACGTTATACTATAATTACTGCCACGTGGTTGTAAGTAACTTGAGTTGCAGTTTACATTCATGTATGTCCATACTGATATAATATATGTAATGAAGACTGTTGAATTTGATAAAAGATATTAAGCGTATTTATTGGGGAAACATGTATGCTTCACACACATTTAACCCAGCAGCACAGAACATCTATACAATCACCACAGTTTTAAAGAGTATTGTCACCAATTCAAATGTCTCCCCTTCTGTTTCGAAGTTGTGGAAATTGTTTTTGCAGAACATTATGATATCACAATAAAGTTGACCTTTTTACCTTTCATGTATAAAATGTGATCTTTCAACATTGAATCCTATTAGAGAATAGTGTGAAATTTTTTCATAATTAGTGTATAGATTCTTATGTTATGGCCAAAAATATGTTATTATCACAGTGACCTTGGCCTACCAAAATCAAATCAGTTCATTCTTGAGTCCAAGTGGACGTTTGTGCCAAATTTGAAATAAATCATCAAGGCGTTCCTGAGATATTGCATTCACAAGAACAGGACAAACGTATACGTACAGACACCCGAAACACAATGCCTCCACCCTCGGCTATCACTGGCACGTATAGGCATAAAAACGATAGATACAGTTAAAGCCACTGTAATAAAAATTTCTACTAAATACTTATTCAAACCATTTACTGCTACAAGAAATTGTTTTTTTTCTGATAATATTTGCTTTTTTTTGTAAATTACTGGATAATTTAATCTCTTCCGGCCTCTAAAAGGTATTCAAATGAACTGAGCCATCCAAGTTGGACCTAAAGTTTAAATGTGTCTATTTAGTGACTTGTTTGCTCTAACATTATCATTTACATTAAGATTACAGAGCTGTAACCACACAATTCATTTTCACATGGTCTACAAAACTTACTTTGGTGACTTGAGGTCTCTGTGGATGATCTTGTGGAGGTGAAGATAGTTCATTCCCCCAGCAATGCCCATGGCCCAGTCCATGAGCAGGGATGGATGGATCTTCCTGCCTGCCCTCAGTACCTCGTACAGCTGTCCCTGGGCACAGTACTCCATAATGATGCAGTAACATGGAGCCTGGGTACAAATACCTCTGAGAGTGTAGAGATGTATGTTAAGACAGAACATATTAGAGTTACAATGTTAGTTATGAATGGAAAACATTTTTTGTGTGGAATGCTTGGCACATTTTGTTTTATAATAAGTCCACTGATCATTCCTACTAACTTGAAAGTGATGATGTTGGGGTGTTTGAGCTTGCGCAGGTGCTTGATGTCTGTCTCTTTGATGTTTCGGACTTTCTTTACGGCCACTTCCTGTCCGTACAGTTTGCCCAGAAAGACGGCGCCCTGGGCTCCGCTGCCCACCCACTGCAGGTCAGATATCTCCTCGAATGGGATCTCCCACGCCTCTGAGATTGGGGAAAGAGATGGCGGCAAAGTAGTCGGTGAGTTTATCTGTGTAGTTACAGGTGAATTATGGATATACTGTAGAGCAGAGTGATGATTGTCATATCATCTCTAATGATTACAGGTGATGTTCACCTTCAAACTCATATTCTTAAGTACATCTGATATTTCATAGCATAACTAAACACCAGACAAAACTGCATCTTTGATAAGTAATGGAAATGACTCATATTGTCATGTCACCCCTGGTTTGTTACATGATTGACTTATTTTGAAGTTAGTTTCCTTATACTTTAAAGAAATAGCTTGAAGTCATGGCAAATGAGCTCATATGCATTATTGCCAAGGTTAGAGGAGAATATCAATACCCCTCTCATGTCTGTTCATTCTATTTGAAGCTAGCAGCTGGTTGTCTTAGCTTAGCATATAGACTGTAAACAGCAGGAAACAGCTAGTCTGGCTCTGTGCAACATATCTGCCCACCCAGCACTTTTAAAGCTAATTAAATAACATGTTATATGTTTATGGTTTAATCCGTACAAAAGCGTAACAATTACACATGGTTTCATGGGTGCAGTAACCGAATTCTGTACTGGTTTCCTGGCAACTTCAAGAAAAGACAAGCACATAACCCCTCAAAGCATAAGGTTTAATTTTTACATGTCGGTTTTTGTACGAATAAAACAAACCAGAGTGCGCTTTAGAGGTGTTGGTATGCAATTTTGTTACCGCCAGGCTAGATGTTTCCCCCTGTTGTCTTTATGCTAAGCTACGCTAACTGGCTGCTCGCGGTAGCTTCATGATTACCGTACAAACATGAGAGTGATATCAATCTTATCATTTAACTCTCAGCAAGAAAGCAAAAAAGCTTATTTCTGAAAATGTCAAACTATTCCTTTAACATGACAACATTGTTAAATGCAAATGAAATAAAAACAAAACATGTTTTCATGTTTAGTTGTTGCATACATTAAAAATCTGTATCAAAAGCTTAAACTATTAAATCCAGACTAACACTTCATATCAAAATGCCTGCATGTACATTTAAAGCTAGCAGCAGGGAGCATACAGCACAGAAGAATAGGTTAGACCTGTCACAGTAAAACCTGTTGTAAGCCTGGCTCTTACAGTCAACGCAAAGCTCAAGTTGATATAGTTTTCGGTTGTTGAACCTCATCTTAACCTAAGACTCAGGGTGTGCAGGCAGACAGGGAGCTCTAATCTCCTGTGGGTTAATTCTTCCTCAGCCTCCTAAATCCTGCTTAGTGCCATTGTGTGGCTGACGTGGAGCAGTGGTCCAATGCTCAGAAAGGGTGTGGGGGTGTACGCTGAATAGGGAGATGGAGGGGTAGTGACGGTAGTAGTGGCTGTGGTAGTTCTGTTTGTGTAAAGAGAAAAGAAGGGAGGGGGATTCCCCATGGATTGGAAGGGGTCCATGTGGCCAAAGACAGCCTGTTAATATAGAGAAAATATACAGCCTGCGTTGCTGCTGTTCCTGACTGGGGGAAAGACAATTTAGACACATTTATCATATTAATAATGATGATATAAATAATTTATGCTCTATGGTGATAGATTGAAAACTCAGTTTCTAATAAGTCCCAGAATGTCCCACAGTAAAGACATAAGGCAACATCTGAGCCACCAGAATATTGTCAGTTCTGCTTTGTTTGATCTGAAAAAATGAGGAAATTTCCAAGCCCCACACAGTCCTTCTCAACCTTAAATAAAGGATTTTTCTGCTTTCTATTGTGCTACATTGTGTCTTCCAATCAACGCTTAAGAATAGAGCATTGTGAGATGGTAGGCAGGCATTCAGTTGCTTTACCCCTATTTATGTCACTTTAATATTATCTGTTTTGCTCTCATCAGTGTGTGTGACACCCTGTGATGCTGTATGAAGGAGTGGAGCAGCAAGGTGCAGATGGGCTGGGAGTGATAACAGCACTGGGTGAAAAGAAGAGAAAAGGAGACAATGATAGATGAAGGAGGAGGGGAGTGGAGGGGAGACATGGAAGTCAAACGTGTGATAAAATATCAGAAGGCTATAAAAGACAAGAAGACCTATATATCTGCCATCTTCAAGCCTGATGCTGTATTTATTCTATCAAGTTTGTTTTTTGGCATCTTTATGTACTTTATGTGTTTGTGGCAGTGCTCGATATAGGTGTTTTTATTTGTGGATGTGTTTATGTGTGCGTGCAGTCATCCTTGGGCTCACACATATATGTGTGTGTGTGTGTGTGTGTGTGTGTCAGCTTTGCGTTAATAGAGATGAGAGGCGCAGGGTCAGAGAGTGGCCATGCATAATTCATGGAGCAGATTTGGCAGAGGAGTCCCAGGGGAGCTCTGCACTATTGCAGTGGCTACAGACATAAACAACACAGCGTCACAGGGAGCTAGTTTCATTATGGGGTGGTAGTGGGGAGAGGTGGGGAGCACAAGCAAGCGAAGGGATGGGGGAAAATATCAGGGGAAAATAAGCCCTTTGCAGCTTTGATAGAGTCCCACTCTGACTGCAGCTCTTTCACGTCAACGAAAGTGTTTGTTTACAACATGGCCTTTGTGGGAGTCATTTTTCTACCAACTGCTTAATGTAATTAAACTGGTAGATACAATCATGTAATTAGCATATCAAAGCTTTAGACTGGAATTAAGTCGGAGCTGATGCTTGCTTTTATTGGAAAACTATTAGCAACCAGTAATGCCAGTGTGTGTAGATGTGTGTATGTGTTTCCAGTGAAATGGATTTGAATGCTAGACTTACCATCAAGGCCGTGTTTGTGCTCTGTGGAGTAAGCCTTGCCAATCATTGTCCAGACAGGCCGTAGACACCCAAACAACCCCTCCAGAAACCCTCCTCCTCCGCTCGACTGGCACTGTAGCCTGGCGTCATCCACCTGGCTCCTGACTGCACTGCTCTCCATCTCCTGCCCCTCTCCCTCTGTCCTTCCTGGACTCCTATCATGCTCATGGAGCTTCAGGACACTGTTGGCAAAGTGCTCCTGTTGTTCCTCGCCTGGTGTCTGGTTGTGCCCAACAGTCTGCTCTTCTCCTCCTCCACCCCCCGGGTTCGACAGCACCTCCGGTGTCTATGGAGAGGACGTTGCGAAGGACACACTGGGTTGGGGTAAGGTCCATTTCTGGGGTGCAGGGTGTTTCGTCATCGAGGCGGCGAAAGGATGGAGGATCAGAGAGGGGTGAGTTGAAGCCGGAGAGAGAAGGAGAGGGGACACGAGGTTCATGAACAAGCGCCATGAGGGCCTCTGGTCATCAGAACAAGTAGAGAACTGGGAGCATGGACGAGACCAAACATAGTGAGAGAGAAAGAGAGAAAAAGAAGATGAAAGTAAATCATTTTTCAGTAAATCAAATCCTAGTTAAAATCAGTTTGTTATTTGTAAAATTAAATATAGCCTAGGTGAAGATAAGAGTGGTTGTCACTGCATGTGCATAGTGGTCAGAGCAATGACTTATGAGTCATGATGTTGGCTATCTGAAGTCAATAGCCTACTAGAATGTAAAACATGATTCAGGATGTGTGGATAGAGGACAAAAGAGCACCCTGTCTGGACCATAAATCAGAGAAAGCCTCAGTTCAGCACTACCTTTAATGAGGTACAGCCCCTCTGTAAGGCTAACTTGGCAACCTTATATAGGCGCTAAAGCATCACAATAACTCAATTAAATTATTTCCTTACATCTTACAGAATATTACATACAGTATTACTTTTGGTTTAGTATGTGACAAACCAAATGCTTTATAGACAATGGTGCCACAGCTGGAGCAACATCACTGCTGTATTAAAATGGATGAGATCAAATAATGGCTGTATAATAACGAGAACTCTGCAAGCCTCTTCAAAGCTTGCCATTTCTCCAAGGACAGCAGCATATACACGCTTAGCGGAGAAAGAAAATGCATTATTTCTTGTCAGGGCCTTTTGAAGTGATCCACTCCTGCTATATCTCTGAAAAGCATGGATATAAGAGGTGACATGTTGTACCTTCTTTGTAAAATAATGAAACTTCACAGTACCTGCATTGTTGTGTTGTTGTAACATATAAGACGAAATAAACGTGTTTTCTTTACAAAAAAAAATCTCAAACATGGACCTGGATTGGTTTCCAAGTTATCATCTAGTACTTCCTATCCATATCATATGTCAGTTTCAAGGTCAATTTGAGTCAAATTACTAAACCTAAATGTATTAACATACTATTACGACTATTATATTGACCACCCTACTGTGACAATTAGTCTCACAAAAAGTAATGTGCCTGGCATTTGATGTATGAGCCATCAGCCGTGATACAGTATGTATGTAATAAAACCCATCTATAATTCATAAAATAGGAGGAGAGAAATCATACTCCAAAAGAAGACAGACAGCCTGGAGGACGCATCAACCAAACCACAACAATCCTCATTTTCTGCAGACAACTGAGACACATCTGGTGTCTGAAATCTGGAATAATCATTCACATCCGACTGATCCTGCCTGCTAATAGTCCTGCTCCTGCTCTCATTTGATTTATTTCCAGGTATCAGCTGCGGGAGCAGGCTAAGGTCCGTCACAGCCTAGTGCATTGTGGATGTGTCGGAGGGGTTTCTTGCGCGCATCATCGCTTCTCCTCGCACCTCCTGCTGCGGTTAAGATCCCGCTTCCATCACTGACACGCCACTGAACTTACAGTCAAAAACACTACTGCAGTTTATATTTCAGCAATAAAAGGATGGTATGCGTTATTTAGGAATGAAATCAGCTACAGACGACCTGCTTTCTTCTTGTAGCCTATACCTTATTATCACGCCGACTGAATGTAACACCAACGTTTCCTACCTCAGTTCTGACAGCTGACGTCCATCGCTGGTGACTGCAAAAGCTTATTCCACTTTATAATGTATGATTGATTCTAATAACAACCCTCTAATAATTCTTCCTTTATGGGTTTGTCGGTATAGTCAACATCAACGCTCACTCCTCCTCTTCCTTTCGGATGTCTCTCCGCCCTGACTGGAAGTCTGCGTCTTCTCGTGCGCTTGCCCCCACTGAGCAGTAGACACAGCTACGCTCCCTTGGTTTGCTTGTTTTTCCTGCTGCTACACCTCCTCCCTCCTCCTTTTCATTCTCTGAGGATGCGATCTGCGCACACGCAGGAATTTATACGGCCTATCTCACCTATAGTAAACACGACTGTGGAGGAGAGGAGGATGGGAGGGATGCAGGGTCCGTGTCCTATCAGAGGAGAAATGTGCCGTGACAAGCTCAGTCTGGTGAGACAGGGGACAACCGCAGGTAAACGGCTTTATGAGCGAATGAGGCTACTCTTAGGCAGAGAGGTAGGGGGTCAGTCGGTGTGTGAGGTGATCAAAATGATGTCATCTCCAAAGCATGCAGCATTTGACTGGACAGCGCCATGTAAATCCCTTCAAACCCTATTAACGCCGTCTGTATCAAGTTTAATTGGTGCATAATCTGTGAGCACTACCCCGTCTGCCACAGTGGGGACATGAAGGAAGGACGGCAGATCGTTTTTTTTTATTAGTAGCCTACCCTTTCTCTCCAATCTCTACTGACCCATTTCTCTGATAAGAGAGTGGGACAGCAGGACCTAAATGTAACTTTCCCAAAGCGTGATTTGTTTCCCTTAGCAACTTTAATTAACCTGAATGAAATAAAATATCACACTCATTTAAACAACTGTCATCATTCATGACAGATCTTATTTTGTGTTCAAATACACCACCCAGGATCTGATTTCAAGGGCACACCACAAAGTCATATAAACGAGATTCAGAATGCGGTGTATATATTTTTAAACAAAACTCTAGCCTACCTAAAGTCCTCAAATTAAGAAATCACAGATTTTTAGACAGTAATGTCTACAACCAAATTCATAAATCACTGACAAAAGTTATTAGTATGTAATACTAGAGATATCAGAATAAATCCTAATTAAACATTTTTTTGGCCTTCTTTTTCCAGCTTTTAAGACACGTTTGCATTTGAACAGATCAAAACTGAGCAACCATTCCAATTTTTGAATATTACAGAGTTTTGTTGAGCCATTCCACAGAAAATGGAAACTAAATCATCATAGTGAGCTTTAAGTATGCAGGCTATACTGCAAAAGAAAATGGGACTCACTCACTTTTCCTAAATTACACAGCTCTCACAATAAGTCAGAGAAGTTGTGTGAATGCCAACGCTACAGGTCAACCGGGAGCTCATGATGAAATCAGTGTAAGACATCGGAGAATCTTCCAAGAGTCAAACTATTTGGCTGACACAGAGGAAGATGTGTTTGTGGAACAGCTGTGGATCCCATGTCTGAGCTGTGTATTTACTGTGACAGTCTAGATGGTTGTAGCTACATGACCCTTTTTGAGAGATAAATCCAAATCCAGCTCTTATCTCCCAGATTAAGTTTGTGTTGGGCTTAAACCCTAACGATGACCTCATTGCGCTGCAGTGAGGGAAACCCTAACTGGTGCACACAGACCAACCATGTGAGACTGACCCACATGCACAATACACAAGTATTCAAAACCTCCACCTTTTCTTCTCTCTACATAGCTTCATGAAATCCTGATGTTTGACACCTCTACTGAAAATACAGTTAGATAAATAGATTGCTTCTCTTTTCATTTATTCATCTTTTGAGTCACTCCACCTTCTGCCTACACAGGAAGACTTGCCAAAGCAAATTTAGATTGTTTGAGTACTTTATATCATGTTTCTCTTTGTGGTGGAGCGATACAGAAGCCCCAAAACAACAGGTTTATTATAACTATACAATTTCCGAGCCAACATGGGGAAACAGAGAGCAACAGCAAAGTAATAATGGGCCTGTTTTATGAAAGTAATTAAATGTTTAACTACCTTTTTTTCACAGCATAGCCTACTCTTAACCATCTCAGTAGACACTGTCAGAGAATTATTGCATTACTAAAATCATTTTTGACAGAGGACCTGATGCTTGTATTTTTAATTTCACTATCGAATAGAACATCCTCTTCAAATTTCCAAATGAATATTCAAGGAACTCCTATCAAAAATGTAGTTTATGAATGTTTAACGTTGGTTTTAATATCACATGAAATAGAAATAGTGGGCAAAAAATTCAGCGGCTTTAATCATTCGTGTTATTTTATGCCATCCATATCTAGAATTCTGTCTTAAGGCGGTCTGAATGGAGCAGCACATCCTCTGTTCTATTTCTATCTTTTTCTTAAAACCTTCTTCATGATTTATTTATTGGTGCTTGTAGTTGGAGGATGGCTCCTCGTCAGGGTTGTTCAGTCCTCTGAGGACGCGTGCAGCTGCCTCTGATGTCCACCAACACAGCTTCTGCTTCTGTTGTGGTTACTCCAGCAGAAACAAGCACATAATGAATGCTGCAGGTGTATCACCCCTTATCAAATAAACACCTCAAATCTACAAAGTGACAGCTTTAAAAAAATATATATATATTTTGATTTCAAAGATTGCACAGTGGATTAAGAAGTAGCTGCGTTCTCCTGTAACATTACAGAATTGCTGCATACGTGCAAAGACTATCTTGTAATTTAAGAGAAAATGTGCACGATTAGAACTGCGAAGCTTCAATCAGACTCCTGAAGGAATGACTGTACCACATTTGGTGGTATCCAACCGAATGGCTGATGTAAAATGTTGCATTGTTTGGCAACATGCCTCATAAGCTGTGGACGACAATTAACAAAAGCCTGCAGTGAAGGATGTCAAAGAGGAATGCCATTTGTGGGCATGTGTGTACACATGCTTTTGATTGTGAGTGTACGGTATGTTGTGAAAGGCCCGGTGCCAAATGGTCACAGATTGTCCCTGTCCTGTTAAGGGGGAAGGTAGAGGTGTGTGTATATGTGTATGATTGGTTGGGTGCAGGGAATGAAGGGGAGGGCAGCTTCTGGCTCTTTGGAGAGCCTATTTATGAATCTTCAAAGGCCCTTGTGACAAAAAAAATCAAAGCCAAATCAAATCCACTCAACTCTGTTGCTAAAGAGAATGTGAACAAAAGCAGCAAAGATAATTAGCACTGCTCCAACATCATATTGACTGGAAACCAACAGCAGAATACCAGAGGTCTGATGAAAAAAGGCAGTGTGTGTCTATATTTGTGTATGCTAATGTACAGTATGTCTCTATGTGAATATTCACAATGGAGTGATCCCTTTCCATGAGTCGAGGAAGCTGATATTGGACGGCGTTTCATCAATCAGGTTGCCTCTACTTTTGCCCAGTGATGGATTTCATCAAGATTGGCGCCAACCAGTAAAGGGGGTTGGTGGGTCGGGGATTCTCCATTTCAACAAGATGATCTCACCTCCTGTCTGCACCTCAGGAAGAAGGATTTTCATTCATGAAGTTCATCCATTCACACACACGCGCGTGTTCAGGCACATGCACACACATATACAACCACTATATCTCCCAACAGGATGCTGAGGAAACAGTTGAGCCAATGAGGTAATGATCAGGTGAGATCACTGTCGGACGCCAAGATCCCTCTTTCCGTTTAAAAACTCTATAAAAGTATGTTTGACGCCTTTCATCCTTTAACCTTGCCCGCATTACAGCACCACATACTCTGGATCGGAAAGAAGACGTCTTGATAGAAAACTGACCGAAAACTTATTGGATAAAACAAATTTGTGCATCTTTAGTCATATACTCTGTTTGCACATTTACAATATCTGAAAATATGTGAAAACAAGCTATGAAAACAACACTGGAATATTATTAGTTTTTAAGTTGAACATCAGCATCCAAAAAGTAAGCATGGAACAATATTACCATTTAAAGGAGTGGTAATTCTGGTCGCCTGCTTCATCTAAGTCAAATATTCACTCTCATTTCTGCACAGGTTTTGGTCTCAACCAACAAGTGAGGAGATATCTGGCTTTTGGGCTGCTCTACTAGGTTCATTAGCAACTGTGTGCATCTGCTGTTTGATGCAGAGCAATTAGAGTACAGTGAGGGGTGAATTCAGAAAAGGATTGCACTGCTTTTGCAGCCAATAAATAAAAGACAAAAAAAATAAGACAAAAAGAAAGCTCCCGAAAAGGGTAAAATTCACCCCTACCTTCGCCGCCAAGCAAATAGCGCCTCAGTGCTTCTATGCTTTAAATTAAGTAATAAGCATACAATTGGCTTCTTTCTGTAAATGAGCCTCGTTGCAAAAACAGTGTGATTCACAAAGATCAGTGCTAATAGCCACACACAAATTATTAGCGTCTCAGAGAACTGGTGGTAATGAGTGTCCGATCCGCTTCAAATCATGGCTTCTTCTTTCAGAAGGTGTGCAATTGAAAACACCAACTGCACTAACAGAATGGGATATATGTCATGTTTAAAGGTGCCCTGCCACACAAAATTGTTTTTACTTGCATTTTCTTTTTTTTAAATATGTTAGGTCAATATGTGTTTATGTTATGTCGTGAATGTGAAAATGAAGTGCTACCTCTTCTGTCAGCTCTAGCCACTCAAAAGAAATAAGCAGAAAAATCAGGCCAATCACAAAAGCTGGTCAGGCTGACGTCATGTTGCCTGATCTCAAGGCAGATATAGAAACACAGCCAACTTAAAAAAACTGAAAGTTGATATAAAACTCTGTTGAGCTGAGGGAAACTTCAGAGTTGTGGAATTATTACAATGAACAAGACCCATTCACATACAAGTAGTTTGTATGAACCATTGTTAATATGAAAATATTGACTATTGCTGCTTTTTACTCTCTTGTTGAAAGTTACAAGATGTGTCCTAGACAACTGAAGAACCATATTGACTCATTCTGGGTACTCTAAAATATGCAAATCCAACATTTAGATCAAGCACTGCTTTGATCTTTAGGAGATTAGCGATGCGTCTGATTTCCCTTTGAAACCTCGGAGAGGCAAGCAGCCAGCCAGGCAGCCTGCTGTGGAGAGCCTCTGGCAGCGGTCCGGTCAGGACAGGGTTAATAACAATAAAGGGGAGGTTGGAGAAACCTTCCTGAAAGTCACGTGGTTTGTGCCGGGAAGCGGGGGTGGAGGAACGAAGGGAGGGGAGGGAAGAGGAGCTGGGGACAGCCGAAGGAGGAGTCTGGAGCGTGTTGCCGTAGAAACAGAATCCTCAGTTGGCCGGTGTGAAGTCAGAGGCGTAATATTAGGTGGTGACTGCAGTTAGATGGTGCTGGTGGTTGAGGTGGGTGGATGGGTGGGGAGGAGGAAGGGGAGGGGAGTTTGTGAGGGGGTGACTCATACTGGAGGACACACTCTGCATTCTAATGGATGGACCCACATGTGGATGCACTCACACACACTAACACACATAACACACATATACATACATATATATATACACGCATATATATATATATATATATACATATACATATATACATACATACACATATAGACATACACATATATATATATACATACATATATATATACATACATACATACATATATATATGCATACATACATACATACATACATACATACATATATACATACATACATACTATATACACACACACTACTGTACAGCATGGCTTAGCATTATCCTGCACCACTCTACTTATAACATATAATTAATTTATTATGTCATTGAAAGGTCCATTAATGTACAGTACGTCTTGATGGTTTCACTTGCATGCATTGATAAAGGGCATCTATTAGAGGGAACCAAAGGCTTAGACAGGCTAGTAAACTACAGCCATGTAATTGGTGACAGCCTAATTGTACAGCACACATAGCAATTGAAGTGATAATATGTGTAAACCATGCTCAAAATTATCATTGGATTAACTATACTTCCCAAATGCCCTTGAGTGTAGAGGATCACCAGCTGTTACGGGGGAAGTGTTAATAATTATGCGGACCATTTTTTAGGCTGTTGTTTTGAGGGTCTTTTCTTTTGGCTGCAGGGAGATCAGTTTGTATCTCATTAGATCTGTTGTGGGGAAGTAGTCCATGTTAATGAACTTTTTCTCTCAGGGTGCGGGACAGGAAATCAGAAGCACTAAACAGATATTTTCAAAAATGCACAAATGTGAAACCTAACAATAACACAATGTGTGACGCCTCAGGGTTGACAAACGAGATTCATTACAACAGCTAGCGCACTTGGCGGTGAGGATAAGACAACCAAAATGTGTCAAATCAAGAATTACATTTATAGATTCCCTCAATTCATGTGATGCATTCATCTAATTATGTGATAAACCATGTGGAGGCATTGAAAAGAAATCTTATTTGATAAAGTAACCAGAAGCTGGAATCATTTTGTTCAGTGTTACTGTCATTTGAAAGCATATCAATTTCCATAATCCTATATGTCTTTAAATGTTTTACTTTAGTGTTATGTCAACTTTTATAATAATAAAGACATTGCTCTACTTTGTGTAACCATTAAAGGGACAGTTTACCCCAAAATCTAAAATACATATTTTTTGCCCCTTACCTGTAGTGCTAGTTACCAATTTAGTTTGTTTTGGTGTGAGTTGCCCAGTGTTGGAAATATCAGTCATAGAGATGTCTGCCTTCTCTGCAATATAACATAACTAGATAATCCACAGACCCGGTTGTGAGTGTGTAGGAACCAGTGTTGGGTACGTTACTTTTAAAAAGTAATTAGTTACAGTTACTAGTTACTTCTTCCAAAAAGTAATTAAATTACTCTGTTACAAATTATAAAAGTATTCAAGTTACTTCAGAAAGTAACTAATGCATTACTTTAAAGTACATTTTTTAAATGCTCAAATGTGACCCCACCTCCTCCCTCTTTAATGAAACTGAAAATTCATGTGCATGTTCAATTATTTATGGTAAATCTGAATATTATAATGAAATGGACACTTAATACAAAAGTGCCCTGATGTTTATACTTGTGTGCTGTTGTGTGCGTCGATCCGGCGTGTGTGTGTGTGTGTGTGTGTGTGTGTGTGTGTGTGTGTGTGTGTGTGTGATATAACTGCGATGAGCTTCAGAGCGAGTAGCCACTCTGGAGACATAGTGAGAGAAACACAGGGTCTCCCCTATGTTTTCTGACCACGGTTGGAAATCTATAGCAGGAAAAGTTACCCCCCCTGATTTCATAACGCCAGACCTATCTCTCGTTGACTGACTCGTTTGTGTTGTTCGTTGCGTGCCCGACTATGCGTGCTTTCGAACACCCGCCCAATTCTACCTCTGATTGGCTTACCATGAAATTTTACTCAACCTCAGCCAATCGTCAGCATTATGCGCTTGTCTCGTGCACAGCCCACTAACCAAGGAAGAAAAAACAGTATTTGCCTCTCGGCTTAGAGATACAGTTGGTCTGATTAATAAAAACACAGCTTCAATTATAGTAACGCGCCGCATTTTTCGGCAGTAACGGTAACGGCGTTATTAAGATGATAAGAGTAATCACTTAGATTACTCGTTACTGAAAAAGTAACATCGTTATGTATAACGACGTTATTCCCATCACTGGTAGGAACTGTTTCATTTGTATTGATCTACACCAGGAAAAACCATACTTATGGATGAGTGTCTTGTGACAGCGCGAGATGTAACGCCAATATTGGTTACCTACAGTTAGAGCTAAGCCAAGAGGAACGAAGCACTTGTCCATGAGTAGTTTGAGAGCTTCCTTTTTGGGCGGTGATGCGGCTGGCGGGTGTAGTTTGGTAGCAGGAAAATAATTCCTACATGAAACTGCTGGTCTGTGGATTATCTTGAGTAACTAGGTCATGATTTCTGGAAATAGACATCTCTCTGAGTTTTTCAAATGTATTTTTTCTTCCATTATATCGGAGAGAAGGCAGACATCTCTAAGGACAATATCTCCAATACTGGGCAAATCACACCTGAACAATCTAGATGGACGAATAGCACTGCAGGAAAAAGGAAAAAATATATATATATTTTTTTTCATTTAGCAGTGAAGTGTCCCTTTAATCAATATTCAGTGATAAGGAATACTCACTGCTTGAGAACAAGTAATGGGCAGCTTTGAACTTTATTTCAATATACAGTATATAATTAGCATTTTTATATTGTGTATGTTTCCTCACAAAACCATAATTGTCATATTATTCCTTTTCAGTTTACTATTTTAGATCCACAACCAAGACAACATACCTCCTGCAGCCACTGCAGTGTTATAACTCAGGGGAATGTGACATACACTTGCCCTATAGCAAATAATTGACTTTTTGATTGACCGGTGCCCTGCTCTTCCTTTTAAGTAAAGCCAGGGCGAGTTCATTTCCCATCATCGCTGCATGTAAAACTGGAAGCTGCAGGGAAAATCACAGGCAGTGTGACGTTTTCTCTGTCATCACCCACAACAGTATCTCATGGTGTGGGGCGAGCCAATGGGGGACAGGCTGGCTGCCTGAAGCAGTGCAGGCTGGTGAACATGAACATTATCTTCAGGCTTGTTTATTTCAGTTTGCCTGTGACCATGACTCATTCAGTTTTTGGGAAAAGGGGCAGCTTGAGTACCCCACAAAGCAAAATCAAAAGAAACCGGATATCTTTTGATTCTTAACAGCAGGTCAACTAAAACACGATTTCTGCCTCTCTGATTATTGCATTTTGAAAGTTTTCTACATGCCTGAAGACATATGACAGATAACTATATTTCACAAGAAAACTAAAATAGTCCATCTATGTTTAACCTAATTTGTTTAACAGTCACATAAGTTTAAAGTTATTTGTAAATTAGGTACCTTCTTGAAAAAAGTTCCCATTATGTTGTGCTTCATCCCTGATGAATGCCAATGTTCTGTTGTGATT
The DNA here is from genome assembly GCA_026937815.1 of Etheostoma perlongum. Lineage (NCBI taxonomy): Eukaryota > Metazoa > Chordata > Actinopteri > Perciformes > Percidae > Etheostoma > Etheostoma perlongum. Next base: position 28,944,323 of record CM049374.1, on the reverse strand, counting down.
TTATTGAACTCAATACTATGCAATCATGGTCATGAGTAAATGTTTTTCCGTTTGTGACCCCTCACATTTATCTTTTCTTGACCTTGTCTTGTAAGTCTGTCTCTGATCTTTTTTCTTGTGTATCTGCATGTGTTTTATTTGCCAGCTGTTTAGGTCCAGCATGTTCTGTCAACACACATCACTTATTAAAGATAAGATGATCTTTTCCTAATTTGCATAATCTATTCAGAATAATAAGAGGTAGTAGCATTGTTTTCTAAATTTGTATTCTAGAGGAATACCAGTCACCAATTACACAGAGTTATGCTAATTACCCACTTGACTGAATCACATATTACCAGCATTAGGAGTCATTAATTCAGTTATAGTAGAGAGGCAAATTAACATTTGTTACAAAGCTGTGATGGAAGTGATGGCACATTTAGAATACGATATACATGACAAGTGAAAAAGACTATTGTTGTCTCAAAAACAAGTAGCCAACATAAAAAAACATCCAATGTTCAACATCACCAGGCGAGTTACGCTGTTGTGTCAGTGTGCGCTGTCCATGGTGCTGATCAGGGCTATAAGGCCTTAATGGCAAATGCAAAAAAATAAACAATACCTTATGTGTTTACTCATGTAGCCAGGGATTATAAATAGGAAAAATGAGAAGTTAAAAATGATGGAAATTGGAATAAATTAATTAACTTTAGTTTTTAATTATACAATCTAGTTATTCGTAAACAACAACAAAAATGCTGACCAACATTGATTCTATAGACGTTTTGTTTTTTCAACATGTCAAACTGTAACAACTTTTTCTATCTATTGCCAATTCATTTGAACTTTTAACGTGAAAAAATACAGTCCATGTCGGGATATTACAAGATGTAGATGGGCCATTCTTTTCAAGAGAAACCCTACACCCCCACACTCAAAGGGAAATGGAAGCCCCCTTAAAAATCAATGTGTATCGATTTAATTAAGCTAAAATAAAGAGTTAACATGCTTGGTGAGCTGGTGATCTGCGACCAAGCCGAACAGCTCAGCAGAATGACTGACGTACAGCGCCCCCTGGCGGTTGTACATCTGACATATATCGCACCAAATGTTCTACGACTAGATTCACTAATTTCAATCGTGTGGCCTTGAAAGACTCCCCATTATCCCGAAAGACAGAAATTGCATCTCTAAAACTCATAGTATACATGCGCTTGCTGGCGCAATGTGTGCACACAGTACCAGACTGGTGCATTCGCACTGAACAGGATTACCAGCATCGCAGTGATGAATCGTGCCATGCAGGAAACGGATTCTGCAATAATTACTGTAATAGGAAAACCTACCTTTAGCAGGCTCGGTGTTGAATGCAACGACTGATGGTTTACACCGGTCGCTCTGTAGGTTCACACGACAAAAGACTGGAAGCCGTGGTGGCTCTCTTCTCTGCCTGACTACTACAGGGGTCCCATCTGGCTAATTACCTTGTCAATAAACCTTGAAGGTAATGCCGCGAGAACGAGAGTTGGGGTGACAGCTGAGTCTGAACCTCCTTAATGATCCCAACAATAGATGTATTATATTAACCCAATTCCAACGTTGCAGCTCTTTCGACTATATTTGCATTTTACTAATCACTATAGTTCCACTAATAAAATACACACTTTATAGCAACCACACTAGCACAATTAATAATGCTTTTAAAACTAGACTTTGAAACATGGCCTCTAGATTAGCTAATGACCTAAATTTAGGTTATGACCTGCCTGTAGGCCTTTGATCGTAGATTATATTCTGCTTTAGCAGTATATATTATTAAACAAATGTGCAGTTAATGCAAATAAAACAAACACATTACCACATTGAACTTGGAGCCTTTGGGACCCCTGAGGGTCTGAGGCCCCGAGCAGTTGCCAAATTTACCCGGTTACTAATGCAGATTATTTTATTATTCTTTTATCCCGTTTTTTTTTATGTAACTCTGAAAATCATATCAGTAGGCTACTTAATTGAGGTTTTTGTAAGGCTATTAATTCCTTACTCCATATGTTTATAGTTTTACACTGTAGAAATGATTAAAAATATATTAAAACCACTCTCCATGTGAAGGTTTGAGAGGTTGTTTTTCCTGCCTTTAGCGCCCTCTGCTGACAGCATACTATGCAGTCTATTAAACGAGTGAATTATTGCACTTGCAAAAAAAAATAGATATCTTCATAGATAACATTTCGGGCTTCAGCTCAATTTGACTATGTAATTATTATCACAGGTACTTATTCAAAATGTAATGTAAAACCAAACTCTAGGGCGTTTCCATAGACAGTTAAAGGGGGGTTCACTGGTTCACAAAACAGGCGCACCATATCCGGTCCGGCTGCCAAATCTGTCCGTCGCCAGCTCTCGTGTAAATTCGTGTTTGAATGTGGCGTGTAGGCATAGCACTAATCGCTAATTTAACAAAGAAATCGTCCCAAATAATCTTAGGCAAGCCTACAAGTGCTTTACGGTTGTTAAATTCCGGAGCGTACTGCCGTCGTGTACTCTCTGTGGACGTTGCTCGCATAGCACCACGACACATGTCAAGTCAACCGAAGAGACTCCGCACTGAAAACATGAGCAAAACGATCGGAACTCACAACGGCACCTTTCACTGTGACGAAGTTCTCGCCTGTTTCTTCCTCCGTCAGCTACCTGAGTACAAGGTAGGTGTAGTATGCTGCGATAGTGGACTATAGAGAGGATGGGAGCCAGGTGGGTGCCTGAGTTGTTCCTTTAACAGCTGGTGTTGAAGTACAGTCTGTGTCGATACTACTTCAGTTTAAATCATGTTGTTAAAACCTGTTTCTTTACTTCAGCATTGGCGTGTTTTTGGAGAACTTTATCTTTTATGTTTATGAGCTACATCACATGTAATTTTATAACACTCCAAATGGGGGTGCTGTCGTACAGATAGATGGAGCTCTCAGGAAGATGACATAGACCTAATAATTCTAGTATAATCATACATTTTACAATTTAGGAGGAAATGCAGTAGCAAAACCCCCTTAGTGTACAACCACTATAAACGTGGGCCTATATATGCCTACCTCTTTAAGGGGTATAACGTTTGACTATTTAAAGTTAATCATTTTCTGAACATGCCTTAATCTAAATACAAATTACAACAGCAGTTAAGAAATTACCCATTTATCATGAATTGGATTTACCTTATTTAACTATGGCACAGACCCTTTCCTAAATGTAAACAAAGTTGCAGAGTCAGACCCACCACCAAACTTACTCACCACAATAAAGAGTTAAAATCCTCACATGATCATTTCATATAATGTTATTGATATATACAGTAAATGCTATTATTTGGCTCTTAGATTCATAAGGTTTAGAAAATCTAAATTGGGCCTGTACATAAAGTCCAGATGTAATTTTTTTCCCCGAAAATCAGATGGAATCAGATTTTTGATGGAAGATGATTGCGGATCTAAAAAACATTCTGTTCATTGCACAGGATGCCAAGATCATTCGGACCAGGGACCCGGCACAGCTTGCAGAGTGTGACATCGTTGTAGATGTGGGAGGAGAGTTTGACCCAAAGAAGCATCACTATGACCATCACCAGAGGTACAAGCTACTGCAATGATATCAGTTTATTATGTTTTAGATTGCAATAGTTGACTGGACTGAATGAACCAAGACCGGGGAATATATAAATATTTATTGTTCATCACCGGTCATGGGAATCACATTGTGGGTTTATTTCATGGGAATCATATTACATTGTGGGGTCAAAATATTCAATTTTTTTCAGCTGACTTTGATACCGGTTCCTATGATCAAGCCTAAAGGTTCATTTCGGCACAAATATATATATATATATATATATTTTTTTTTTTCAGTTCTTACTATGTCAGCCCAGGTTCTGCATGCCTCTATGATGTGAAACGTTAGACAACCAATCACAAACATTATTAGATTTTGGTAGAAGCATGCTGCATGCTTATTGTCTCACTGTCACTAATGAGATTTACTCCTTAGATTTAGTGAAATGTTTCAATTTCTGCTGAAAGTAACAGCTGAAATTTGATATTTAAATGACCATGTAGTCCAATGTGGAGGTCTTCATCTTATATTCTTTACATTAACAGATATTTGTAATATACATTGTACATGAATCAATGTTGTAAGTAAGGAGTGTTTATCATGCTATTTCTATCCAATCCCTGGATTTCAGACCTTGTTGCTCATTCTTTGTTGTCCAGAAAACAAAATGTAAAGAATCATATCCTCTTTAGCTTGGGGCCAGGAGGAGAGAGTATTAAATATACTGGGGCTTTTGTTCTGACATCCTTAAAGCACCTTTTTTGCATGGATCATGAAGGAGCACGCTCCAAGTTCTCTGCTAAGTTTCCTGCCAAAGTTCCTTCCGAATGATTGCATTCACTTGAAGTCTCATCAAGTTGAGTAATCGGCCTATTCCAGATGTCTTGTCAGCTTAATGTCCTGATGATAATCAGAGATAGCTTTTATGACCACGGTGATAAAGATATGCCTGGGCTCTCTTCCTAGTGGGTGGTTAGTGATAATTAGTGCTCCTTCAATTGAATGCCCCCCCTGCTGTTGGTTCACGAGGCTCAGAAGCTGCCACGACACTGTGAGGGGCCGCAGGAGAATGTTGCTGTCACTCACATGGATGGTTGTGGGCAAGATTGGTTTTGACGGGAGGGATGGATATAAGTGAGCTCGGGTGCTGGAGGAAATTAGAGATGGAGATGACGAGAACATGTCAGAGTCCTCGTTTAAAAAAAACAACAGTGACAGTGCACATATGAAGTTGACAGCAATATCAAAACAATGCAGTAATTGTAAGAGCCTGTAATTAAAAAAATATTGTTTACATGATTCAGTAGCTTCCCTGTAGTGTTCCTTTTTAATTCAAATCCAAACATTCACATTTTATTCAAAGTATGTTTTTAAAATGCTGTTTCCCCAAGTCTTTCTAAATCTAATGTGACCTGACGTAGGTTTCTGTATGACAATGTTGCTTCAGTGCAGTACAGTAAGTTGGATGTGGGTTGTTACAGCCCCATGATTGGAGTAGCTGACAGAAAGCTAAGCATTGTACTGCTGTGGACTCTATTTAGAAAAGTCACACAGTGACACAAACTTTGGTTCACCATAGTTTGTTATTGTGTGACTTTGGTCCTAACTAATTGACTGAGGCAGTGGTAGCAACTCCTGTGTTCTGCAAGATAAAATTACAGTTTTTATCAAAGGAGTCTGGTGGCTTTGAGTAGTGCGATATGTATTGCTGTGGATAGGGGTAGAATCAAAATATATTTATATATATATATATAAAATATATATATTTACTATATCCACTATATTTAGAATATTTTCAGTGCTTTATCTTGCTGCCAGACATCCCCATCAGACTCCATTGAAAAACAAGGATTTCACCTTGCAGAACATGGAAGTTGCTGGTTTGCCATTACAAATCTTACTAAAATCATTGTCTCAGAAAGGAAGGGGTTAAACCAGCAATGGGCCAGATACCATTACAGTTTCTGAAGCACTCCTATAAATGATTTAGTCTACAGTACTGAAGGTCACAGTGAGATCTAAATGAATTAAAAAGAAACATTGCCCGACATCTGCCTTTTAAAGGAGGACCAAATCAATGATCCATTTTTTAGCTCTGTGTGTGTGTGTGTGTGTGTGTGTGTGTGTGTGTCTGTGTGTCTGTGTGTGTGTGTCTGTGTGTCTGTGTGTGTGTGTGTGTGTGTGTCTGTGTGTTAATATATATGTATATATATATTAATTTAGTGTGGTCCAATTAGATTAACTGAAAACACCTGTGTGAGTGTCCAGGGCCTTTAAACACAGTGGAATTTAGTCAGTAAGGTGAAGGAATTATCAGGTAAGGTGAGTAAATTAAGTACCAACCAAGGTCATTATGACAGGAGGCAAGGCAGCTTTATTTGTATAGCATATTTCAGCAACAGGGCAATTCAAAGTGCTTTACACAAAATCAGTTAAAAAACAGTTAAAAAAATAAAAACAGATAAAACACAAGAATAAACAGTTAAAAATAAAAAATAATAACAGATAAAACACAAGAATAAAAGTTACAGTGCAGTATAAGAAATTAAACATTAAAGAAATGAACATCATTTAAAGAAAGGCAACATCAAAAGAAAGGTCTTCAGCCTTGATTTAAAAGAACAGAGAGTAGCAGCGGACCGGCAGGTTTCTGGGAGTTTGTTCCAGATATGAGGAGCATAGAAACTGAACGCTGCTTCCCCCTGTTTGGTTCTGACTCTGGGGACAGAAAGCAGACCTGTCCCAGATGACCTGAGAGGTCTGGGGGAGTCATAGTGTAGTAGCAGATCAGAAATGTATTTTGGCCCTAAACCGTCTAGTGATTCATAAACTAGCAAAAGTACTTTGAAATCAATTCTTTGAGGCACAGGAAGCCAGTGTAAAGACTTCAGAACTGGAGTGATGTGATCCAGTCGCTTGGTCTTAGTGAGGACATTATTGTATGAAGCTGAGCGCTAACTTTTAATCGTTCCTCTTTTGCTCCAAAAACAACCACCTGGAGCAATGAATTACAGTTAAAAAGCCTTTTTCTGACATTACGATATTTAGAAAAGTCCTCTTTTTAAAATCTCCTGTCATTTTATGGGATATTGGGACAACTGGCCTCAGATTGATGCATATTATTTTCATAAAGTGCTTGAGTTTCTCAAGTCATTGAGTTTCTTGTGATGCTCTGAGTAGGTGAAAGATTCATGAAGCATCATTTGTGCATAGAAAATAGTATGCAATAAAACCATTCTGTCTAATGATATAGGGATTTGTATAAGGAAGTGGTGCATTATGGGAATCACACTACAAGTATGTTGTACTGGGAAGTATGTTCAAACAATGCTTAGTGTGAAAAGGCCCCAAGTTATTTAGTCTGCTATTATTTAGTACAGTTGACCATATTGTGCTTTATGTTTCACGTTTACTCCCGTTTATTCGGTGCTTATAACAGGTTAGCCAAAGCGCGTGCTGGTTTGTATATTATAGGTGACGTCACAGTTAATAAGCAGTATGATCGTTAGTCGGTCAGTTACTACGATGTCTACTTCATGGTTTTGTTTATATTGTATTTTTTTTATTACTGTTGCTACTTGATCTTATTTAGGTTGCAATTTCCTTCCTATAATTTTATGTTTTGAACTGCTATGTCTGAATGTTTGTAACTTTATTTGTTAATAAAAATGTAAAAAAAAAAAAAAGTTAGTCGGTCAGTTGAATTGTAGTTTTGAGCGGCACCTTCCTACAGAGTGTGCGTATATGAGAAGAGTAAGCATATCTGCTGCTTCACTCGTGATATTGTATTTCATTGTTAAACCAGATGTTATTTGTGCTATTTAATGTGGATGAGAGTTAAGAGTTCAATGGGTCGCTACGTGCTAATTATAGCCACGTTCGTACATGCTAGTTTCGAGCTTTTATTCACCTGACTCAGTACGTCGGGCCAAAATATGTAACCTCGTGTTTAAACATGTTTCTACTTTTACTACTTGTTGTTAGTTACTTGTTGTTAGTTACTTGTTGTTAGTTGTTCATTACTTTGTGGTTGAGTAGAATACGACGTAAGTGGTGTTAAATATTGTTATCTGTACCGCTACCGAGGCTTCTCTATCAAGGCTTTGCTAGCTCGAACGGAACATAGCATGCGGTCCGGAGTTTTCACAATAAAAGCATCCAGCCACTTAGTTAGTTGGAGGCTTTAATAAAGCGTATCAGATGACAGGAAGTGCTGTCTACATTATCGGTAACTTAACGAATGGTAAAGAATCTGAGAATCCCATAGAAGAAGTGTTTGAATCCTTCTTCTCTGCTTACATTATTAGAGTTAGAGATCTAAAAGTCATATTCTGACTGTTGTTTATTTTATGTTTGGTAATGTATATTAGTGCCTTAAGGAGGAACAAGTGTATATGTTTTCTTTATTCATTTGTATTTTGTTTCCCTCTTTATAGAAACCACACTCAGAATTACCGTCACACTCACTCACACAAGAAAGAGGAATAAATAACCAGAATAAGAACTATCTCTTAGCAGTTCATTTCATACTCTGGAATAATTAAGTGGTGTTCTGGCCAACACACCTGAGTGAACCTGGTGATAAACCCAGAACTAGCACCTAGACTGAGCGTCTACCCAATTCAATTGACTTACTAATACTTAATTTTTCCAAAATATTTCCAACTCTTGTTTTTTTGTATTCTACGTTGCTCACTCACCTTGGTTTAGTTATTTATGGTAAATGCTAGTTTACCATCTTTGACTTCACACCAACTGTTTGATTTTTCCATTTTTCTCTGTAATTTACCCCTCGCTCATTCACTCCCATCTCCTGATATCAGCATAGAAATGCCTCAGCTTGGCCTTGGCCAATTAGTCATTTAATGGCTATGATTACCCCCTGCTTCCCTAGCATGTCACTCATTCATTTGACGGACTGTTTTCCGCTGTGCCACAGCCCAAGCATCCTAATTAAGCTTGAATTAAATGACCAGCATTAACTGGGTGCTGGAGCCCACCCATCTAACCACGTGGCTGAGGAGAGACCTCCGGTGGCTTCTATTCATATGTGCTCATGCTTACTAACACGCTGGAGCATGCTTTTATCTTTCTCCGGTCAATGCAAACTTTCTCTCTGAAATTGAGATTATTTATAGATGCCAATGCCTTTAATTGATATCTGTGTACAGTGTGATAGATGTACTGTTCCAGATCACTTGGATAGAAATCATTTATGTAATAACCAATTACCTACAGTATAGGATATTTCATAAAATTGTACTTACTAAGGTTGTCAAAAGTATCCATACTTTTTTCTGATACCACGTGTTTAATACAATATGATCTCTGTTAATTATACATTCAATAGTATCGAAAGTACAGAAGCTATAAAAAACAATCAATCAATCACCACACATTATAAACGTGTTGATATACTATGTGTTCAGTGACCTTTTGTGTACCAACACTGTGCAGATTGTTAATAAAAGAAAACAAATATTCTATTTTGTGTGCCTACGATTTTCTTTTCTTTTCCTGTGGTATCGAAAGAACTATCAATATCGTTTTTTTATGAAAAAAAAAATCTGGTTGATTGGTACATACTGTACAAGCTGTGTTTAAAAAGGCCATCTCTATTTATGTTGCTGTTGCTAATGGACTGTCTTCCCTGTCTTCAGGACCTTTGCAGAGAGCTTTCACAGCCTATGTCCAGAAAAGCAATGGGTGACTAAGCTCAGCTCAGCAGGCCTGGTCTACGTACACTTTGGTCGTCAGCTGCTGGCTCAACTGACGCAGTTTAAGGAGGGGGACAAGGAGCTGGAGGTGCTATATGACAAGGTGAGAGGAAGAAGACAACGGATTTATAGCAGGCAGTGAATTAGCTACCATTGTGTTTAATCACAGCACAAACGCCTCATTGTTTTCTCTCACCTCACTTAAATCAAAAACATTGCCTCGGCTGATGAATTGAACCTAAACACTGTCAAAGAAGAATGCTAGCTTGTCAGTTACGTTGGTAAAATGAATTACAATGGAAGGACACATTTGTTAATTTTGGTGGTTTCAAAAACTAAAACCATGCAGTCACTGTGTGTAGAACATGCAGAATATTTATTGTTAAAATTTAGTTTATGACATTTTGCCTCCATCAGACAGTTGTCAGGAGATGAGGATTATACATAAAAAAGACATAGATGGGGATGTGTCCAAGTTCATCTGCCAGATTCAAACCTTGGACACTGCAGTTATATTTAATGCATTTTAGAGAGCTGGGCCAGCGGGAGGCATCAGCGCATAGAACATTTTGATTGCCAGGCACTTTAAGCCAGCCAAATCTTAGGTCAACCAGAAGTATTAGCAATATTAACTCATATTATCATCGGCCTTTTGACGTGTCAGTTTGGTTTTTAGCCACAAATAGTCCTTTGGGTTCTGGGGATTTTAGGATGCTTCACCCTTACCCAGTTCAAACTAACCAAATCTCTATTTTTGCCCCAAAACTTAGTTTGACTTGTAAAATGTCAATTGTGTTTTGTGATTGACTTGCCGATGGTACTGAGGAGTTGACTTTTTAGCCATAAATATGTCTACTTATCTGCTCCTCTTTCACTTCTTTCTGAAGCTTTGCCATTGAACTGTCACAAGCACTTATATGGTGAAAAACAGTCACTCTTGCAAATGCGCATGCGTGGTAACTGGTAATCTTTTTCAGCCATTTTTCCATTTTTCTCTGTAATTTACCCCTCGCTCATTCACTCCCATCTCCTGATATGCAAATAAAAGATATAAGCTCTATCATAATTTGACATTTTGAATGGGTTGTATCCACATTATCACCATTTTCTTTAAAGCACAGTGAGCATGTCAGAAACCTGGGTGTTAGTATTCATCACATCACCGCAATTACGAAGACCACTTTCCACCATTTAAGAAACCTTTCTAAACGGAGGAGGAGCTTCCTGTCCCAGTCTGACTCTGAAAAAGTGGTCTATGCATTCCTCTTCAGCAGATTAGATTACTGTAATAGCTTTTTGCAGGACTTCCCAAAAAGACATTAGCTACACCCAAGCTCATTCAAAATGCAGCAGCATTAGAGTGCTAACTGGACTTTGACAATCAAACACATTACACTTGCACTGGTACAGTATAGAATTGATTTTATAGATGCATTTTCTATCTCAATTATTTGTTTCCAATGTTTTGCTGTAAAACACATTGTGTTTACTCCACGCCCACAGGAAGTGAACTGGGCTTTGAAACAAATTTGACATAGCAGCCAAACTGTGTAATTGCAACTTTGGTGATCCTCATGGGATGCCATGTGGCCCAAAAATATTTTTTCCCATAGACTTACATGGCAAAAGAGACGTCTGTAAATCAGTGGATAGGTTTTTGCTTGCATGTTGGAGCTGAGCCCCGCTCTCTGTGACAGATGTAGAGGACATAGAAGCTTACGCACTCTAAGGTACCAACATTTGGCACCAATTGATTTATGAATTGGTCCTTGCCATCCTAATCCAAGTAAGTAAACTCCCCAGAGCTAGGTTAGTAACAGGTATTTCTGGGACGGGATGCTCACAAATGGAAAGGGAGAGGAAAGAGCAGTTCAGTGTGTCAAAGGAAGGTCCCTCGGCAGTCTAGAACTACAACAGCATAACTAAGAGAGGAGGAGTGTAGTGCTCTAGTGGGGTAATAAGGTACTAAAAGATCTTCTAGATATGTTGGTGCTAGACAATTTAGAGCTTTGTAGGTCAGGAGAAGGATTTTAAATTCAATCATGGATTTTAAGACTGGAGACTGGAAAGTCTTATGGGACTCATTTGAGCAACCTGATAGTAATAGGATTACAGTAGTCCAACCTTGAAGGAATGAATGCATGGGCAAATTGTTTTGAGACAGGATGTTCATAATTTTGGCAATGGTACAAAGATGGAAAAAGGCTGTTCTTGAGGTTTGTTTTATATTGTTTTCCCATTATTCAGTCTATAACCTGATCAAAAATAACTCCTAGATTTCTGACAGTAGTGCTGGAGACCAGGGCAATACCTATATATTTAGATAATGAGGTTTGGAGGTGTTTAGAACCCAGCACAATAACTTCATTTTTGTTAGAGTTTAACATAGGAAAATTGTAGGTCATCCATGATTTTATATCTTTTAATGCATGCTTGAACTTTAGCTAACTGACTGGTTTTGTCTGGTTTGATTGACAGGTACATTTTTGTGTCATCCGCATAACATTGAAAGTTAATTGAGTGTTTCCTAATAATATTGCCTAAAGGAAGCATATATAAGGAGAATAGAATTGGTCCAAGCACTGAGCCTTATGAAACGCCATGGCTAACTTTAGTGTACTTGGAGGATTTGTCATTACCTTAACAAATTGAGATAAATCAGAGAAATATGACTTAAACTAGCTTAGTGCGATTCATGTCTGCAGCAGTTGGAAGGTTGTTAGTAGTATATTTCACCAGTGCCGTCTCTGTGCTATGATGCTTTTTAAATCAGAATAATGTTCAGTTTTCTCTCCTGAAAACCCTCTCTTTCTTAACTTTCTTGCCAATTTTTCCTTTTCATTGATTGGCATAAACATAAAACATCCGATTCCCCATGTCATAACATGTTTCTAACCTGTCATGTCACTTGTCTCTTCCAATTCCTTGCAGCTGTATGAGAACTTTGTAGAGGAGGTGGATGCTGTAGACAACGGCATTTCACAATGTGACGGGGAGGCCCGCTACTCCATCTCCACCATGCTGAGTGCACGTGTCGGCTACCTGAACCCACGTTGGAACAGCAAGAGTCAGGACACTGAGGTAAGAGATTGCATGACTCTGAATGTATACTTGCACTTAGCTCACAGACCGGTCGGCAACAGTATCTTTTAAACTAAAGGTCACAGATAATAATCGTAATAATATGTGTGGGTCTGTATCTGTGATATAGGATTATATAAGAGTCGTTGTCTCATCTCATCTTCAGCCACTTATTTGGGCTCTGACCTCGGGGGTTTCCCCCAAGGCCTCCTCCCTTCCTTTATTCAAACCTTTATTTAACCAGGATTAAAAATCTCTTTTACGAGAGTGTCCTGGCAAGTGGCAGCAGCACGGTTTCAAATAGACAGAGACACTTACAGGTAAATACATAAACATACTTTCACTCATATTCAAACAACAATGTCATCATAAAAAACCCTGGGTCCTAAATCAATTGATCAATCAATCAAAACAGTGACATACAGACTGCCTTTCTGCAAGGTCCTTTAAAAAGTCTTTAACAGAATAAAATGAGACCAACTCCTTCAACTGTAGTTCATTTGAAGCTGATTCCATGCAGATGGGGCTGCAAAATTAAAAGCGTTTTTGCCAAAGTCAGTGCGGGTTTTAGGGGCTGTCAATAAAACCAGATCCTGTGAGCGCAGGTGATATGTCCCTGCAGACCTCGGGAGGATGTAAGTGTTCAGATAAGTAGGAAGAAGTCCTAATACTGCCTTATAAATAAAAAGATCCAACGCCAAATGGAGATGGAGAACCACCCGACCAACAGTGATGAGTGAGAGATTTTAAGTTTATGAAGAATCTCAAGGCTCCATGAAACACAGTGTCCAAAGCATGAAGACACTGGGAGGTTGAATACATGTATAAAATATCACCATAGTCCAAGACAGACAAGAATGTTGCATTTACAAGTTGTTTTTTTGCTTCAAATGATAAGCAGGACTTGATTCTACAGAAAAAACCTAACTTCAATTTTTTAACCAAATCTTGGACATGCTAGACGTGCCTGGAACACCTCCCCAGGGAGGCGCCCAGAGGGCATTCTCACCAGATGCTCAAACTACCTTTCGCTGGCTCCTTTTGGAGTAATGGAGCAGCGGCTCCACTCCAAGTTCCTCACGGATGACTGAGCTTCCCATCCCATCTCTAATGGAAACGCCAGCCGCCCTCCTGAGAAAACACAGTTTGGTCCCTTGTACACAATCTAGTTCTTTCGGTCATGACCCAGCCTTCAGGACCATAGGTGCGAGTAGGAAGGAAAATTGGCCAGATCCAGAGCTTTCCTTCCAGCTCAGTTCTCTCTCTCATCACAACGGTGCGGTAAAGCGAATGCAGTACTACCCAAGCTGCTCCGATTCTCCTGCCAATCTCCCGCTCCATTGTCTCCTCACTCGTAAACAAGACCCCGAGGTACTTGGATTAGGTACTAATCCCCCACTCTGTTGTTGTCCTGCAGAGAACCATGATGTCAGATAAGATAAGAAAAGAGTCTTGGTGTTTTAATTTAAAGATCAAATGACTTCAGGGATGAAACATTAGGAAAACCCCTCAAATTGCAGATATTTCCTATTGGAATTTAGGAATACAGGGTTAGGGGTGAGGTTTAGTGGAGAGGGTTAATAATTATGGCCAATGAATGTCTTCACTTACACAAAATAGAAATGGTAATGTCAAATTTTATAACAAGGTGTAACTAACACATTTCATCAGAAGGTGGGGTGAGGTCATGTGAGAACAGTGCCTGGCTTTCTACAGAATGACTCGTGTGCACACATTACTGTGTTGAATGAAAAAAGCGCAAGATAACAGTGCCATACAGAGGGTTTTTTAACACTGTGATAATATTCTTTCATGGCAACCAAGTTATTCTAGACATAAAAAGGCATTATGTCTTCTCTTTTTCCTCTACTTAAATCAGAATATAGATTTAACATCCTTAGAGATTTTTAAAATGTGTACTTGTGGGGCTACAAGACACATTTAATTAAAGGGATGATATGTTCCTTTCATAACACAAGAACTAACAACTATATTCATTATCGATTAATATGACAAATATTTTCCCATTATTCATTTGTTCAGAATGAAATAAAAAACGATTCTAAAGCCTAGTGGACATATTTAAATTGCTGTCAAATGACCTTTTTCTGACCAGCAACAGCAAACACGCAAAGATATTGAGATATTTGCTTGAAAAATTACTTTAACGATTAATTAATTTATCAAAGCAGTTGCTGATAACCTTTGCACCATGGATAAGCTATGGACTGAACTCCAACACAATGGGGAAACATGCAGTGAAACAAAATCTCAAGATATGTAGATTGTAAAGAATGTTGTGGTAAACATGACAGGTGTATGCAGTTCAGGTGCAGTGCAGTTCAATCCGTGTTCAGAGGTTGTTTACAGAGCCGTGCAGGAACAACAGAGGTGTGACTTTTGTCTCTCATTAGTGCAGGAGGAGGATGCCTGCAGGGAAACAGCACCTGCCTTTCTGCATGACGATACTTGCAGCCTGGCTTTGCATATATGTTGACCAATTTTTTTTCCCCATCATTGGGGCGGTCTCAGTGGAGTAGCTGGCCTCTTTGTTGTTTTCACATTTCACTTCCCATGATTATGAGTCTTGTCTTGGCACTTCCTCAAATCCCCCCACTAACTCACACAGTGAGGCAAGACAGCTCTGAGGGATCAAAAAAAGTGAAAAATATTTTTTTTGAAAAATGTTTGGCGTACAACTTGATAGTATGGAGTCAAATCAGTCTTATATATGAATGCACACAGAATAATCAACTAATGTATTTCTATCTATCCACATGCATGTTTTTCCACATATGAAAAAATAAGGTTTGCAATGTGCATGTAGGAAAAAAACAGTATTTGCAATTTTCATCAAAAATATATTTGGATGTTGTTGCATTTGTATACAAATTGTTTAACCTGCATTTAAAAACTGCTTGTAGGGAACCACTACTGTTACTTGATTTAAAAAAAAAAGAAAAGAAAAAAAAAGATCTGTTTTCAATCAGATGGCTCCTTCCATTTCAGCCAATCATGTAAGCATAGATTGAGGGTATCATTCAATGTGATCATGTAGAGAATTATTTTATTTCAGTTTGTTTTACATTCATATACAAAATAACTATTTGTGTGTGCATTGCAGTTTATCCTGAAATACATATGTGAATCCTTCTCTGTCTGTGAGCATCCAACAGTGGCTGTTACTAACAATTGAAGAATCTAATGGATTTTTTTTTTTTTTTTTTTTTATCTTCGCCATCCACAATTGTTAAAATTCAGGGACACCACAGCATCCACAATCAGATACATGCGGATTAGACTTCTGCCTGCCAAACCGTGTGTGCATTAGAGCCCGACTGAAGGATTTTTAAGGCTGATACCAATACGAATATTTGGTAATAAATAAACCAATAAAATATTGGTTATTCTTTCCGCGCTTCCGCTGGGCTGGCTACACCACCTATCTGTTCTAGGATAGGGGAAAAAACCCTCTGGCTTGTTTGTATTTCTTTAAACCAATGACATTTCTGCCTTCATGATATGATATTACTCTCACATTCTTACATTGTATGTATTGCATGTATGTGTTCACATTTGTTTTACCAGGAGGGTTTCAGAAAGGCTCTAAAGATGGTTGGGGACGAGTTCCTGGACCGTCTGGAGTACTACCAGTCCTCCTGGTTGCCGGCTCGCGCGGTGGTGGAGGAAGCCGTTAAGGAAAGGCATCAGGTACAAGACTGTCCAATGTAATGGGTGCATTTTTGGTTTTAGTTGTTTGTCCTTTTGTTAAAAATTGTAAATTGGCACTTGGCTCCTGAAAAAGACAGTTCTGAATCTATCAAGATTGATTTTCCTCCGGACTTGTCACCTTTATTTTATTTAAGAAATACCGCAGGAAAATAAAACCTTTAATATCATGTATGCATCAGCATCAATGGGTTTCTCCCTGTTCTCATGTTTGTTCCTTGTATGTACATTTGTTAAACAGTATAGATGAAATGATTTGAATTTGATTTTGCATTGCAATGTATTAATGTATTGGTAATACAGGAAAAAATACTAAACAAAACGATCATCAAATAACTGTTGATCCATCATTAATAATAGATGGGAGATCCCTTAATACCATAGTCTCGCATTGCCAGACCCTCCTCGACAGCGCTGCAGAGGAGGGTCAGCATTCAGCATTGAAAAACTTGCATTAGCACTGAAAAAGATATTATTAAAAGACGTTCACCTGAGTGCCCGGATAGCTCAGTTGGTAGAGCGGGTGCCCATAGACATTTATCCTCGGTGTAGCGGGCTCAGGTTTGACTCCGACCTGCAGCCCTTTGCTACATGTCATTCCCCCCTCTCTATCTCTCCCTTTTCACTTCTTTTGTCCTGTCAAAAACAAAGGCCGAAAACGCCCCGAAAAATTTTCCTATGGAAAAGATATCATAAAATACATTGACAGTTCAAGTTTTCATTTAAAAGGCAAGTTTTATTTTTGGTGCTTAAAACTTAAAGGTCACATGGCATGACTTTTTTTTTTAATGGTCCCCCAGTGGCTAGAGATGGTTTAAACCGAGCCCTGGGTATCCTCCTCTGCCTTTGAGAAAATGAAAGCGGAAATGGGCTGATCTGGAATCTTGCTCCTTATGAGGTCATAAGGGGCAAGGTTACCTTCCCTTTCTCTGCTTTGCCCGCCCAGAGAATTTTGCTCGCCTATGAGGAAAAAGAGAGACATCATGGCTTTCAAATGAGCAAAGGGGCAATTGGTCAAGGCCACACCCCCACCCTCCACTTTACATCTTGCACATTAATTATACAACATTTTCTGTTTTCCAGGTATATCCCAGTGGGGAGGTGGTGGTGTTCTCCCAAGGAGGGTGTCCCTGGAAGGATCATCTGTTTGCCCTGGAGAAGGAGCTCAAGGTGGAGGTGCCCATAAAGTTTGTCCTTTACCCTGACCAGAATGGACAGTGGAGGGTCCAATGTGTCCCCGCTGGGCTCAACACTTTCCAGAACAGGTAATGTTTTAATTCTGAATGCATAAATTACAAATACTTTTAAATAAATGTGTTTGCCATTACTTATATCATAATTCTGGGCTATATATTGTGAAACTGCAATACTTTTATTACCTTGTCTACCACTCTTGTGTATTTTCCTTTCTTTCATTTAATGCAAATTTCTTTTTTCCTTGTCATGGTCTTCTTATGTAATGTAAATCACTAAAATTGTGTTTTAGTCATACTTATAAATATCTTGCCTTACCTTGCCTCGTGCACCAGGCCCTGCTGCTGCTGTTTTATCTTTTAGCAATAATGAAGAACCCTCAATCTCTCAAGCCCGACAATATGCCTCACCCATGCTCATTAAATCCTATTAGAATTCTTGCCTTGCCGCTCTGTACATAATAACAGCGATGACAAGACAAAGACCCTCTGTTTGCATTTGTCAGATGGTTTTACCTCTGAAGTCTGTTGATTACCTCTGGAGGGGCTTTGTTTACCTGAAGAGCCTCTTGCACTCCCAACGCTACTTTAAGAACGCCATCAGGATCCCCACAGGAGTCCTGAAGTTGGTGTGTTTTTTAACTGCATCCCATCATGCAGCACACGTTATGAATATATTGGCCAAAAAAACGGGCTCCAGGCTTATACTGTATCTTCTGTGGAGGTACTCGTCTTTCTAGCTGCTTGCTTTACAGCATTTAACATCTTTATAATCTGCAAAACACATTTTTGGTTTGATCTTTCACCAGATACTGACTAAACATGAGCTGTTGCGTAGAATGCTTCATTTAACATTTGGTAAAAATAGAGAATAGAGAATAGAGAATCCCTCCAGCAGCCGTGTTGCTTCGTTGATGTTTTTTCAATGCTGGATTTTGTTCTTGTGCTCAGAGGTTTGATGACTTGTGCTGTTTGATATTGATCCCTGCTTTTCAAAGTGGGAGCAGTGAGTCTTCATCATGTGTACCTAAGGACCATTGACTGCGGTGGAAGAATATTAGCAGTGAGTAGAGATGAACAGTATTGCCAAGAGAGGGGTTCTCTAGTTTCATTTCAAATCTGCTTTCACGTTGGGCAAAATACCCAGATTTTGTTATTTTATTTATTATTTATTACCAAAAAGCAGTGCACAACCTATAGGCAGGCTTCTCAGTTTTAGCCACTGGTTAAAATAACAGACATCACCAGCGACACATTAGTTCAGCTATAGCTAATTAACATTAATTCAGTAAGGGCTCAAATGAAGAGCTTGGATGTTCTCTGGTTAATGTGCTCTATGCAGCTGGTGTCTTTATTCAGCCAAAGATTATTGTGTGAAAATGCGAAAATACACATCACACTGTTTGACTGTCGCACCTTCTACCCCTCCCGCTGCCGATTCTCATCAGGCGGCAGCTCTTTCAACTAAAAAGATAGGCACATGTTCATGGTGGCAGAGCACTTTATAGATTTAATTTAATTGCCAACATGACGGTTGGTGTGGAGCTACATGAGAACAATGGATTGTGGGATGGCTAAAACAACATACTGTAGCTCCAGATGGCTCTTTCTCTGGGTGGCCTGCTACCTCCCAGTGGGCATGTGCCGACTATGCGAAAATGGTGTTGTTATCACCTGTGTCCCTGCTAGTGCACTTGCGGGGAAAAGGTCTATTTTTATCAGCAGCACATTGCTAAGGAAATGTTAGCCAGGGGAAGGAAGAGTGGAACAGTCCTTATCCTGAGATGTACTGTATAGCATGATACTGTAGGTTGACAGCTATATGAGCTGAACCAGACCATATAACTCCATTTCTCAAAAAACCCACTGGCTGCTATCATTATCACTGTACTGGGTCTTTAAAATAATTAATAATTATTATTATTATTATTTTGGATTGTTTGTTTATTTTATCTTTTTTGTTTGAATTGTTTGCCTAACAAAATGTCACAAAATAATGAAAAATGCCAACACTATTACCAAAAGTCCTTAGGTGACAACTTTAATGTTTGACAAACACGAAAGATAGAGTGAGTGAAAGAAAAGAGAATGGAACTAGAAAATGGTTGACATTTTTGCTTAAAGCAGTTTCAATATGATTTGTTAATCAAACATTGTTGCAGGTTCATGTCGTTGCCAATCCACCTGTTTAATTAAATATCTTTAAAATGAGTGACACCATAAATTAAAGGTGTATGAAAAGCTATCATGTTTCTGTCTTGAAGAAGTGGAAAAATGAAACTTGTAGTGAGGAAGTGATCCAATTTAAATAATTTCCCTTTTTAAATGGAGCAAAATGATGCATGTTTATCCCCCCTCTATGGCTCTGTAGTGATGTCATTTGGCAAAATCACAGGTATGGCACATGTTTAAAGGAAGAAAAAAAAATGTATGAAGTGTGTCCATTAATTATGAGCCAGCAAGCTGCAGAGCTGTTCAAGTGTCTCTTGTTGTCTAGGAAAGGAAGTGTAAACAGAAGGTTCAAGTTATGTAAAGCCACTTAACATATGCAGATAATATTTTATGTTTACCGGTTATCTCCAGTATGCCCAGTCTTGAGTAATCTTTTTTTCTATTGGAGGACTAATTCCCAGTATCTGTCTTGTTATGGTACAGTAAAGGTCTTGAAAAGTTCATTTGCTAATTGTCATATTTTTAGACTGCTCATCTTGAGAATCAAAGCTTCCTGGCCTGTCATGGTAACAAGTCACCCCCTCCTACTCCCTCTCTCCTTACAAGCCCTGTTGACCTTTCCTCTTGAGCTTATTTTCCAGCCTAGCTGTGGAACTATTGATTTGTCCGTTTCATTTTATAGGGATAAGTGGTTTTCAATGCCTTTCTCCCCAGGTTCTCCTATACTGGTCTTAATAGGTTTAAGACTGTGTAGACTTGAGATAATTGAATGGGGCGTAGACATTCAGTGCCCATGTACATGTTCACTTGTGCAGCTCCTGTCACTAACAAATGTGAGTGAGAATGCAGATGTCTGGGAAATAAACCCCTCTGTCACTAACCGATGTGAGTCGAGTGCAGATGTGAGTTGCGCGTGCGTAACTTTACGACAAGTAGCCTACAGGATGCTAACGAGAGACTTCTGTAATGTCAATACAGTAAAAATGGACCAACTTAACAAAGTTGGTTCACTGCTGCTACAAGTTAGCATCAACACAACAAAGGCTGTCACTTGAATGCCGTTTTGACGTTTAGCAATCAAACAATCATAGATAGCTAAAACATTTTTGAAATGATTTCCATCTGTTACTGTTTGTAATGAGAAAAAAATATTTTATGGATTTCACAAATTTCAGTATAACACGTTATGTCATAAACCGTTTAAATCTGAGCATGCGCGACTCACAACAGGTAGTGACACCCTCAAAAACAAGAGAAAATGCAGCTACATGTGACAGATAGGAAGAGTGGTGTGTGGTTGTCATAACTTTAAAAAAAACAAAAAAAACAAATCTGATGCCATTGGTGGATTTAGCCAGTTTTTTAAGGCTTTTAAAATTCTAGTTTCAGAAGCAGTGGCGAGAGGTGAGCGATGAAGTGATGAATTAAAATAAAGCAGCAGTTCACCTCAGGGACAGGTGATAAGATCTGAATCCAGAGTAACCCAAGTCAAAAATAAATTAAATCAAATTCAATTTGTTGCAGTTTACTTCCCCAAGTAATTGATTTATTAATAAAATGTCAGAAAGGCAAAGAAAATCGCAGATCTTCACATTTGAGAAGCAGCAAAGGTCTGTTTGCTTGAAAAGTGACCATTTGGCTGAAGTCAATTGTCTAATTGCTACAGCTGTATATAGTTTCATTGACATAATTCATAACCATAATTCAAGACCAGAATTGTGTTTTGTAATTGTAGTTTTGCTGGTTGTGCAGACATTGTACAGCACATTGTTTTGCCAAAGTGTCTACAGGAAGTACGCAATGGACTGCAGGGTGTCCATCTGTATACCAACTTGCCCTTCTGTCTTCCTTGTCCCAGGCTGTCCTTGCTAGAAGAGTGGCGTGGCGTTCGCGATGAAGCACTGTCGGAGCTCAGCGGGATTGAGGGCTGCATCTTCGTCCACGCTGGAGGCTTTATTGGCGGGAACAAGAACCAGGAAGGAGCCCTGGAGATGGCCCGGAGGACCCTGCAGGCCGCTGCCCATTCCCCTGCAAACGGAAGCAGCTGAAGGCTCGGCGAGGATAGCCATCAGCACATTTTGTCCTCAGGGACAGTCTTTAGAGAGGATAGCAAGGATTAAAATGTTAGGTTACTGTCTTGCATCTTGTTCATCCCAGTCAGGTCTCATGTTGGAAATGGTCTGAAATGATCATGTTTCATTATTCTTCTTCTCTCTGTTTGTATACACGTGGATCTGTTTTGTTGTTCATTTGCAATAAAAGAATATTTAGATTACATCTTGGTCTTTTGTAAACATTTCAATATTTGGTTAAATCTAACACTAAAGCGATTGTTTTTCTAGCTCTGCTCACATCTCTCATCTATTACCGTTAAGGAATAATACGGACTGTTTGGCCCACCAACTTCACCGTCTTCAAAAGCCTGTGAATGCCAAGGCTTTACCTTTTAAGGCTCGATTTATATGGGCACAGTGGTTCACTCTTTCATTTCCAGCATGCTGACATTATCTGTAGCACTACAAAGAGATACAGAGGCTTCAAGATCAAAGCATCAATAATGAGGCCTGATTAATTCAGAATCTTTTTTTAAATTTATTTTTTATTTTTTTCTCCAGACGCCACAAAAAAGTGCTTCTTATGGCAGCTGGTGTCATGACAAGGTTACCGGCAGTGGGACGAGCCATGCAGTAATAAAGTCGGGGGCTGGGCCTTGAATTTTCTCATTAATGCTCCAGATTTTCTTCCCCCCTTATCTCTACCTGTTACTCATCCCTTATTGCATTCTCCGCAACACTGCCCTTCTGCTGCTCTTGCCTTACACAACATATTGCTCGATAATTTCATTGCTGTCCATTTTTTTTTTCAATCAGTGCCAGTGTCGCAGTGCATAGGCCACAGACGTTTGGCATTCGTTGTGTTTAGTGTTTAGTGCGGACTGTTCTTTCTTCAGCGATGAGAGACCCTTTTACCCTCTTTTGCTTTTTTTGTTGCTCTCTTAATTGAAGAGAAGCTTTTCATGCTCTGAAATAACATTTGAAATGTACACAGATGATACATGGTCATAACAATAAAGCTTTTAGGGTATCATCTATATTTAATCTCAAGTTTCAACTGCTGAGTTGTGTCCCTTTTAAGCTGAGAGTGCATTGACTATTTTTATCAGCTTTGCCTTTGTATCTTATTTTCCACACTACTATTGAGAGAGCGAGACACACACACACACACACACACACATTTTAGTGTTATTACTCTTCTCTCTATTGTGCCGGACCTGAGCCAAGGTCTCAATCCAATCTATACACATTTGTGACAGCCTTTTACAGTCAGATGCTTCGTATGTAATCTCTGTTTCGGGGGAGACAGTTAATGACCCTTTCTCCCAGCTTACGTCTCAGAAAGATAGAAACGATGTATTCACTAACAGCGATATAATTGCAGACACTTAGATAGAATGGAGGACCAAAACTGACTTGTATCCTAATATGTATTGATTTGAGTTTTCAGCCACCCTTGAATGCACAATTTCAGGCTTATTCATGACCAAGTGCACTTGCCCGATTGCCGTGCACAGGAAAGATACTCTGACAAAAGACTTACTTGCATTTTTGTTAATTGTTTGTTAGTTTTAGCCTGAACTGAACAGAACTGAATAAATTTGCCAGCACTGAGTTCTTTCCTGTCACCCAAATGACCTACTAAGCAACATTTTTTATTACTTTTAGTCAGCAAGGATTATTTTCCCTCTGCGTTGTGGTTTCTGACACCACAGCAACCGAGCAAAACCTTTGTGTTGGTTCTCGGTCGTAAGCAGTTTTAGACGACTACAGTCCCAGTTGGCCCCAGTGTGGAAAAATGGCTGCTAAGAGCGCTAGCAGAACACCTGCCCCCAGCCTGACCTGTTGTTAGTGGATTCAATCCCAAGATAGTCACAGGCTAGTTACAATAAATGCTCCACTGCTTTTTATCTCTCTCTCACACTCCATCAGGCTTAGTGCAGCCAGGACACATTTTCAGTGGTTTTTGTCCCTTCTTTTCACCACACATAATAGACACAATCATAACCATGCCTGCACTCTGTCTCTTGGACGAGTCAATTTCTGCCACTGGCTGTCATATCTTTCCACTGTTTACAAATTTGTGTAAGGTTCATTCAGTTTTCCCCTTGGAGGACTACAGCCAAACTGCTTCACTGAAGTCAGGTTTTCCAGTAGAGTTCACATTGTCAACATTGCCAACAACAAACTACTCCTAGGCATACACATCTTTTAGAACTGCTTCCTCTGATAACATCCCAACTAGACACCATATGACCAACTGCCTCAAATCATTTCTTCCCAGTTTCTATTTTTCTTGCTGCACATTAAACTTATTACCCTTCACCATACTATTCACTCACAGCTTAGGGGCCTGATAACAGGTAATGTGTAATACTGTATTTAGAGTTTTTCTGTCATCATGTGCTTTCTCACTACACACCCCTCTGTCCCTTTTTGTAGAACTTGTCAGCCCTCTTTCTGGCAACCAGGAAGACAACCATCAGTAAAGGACAAAACAGTCACAAACATTCAGCTGGAAATGAAACGTGCAGCATTCTGTATTCAGTTTTTGTATTTAGTTTTGAGCAGGTTTGATAGGAGCAGGGCATGTTGTGGAGGCAGAGGAGGGATACCTGGTGCCATCATGGCTGTCAGAACCATCCTTTCCCCCTGAGGGCTTTTATATCTCATTTCTTTCTGCTTATGGTAGAAAAGAGAATACAATTTTTCCATATATGAAATATATGTGCACTTTGTGTGTGGGTCTGAAGGTTGCCATATGTCTAACGTCCTCTGTGTTTCTATAAACAAGATGTAATAGGTGTGTTCTAATAAATCTTTTTTTTTTAATGTGATATTTAGTGCATCACTCCAAGTCTGCACATTGATAAAGTCTTTTTCAATGTGGGACCCCAAATACTAAGCCTGGAAAATAAGACCTGCGCAACTGAAGAAGGAGCATCTTCCCTTTGTTGTTTTTCTTTTAGCTTTGCTAGTCCTGTTGGTCATACTGTGAGACTGAACATTGGAATACTATTTTCCTGAACAATCTGACACCTTTTGAAACGTATTTATGGTAAGCTGTGGTTATATACTGTGCAAATGTCTGTTGTCTTTTTTTACCTAACTATCTGGGATTCAATCAAATTTTGCAGGAAGAGATGATTGTAACAATTTAATTATACCTATAGATAATGAAGTTATTATCTAATATGGAGGTATAACCAGTCTTCTCAGAAATCCGAGAGGCTGATGCCATCTATAGTGAGGATGACACTTTTTCCCACGTTTGTCTGTGTCGCAAACGGAGAGAGAGAGAGAGAGAGAGAGAGAGAGAGAGAGAGAGAGAGAGAGAGAGAGAGAGAGAGAGAGAGAGAGAGAGAGAGGGAGAGGGAGAGGAGAGAGGAGAGAGAGAGAGAGAGAGAGGGAGAGAGAGAGAGAGAGAGAGAGAGAGAGAGAGAGAGAGAGAGATTGCCCCACATCTTTGTTGCTATAACTACCCTCTGTTACGATAGGCTGAAGCCGTATGCAGGCGACAAAACACGGATCCACTACAGATGCTCGTCACACTAAAAGAGAAGATGATGTCCAGTGTACCGTCGGGAGAAATCCGAAGAAAAACTGCAAACGGAGTCTAAAGAAACAACCGATCCTCATCCGTTTTCTGGATCTCAAACTTCACAAAGAAACTATTTTACAGGTACGTTTTTAATACCATAAAATGTTCTTCTTCTATAAAATCAATATACGTTATTATAGACTTTTATTATTATAATATATAGAACAGATATTGTTGCTGCAGTAGTCGTGGATTTCTAATTTGCATCAACTTCTTAATAACAACCAAACTACAACTATTTATTTAAACCCGCTATGCGAACTTGCAAAAACGATGGAGGTTTGTTTGCTTGGATGACGCTCAAAACGGTTATCTGGGTTTCTTTACCTGCCAACAGCCCAGTTGACCTGTTTCCCGCAGGTTAATGTAATGAAGTCTAAACGAAATTTTCTCGAAAATGATATGATTTCAAGTAACACTTATAATGAAGGTATGATACTAGAGATGAACTCAGAAAAGCAGTGATTTTCTGTGTTATTTTCTAATTTCAATGATGCCATTTACTCCAACAAATAAGGGATTTTTATATAATTGGAAACTGCAATCATCAGCTTGAACCACAGTGCCATCCGTATTTGCTTCGTCCCCTGGCTTTCAACCTTTCTCATTCCAGAACATAATTATGCAGCAGATGATTCTTTTTAATTGGGGATTTGCATGCATCTGCATTCAGTATGTTCATAACAGAACGGTTAATAAGTGGTGAACTAAATCCCCACCTCTGCTCATAAGACACACTGGGCCAGATGATGGACATCACTGTCTGTCTGTCTGTCAGTCATTTAGGTTATAGCAACCAAATCTAGGCCACTGTTGGTGTATGCTGGCTGTGCAGGAGAATATATAACACACAATGGTTTTGATATAGGCTACTATTATAGACAGGGAGAAAGCAGAAAGGGCTTGACATAAGAGGTCTTTAAATCAAATTCAAGGAGTGTATTTGTTCAGTGTGTCTGTCTTGGAACAGGAATAATCACAAGGCTGTAGCCTACTTGTCTGAACAAAACAAAAATAAGTGTTCTAAAAACACCTGATTGGATTGTCTGGACAAGCTGAAATGACCCAATTTACAGACAGGGTTTTACCCACGGGATGCAAATTCCAGCCAGATTGCTTTTTAAAAAAAACTTTCACCTCCTCACTGTTGGACCACTGAGCAGATTCTAACACCCAGACCACTGCTGGTTTATCCCCCCCAGCTCTGTCACTTATTGACACTGTGGGACACAGGCAGGATTGATGTTCTTGCCGGTAATAGTGTAGCAGGCAATATCGATTTCACCCCCTTTCTATCTTCCATCCCTACAGTGCACTCTATCTCCACCCATGGAAAATGATTAAGGGGCTATGGCATTATAGGAAAATAAGGGATGGAAGATATGAACATGTATTGATGAGTGTAATGGGATGCTTTTCTTCTGGTTATGAATTAGAAACACACAAACGACAGCATGGTGAGAGGAGAGCGACATTCAGATAATCATGATTTATGCCCTTTTAATACAGAAATATGAGAGTATTTTCAACCGTATCAGATGACTTAAACTATCATCACTGCTGTAAATAACAAGGGATAGTGTTCTTGCACAGAAATTGTTATCCTCTTACATTTCAGTACTTTTGTATGACAGTGTCTCTCCATGCATAAGTGTATATGTCAGTAAAACCAGCTTAAGCTGAATTAATTTACCTACTGACCTTTCCTCCTCCTCCTCATCCTCCTCATCCTACTCAACATCATAATCTCCTCTGTCAGTGTTCATTCTGATTGTATTTAAGAGAGTGAGTCATCTTTTTCCACACTGACCCTTTTGGCTCTCAATCTGTCAGATCCTCCTGGTGCGACTGTGTGTGTGTGTGTGTGTGTGTGTGTGTGTGTGTGAGAGATTGGGACCTGGTGTGTGTCAGGAGGCTATGGTGAAGCGATGTGCACAGGCTGGTGTGAGGAGAGATGTACCAGTATCAGTGGAAAACAACGGAGAGGTAAAGGAGTGGTTCTTCATTCATGGCTACGCGTCTCACTGTTGTTCTCAGCTCTGTGGGGCCAAGCGTCCCCCCAGTGCCCAGTCAGCTGCCACTGTGCCTGGGACACGGCCACGGTGCTGTGCTCAGAAGCCGGGCTGCGGGAGATCCCAGAGGGGATCCCACCAGAAACTGTCTCCCTCCACCTGGAACACAACTACATCCGGAAAATCCCTGAGACTGCTTTCAGCGATCTGGTCCACTTGCGGGACCTTTACCTGTCCCACAACCGCATCGACTCGCTCGCCTCGGGGGCCCTGCGGCATTTGGGCCCGATCTCCGCCTGCTGGACCTCTCACACAACCAGCTGAGGCAGGCCAACAGAGAGGAGTTTGGCTCCACTCGTGCAAAGACGCGCCTCTACCACAACCCCTGGCACTGTGACTGCGCCCTTCAGGAGCTGATGGAGACTCTGAACCTAGAGCCTGAGACGGTGAATGGGATTGTATGTGAGAGCTCTGTGAGGGGGGTGGGTGAGGGAAGCAGGTGGGAGGACCCTGGGTCCCAGGGTGAGCACGCCGGTCAACCGCTGGTCAAATTGTTGGATTCTGGGGTGAATTTCTGCAGCTTGCAGAGGAAAACCACCGATGTGGCTATGCTGGTGACAATGTTTGTATGGTTCTTCATGGTCATTGTGTATGTAGTGTACTATGTGAGGCAGAACCAAGCCGAGGCCCGCAGGCATTTGGAGTACCTGAAGAGTTTGCCCAGCCCACGCAAGACCCCTACAGAGATAGATACTCTGAGCACTGGTTTCTGAACCTCTGCTTGGCTGAAATTTAAATGGAATAATACTCAAATGACATTTTTATGGACTGATAAACTTCAAAATGCTGTGTGGAGTTACGCTGATCCAGTGGATATGAACGTTTTTACAGCTGTGTTTTGTGATTGTAGCATTTCTTTATATGTAAGCATCTCCACCATGTTTATCTTTGTAATTCTTTACCTATTTAATTTTTCTCAATTTAATAGAATATATTCATGAAGTAATTTTACCATGTGCACTGGGAGAAAAGAATGAGACAAAGAAAGACAATTCTTTGAACTTTATAACCTGTCTCCCTCTGTAGGCTACTCCCTTTTTTTTCTCTTTTCTTCTCTAACAAAACCCAATAATACGGTCTGTTATCTTTCATTAAGTTTTAATTAGGAGTTTTTGGCCAACTGACCCTTAATTAACACTTAAAAGCCACTAATCAGCTGGAGTGTGTGTTCTATATCAGGTCGAAAAGGAAAGTGTGCAAACTCAAAGTTTAATTTGTGTGTGAGTCTGTGCATATATGGAGTTCTTGTTTTTGTTATGGGCCATTTATACTTAGTTTTTTTTTTTTTTGCACAGATGCTATTCAAGCCTTTCCGGATACACGGTCACAAAGCCAGGGGTTTCTGTGCCAATGGAGAACTGAGCTGATCTAAATTAAGGCTACGCTCAGGAAGCAATTAGAGCTTGAGGTGAACTGTTTTGTCTCTAAGCTGCAGCTATCAGCTCTTGAATATCTAGACAGCTTTGTGTACACACAGATTGTCACTGATTAGTACAAAGACATTTCAGCCAGATTTAGAAATTGTTTGCATAAATTAGATTAATGGAGCCTGTTATCCTGAGAGAATTCTGTTAGTTTAGTTTTAATTCATCTCAAGTCCTGCTTTTCAGTCCTCTCTGCACTGATTGGTGTATACAAATAGTTCTGTCTTCCATTTCCCACATAGGCTTTAGTCATAGCCACTGTTAAAATAAGCAAAACACTTTGATAATAAATGGAATCCTTTCCTCAGAACATTAAATGGCTTCTATTTGAGGGTAATGCCATTTCTGACTTGTATACGGTACATGCACTGAATATGGGACCACACATCACTGGATTAACAGCCACCTGTTTTTAATTTCATATTTACTTTTCAATATGTGGAGCATTATTCTCTTAGGGGAGGGGTCATTGTGGTTAATGTATGAGTATTTGTCATTCTTCTTCATACATTTGGAAACAAAAAGGCCTCTCTCAAAACTAATGATATTCCCATCAACCTCAACTGTACTTTTTATTTAGTAAATGTTAACATGCTAACACACTAAACTAAGATGGTATTAGTTAAAGGTCCCATGGCATGAAAATGTCAATGGGACATGTCAATGTCACACAAAAAAAATATTAATATGATTTCCCCCAGTGGCTAGAAAGGGCAATAGGTATAAACCGAGCCCTGGTTATCCTGCTCTGCCTTTGAGAAAATGAAAGCTCAGATGAGCCGATCTGGAATCTTGCTCCTCATGAGGTCATAAGGGGCCCACCCATGAGAGGGAGACATCATGGCATTCAAACAAGCGAAGTGGCAGTTGGTCAAGGCTACACTCCAAGCCTCCACCTTGCCCCCCTTCTTCTTCCTCCAAAGCTACAGACTTAGAACTAGCACATACTAAGGAAAGCTCATTGTGGGACTGGCTCTAGTGGCTGTAATTCTGCACCAAGGCTGAATTTTGGGAAAGAGACTTCAGATATGGTATTAGGGGACCACTAAGGTCTATATAAAAGCATCCAAAGAGCACCATGTCATGGGACCTTTAACATTGAACATAAGAATGTTAGCATTGTCATTGTGAGCATGTTAGCAAGCTAATTTTAGCATTTAGCTCAAAGCACCACTGTGCCTAATTACAGCCCCCCAGAGCTGCTAGCATGACTGTAGACTGTTGTTTATGTGTCTTTATGTAATCTGTGACAGATCAACGTGTACAGTTACAACCTTCTAAGTGTTCATAGTGCAGTGCTGTGCCCCATTTATTGCTTCTGTGCTGAGGCGAAACCTAGCATAAGACAACTTTATGTGTACTGTAACTTGCTAAATACGGTGTGTGTGCTTTTCAATTTGCAGAGTAAGACTTAATGAAGTTTGTGTTGTTATAAATACAGTATAAATACTGTGCATTAGAATCAGTTAAAACTTTAGTACAACAATGTTTTTATTGTTATTATAAATGGTCCATAAAACCTGGTAGTAGACCCCAAGCCAAAAGATTGGAGTAAGAATTTGTTCTTAGTGGATCCACTTGTGAAGCACTCTGTAGATTTACATAATCAGAATATTTCCTAAATGTTAACCTGTCTGTCACAAATCATACATCTAATGTTGATGTTTCAAAGATCAGTTTCCCTAAATGAATATCTAACCATTAATACTATCTCTAACCCACTTTGGCTCATAACAAGGTACAGTGATCCCGTGATAACCCAAAACTCAAGAACCAAGCATGCCCTTTGTATGTAGTTTTCTTCTGTAAGTATTGTCTTTTATTGGTGATGTATTTCTGTCCCAGTGCTTTGTTTTTGCTTTTCATTTTTTTTGTTTGCCAATAATATTCAAACAAGGATAAAGTCATAGATCAGAAACCATTACATTAAATAATACGTAATCAATCAAAAAGTTCTTTTAGGATGAACCAACAACAAATATACAAAAAATAAAACAAACATTGCTCTACTTTGTTTATAAAAATGTTTCTACCTTTTATTGCTACTGTAGGTTGAAAAAAGGCAAGAAGATGAAGAGAAGTAGTAAAAGTACAGGAGACTATCAATTCATAGAATGAGCAGATCATGGTTTGCAGTGTTCCTATTTCTACTCTACCATGCTTTAAACAAATGGAAATGATTAAAAAAGTATTTTACATATATAAAAGTATATGATATGAAATTTCAGCAACTTCACCTTTAACGTTTTCTTTGCTTTTCACAAATTACCATCAACAAAATCAAAATTCAAAATTCAAAATTCTCTCCACTGCCTTTTCTTGAATATGTTTCTCCCCCTTGGAATATATTTGGACATCATCACAAACACACACAGTGGCAGCAGGGAACAGTGACATGTTTTTTTTCTTTCCTGGCCCAGATAGTTCAACATGGGGGAGAACAAAACCGGATGTAATAAAAAGCAACTTCAGCCTGTTACTTGGTTTTG
Organism: Etheostoma perlongum; assembly: GCA_026937815.1. Classification (NCBI taxonomy): domain Eukaryota; kingdom Metazoa; phylum Chordata; class Actinopteri; order Perciformes; family Percidae; genus Etheostoma; species Etheostoma perlongum. The sequence goes on along the minus strand of CM049374.1, from coordinate 28,913,209 downwards.
TCTTTTATTTCCAATTTACATTAATTAAAACGTAACAAAAACAAGTCATGATCATAATAATAATATAATAATGCTATTATTATTAATAATAATACTATTATTAATAATAAAAATATACACAACCTCACACAAACGAGCCCTCTGCGCTGGCTGTAGAACTGGAGCAACAAAGTCAAACACACTCTGAATCTCTTCAACTGTGTGTGTGTGTGCGTGTGTGTGTGAGAGAGAGAGTGTACACCAGGGCAGAGGGCACACCCCGTGTGAGGGGTCTGATGGTGGATAGTAGAGAGGGGTGGGGGTCAGAAGTTACAGCAAATGAAGGGGGGGGGAGGGCAGCAGACTGGGCATTCATGACCAAGCTTCTATTGATCATATTAATATTAAAATACAGGGTTTGTATCAAAAGCTTTAGGGGGAGAAGGCCTCAGTTTGATTTGTTGAGTTTTTTTTAGTGTGAGGTAGCTTTAAAATATCAAAACAAAACTAAAAAGAAAATTAAATCCAAATTGGACGTGCCATGATTGTAAAAAGTCATCATGGGCACGGTTGATAACACACGGGGGTCGAAGCAGGAGGGTGGGGCGAGGCAAGGACATTCATCACCCTGAAATTCCAAATCCCAGGGTCAAATGCTCTCTTTGAGAAACTGTATATATATGTATACACACAGATACATACATATATATACATATATACAGGTCACTACATATGAGTATCTGGTTGTTAAAAAATAGACAACAATAGCACCATTGACGTTTATTATAATACACAGTAGGTTTTTGATACACACTGTGGTGGTAGAAATAGGAACACCTGCACTTTCTATGTAGCTAGATTTTTGGTTTCAAAGAGATATGTATGCTTTAGTTGATATGGCACAGGAGAGATAGGGTGAAGAAAAGAGGAGGAAGTAGGAGAGGAAGTTGGTGGATAAGTTTTTTTTTTTTTTTTTATATGTGTAAGTGGGCTTTTTATTACTTAGCAACAAACTCAGTCCTACCACACATGGGACCCAAACCTAAACAATAAATAAATAACACCAACACATTTTCTCTCTCTAGCTCCCTGGTATGTTCCTGTACTCATACTTCCTCCTTCTTGTTCAGGGGAAGGGGTGGTGATGGGGGAATTTTGGGTAGTGCTGGGTATCCATAGGATGGGGGGGAGGGCAAGGTGACAATGCTGGATGAATCACAGATGACAGTTGCTGGTGCCATTCAGTGCAGATATCCTACGGAGTTCGACTTGGAAAAAGCACTTTTTACTTAGAAAAAAAGTCCCATTTAAAAAAAGTGTCTAGATTTTTCTTTTTCTGAAGTGTGCTCCTCTTTCATTTAATTTCTTTCAAATTTCCACTTTTTCTTTCTCTTCTTTTCGTTCCCTCGTTCTTTACAAGAAGCAGACTGCCCCGACTTCAACTCCAAACTCCTGGTCTGTTCCTCCAATATCCATGGGGGCAATGTCTACAATGGGCAGACGAGAGGTCTTCTGCGATCTGTATTCGATCACTGTCTTGCCCCACTGACCCGTGTGTTTCTGTGCAGAGGAAAATATCAACTGTTAAAGCTGTTAAATGACCTATGACTTACTACAAAATGGTAGCAAATGAAATTGGCTTGATGAGTTGAGAGAGACATTGGTTTATGACTGCCAGAAAGAGAAAGTGAATCGTGTACCAATTTAAGTATCCTTTGAGTTTTATTCTATTATGTTCTGATTAAGCACATGTATATTTACATGAAATATGTGTAGTGTACATGTGTGTTGAATCTGTCCACTCTTACCGTGCAGCCGTCCTCCATCACGCTGTAAGTGAAGCGGCTGTTGCCCTCAGCTCTGATCTCCACATCGTTGGAGCCCTGCAGCAGCACAGCCTTCTTCAGGTTGCCCGTTGAGGCGTCCATGTAGGCCACGCTATTCTTACAGTGGTAGGTGAGGTTTTGAGAAACCTCGGTGGACAGCAGTCTCAGGAAAGTCATCTGAATGGCAGCAGTGTTGGGTGCCAGGCTGTCATCACCATAGCTGAACTGCATTGGGCCACAGGTACGGAAGAGGAAGTGAGAATATATCTCAGTTACTATGGCTGTTGCATGCTTTTTTTATATTTGAACCTCGTGACAAGTAAGGATTAGTGTTTTTATTTATTTTTTAGAGAAACTGTTATCTATGTGCTCCCATTATCTATACTCCCTTATCCCTCCCTTAATCAAAATGAACATCAAACATTCCCTGATTTCTTTGTATGAAAAAGACTTTCCAATAAATTGTGCCCTGTGATGACATTACATTACAGTAACAATAGTAGAGGAGGGTATGTTTCATCTCAACTGATGAAAAACATAGTGCCACTTACGTGGAAACCTCCATTCATTGTCTCTCCAAACCAGACATGTTTGCGGTCCTTGCTCTTGCTGGACCACCAGTTCTTGCGAGGGATACTGGCAGGCTTCGGTCTGACGCAGGACTCTCCTGTCTCCATGTTGCAGAAAACCTTGATTGCATCAACGGTGCAGCCCTGGTTGGGATCAATCCAGTACTCTCCTACAGAGAAAAAAAACACATCAGCTTCATATTATACCCCCTCTTTAGCTTCATAAAACCCGATAATCATTGAAATATTATGTTACGGAATATTGTGAAAATGGGATATTTTAAAAACAGACTCTGAATCAGCCACATTCAAATACTAAATCTTAACTTCACCAAACTTGAGCTGCCAATGTAGAAAATGTCCCCCAATCTTCTACCAACTTCATTATCTCACCCCAATTTGATGAATTCCTCTGGGTGTCACTCACCGCTCTTCCAGTCAGGATGGCAGAGCTTCAGGTCTCTGCAGGTGCGAGCCGGGTTTTTCTTGGATCCCTCTGGGCTGCGGATGTTCTCAATCTGGTTGTTGAGAGATTTGAGCGTGGCGTCGACCTCAGCATCGTGCTGACGGAGGTTTCCGGAGGCCTGGTCGGCCCTCATGTACCTGAGAGGATCAGGGGACTTTTCAGTGTGACCCAAACCAGCAAAGGCAGACATGTCAATTCCTGGGCCAGGGGGACCAGGAGGACCAGGGGGTCCGGTGTTTCCGGGGGGACCCTGAGAAGAAAAGAGTTGTTTTAGATCCCTTTTTAATCTGACATTTAATGTTTTTTACTCTGTCCCTCCTAATTTTATGTGTTCATTTATATATCACTTAGTTCCTTCCTGTATTTGCTTTATAATTTGATCTATTTAAAAAGATGACTTAGTGATGTATTAGCAGTCACATTATATGGGATGTATACTATATGAGCTGGGGAATAGCACTATATTCAATTCATACCCAGAAACATGACAGCATGACTTACACCTGGTACTCATGGAGATACTATGTGGTGGGACATTTGTAGTCAGACTGTTTAACATGAATATTTTACAATGCTGAGCATTTTGAATTCCTGAATACAAAATTGGTTACATGCATGTAACATAAGTGCCTTTTTCTATTTTGGTATTTTCTATTTTACTATTTATATTTTCTATTTTATTGTCATTTTCTATTTTACTATTTCAATTTTATGTTTCTGCTTGTCTGTGATTTAACTGTCATATTGAGAGCTCGTAAACTGTGTTTTGTTGTTGAAACAATGACAATAAAGATATATTCTATGTGTAAGATATTGTGCACAATGTACAGTTGTAACTAACAGTAACGTTTTTTTGCTAAAAGGTATTTTTAACCTGTTATTTTCAGAAGAAGATATATGTAACATTTGTTGTGGGTACTCACAGAGGGACCGGTCTCTCCACTGCGACCACGAGGTCCAGGGGGTCCAATGAGTCCTGGCAGACCGTTGCCACCATCCTTTCCAGCAGGGCCAACAGGTCCAGGTGGTCCCTACACATATGGAGACGTTGATGTTAAGGACTAAAGAATGCATGTTAAGAAACATATTTAATAGTCTTTGAATTCAAAGTGATAGTCCAAAGTTTTCTTTTTATAACAATCAGGTATGTTTGCAGCATTAGGACTCACTCTTTGTCCAGAAGGTCCAGCAGGTCCAGTAGCACCCTGGTCTCCAGCTTGACCCTAAACAGATAATGATTACATTCATACATTAGGGTTTCTGCAGCATTCACCAAGTGAACCAAACTTACTTCCCAGCACTATATAACAATCATTCTAATGATTTAATGAAATGAATGCAACCTGAATCTGGATAAGTGTCATAAATTGCAGATATTCTGAACACAAAGACAGATTTACATTCATTCGGAATGCTTACCGGAGGTCCGGGCAGACCTTGCAAACCAGTGAAGCCTCTGTGTCCCTTCTGTCCTCGCTCACCGGACTCTCCAACCTCACCCTTGTCACCACGGGGTCCTTGGGGTCCCTGAGAACACATGGACAACAACCTCATTAACAAATTCTTTTTGGTTTTCTATTGCTTTAGAAAACATAGTGTATTCACTGAACAATATCATCTTAGAAAAGACAGACTGACCCTTGAGGCGTGATTTCAGTTTTGCACGAATACACTAATTCTGCTTTTTACTTTTGTTGGAGATCTAAACTGTGCATGCCATGTGTGTGTGTGCATGTGTGTCCATGTTTAGAAAGAAACATACAGGCATTCCTCTGGCTCCAGCAGGCCCTGAAGGTCCAGAAGGTCCTTGTGCACCCTGTGAAAGCAAAACAAAAACAGGCAGTGATGTTGCCGCTTCACCTTTTATAAATGATGCTCTTTACTTAACAGAGATAAACAACCTTCTCCCTAGGAAAGAGACAACATCACAGTTTTTTTTAAATATAAAGACAATGTTACATGTTGGAGTTACTACTCAATTTCCCCAAGGAAAACGTTTATCTGTTTGTTCATCTCATGAATTTTTATTTTCATGGAAATGTGACGTTAACACTCGGTTTTTTCTCACCTTGATTCCAGTAGCACCATCTCTACCAGGAGGTCCATCAGATCCAGGATTACCCTGTCAGATCTCCCTAGGGGTCTCCCTGTTTGCCAGTGGGGCCAACTGGGCCAGCAGCACCAGGCGCGCCCGGAGCACCAGGAGCACCAACAGGACCAGTGTTACCACGATCACCCTGCAGCACATCAGCACAAAGGTCAGTCATGTCAGAAAAGATACGCACATACTGCTGTCTACCTTTAGTCAGCGCTGTATTGAGATCATTATAATGTTGTAAATGTGAACTTCCTGTGCACGAACTCAGATGTATAATGACTACGAAACTAAGATTGTGATTGGGTATTTGAATAAAAAAGGCAGTTTGAGATAAGCTCTAGCAAATGCATCAGTGTGGGAATCAGGGTACAGTACGGGTAGTACATTAAATCCATTCATGTCACTAATGCAATTCAAATTTCAAGGGATTATAGAATTAGCCCTGTCCCAGAGTAATAGCGTATTGACTGTTAAGAAACCTTCAACGCAGAACAGATACAGCATCCTACAACCCGGAGGTTTCGACTCAGCGTATCTTATGTAGCCTGATTGCGTTTTTCTCACCTTGATTCCAGTAGCACCATCTCTACCAGGAGGTCCATCAGATCCAGGATTACCCTGTCAGATGACAATGTTAAATGTTAATAGCATCCGCCTCCACCAAGCCAGATGTCCTATTGAATACTGATCCGCTGCATAATGAACCCTCGTCTGACACAACACATCATTAATTTGGTGTAAATACAATGCAAATGAATATGTGATGCAAATAACAGGGAATTTTAATCCAGATCAAAATTCTGTCATTTCAGACACAGGATAAATACAATGTCTCTGACCTCTCTGCCAGGCTCTCCTGCAGGTCCAGTGAGTCCAGGGGGTCCAACAGGTCCAGGGGGTCCACGGTCTCCGCTGCCACCAGGAGCTCCCTGCTTCCCGGGCTCACCCTGAGAGAAGAGAGGAGAGGAGGACTCAGTACTGCACTTAATTATTTTAAATCATAAGACATCACGTCTTACCTGGAAATACAGTACATCTCATCATGTAATTTATACATTGGTACGTACACTCACACTTCTGTACCTATATATTCTGTCTAACATCCCAGTGAATCTGAAACAGCTGAGGTTAGATATTAGGGGTGCATGATTCAGAAAATGTCACAATTAGATACCATATCAATTTTAAGGCTGAAGATTTAATTCAAAAACGATTTTGATTAAAAAACAATTCCCAATTAAAAAAAAAGATTCACAGTATGTAAATGTAGTTACTCTTCCCATGTGATAGTATACATTACAAAAAAATATGAATCCACTTTTGTAATTCTATGAATAGATTTTGAATCTGTAGAGCTTGAATCGCAATATGAATGTCAATCAATTTTTTTGCACACCCCTATTAGATATTACCAGGACTCCGTTATTCTGAGTTCTCAGATGGAGATGAGGACATGCTATTTACATTTATTGAATTCCGTTAAATCAGTAGTGACACTATAGTTGAACATGACAGCTTTAAAATCTCATGGTGTTAATCCATTTTGCAAGTTTTTCCCACAATGACAACAATGACATTTATGTCAATGTTTATTTTTGCACAGCCAGTTTACATCTTAAAAGCTCAGCTTTTACTGCACAATTAAAGTTGAGAAACAACCACTTGGATATTGAGTTAGACCAGACACCAAACCTGGTTGTGTTATACAGTATATAAAAGCAGCATTTTTGCAACTGCTTGACCAATTAATTTTAATATTTATTTGGAAAGGCTGCACACTGACTCCAAACCACAAATTTATTGAAAAGGACATCTCTATCCCAATCAGATGGTGAAATAAAAATTGACACCACACCATTATATACCAACAGGCTGCTCTATAATTTTATCCAATGCTTATAATTCTATACAGCTTGATTGTGCAACTGCTTGGCCTATTAATCTCCTCATCTTCTCCTTAACTTAAAAACAACCTTTGGTCAAATTGGAAGCAAAGACCAATCACAGCTCTGGCAATGGTGTGTTTGTCCAGTCAGGTGTTGTAAAAGTTCATGTTGATGTCTTAATGAAGGAAGAATTCATCAATTATTTAATACACTGCCAATTTGAACAACTGATTGCACTACATTATCCTACATATACCTATACAGAACATCTGTAGAATGTATCTGTAGTTCAAACTTCCCTTCTGCTATTTAAAGCATATTCTCTGCTTGAATAATTCCTCTGTGAGTTTTGACGTCTCCGCTTCTTTCTGGGCATCCCTTTCATGAGTACTCATGAATAATTAATCGAAAAGGACATGCCGACTGAGATGCTGTAAGTCCGGGACATGGTTCATGTCACACATAAAATAGTGTGAGATGTGAGCAGGGGAGCCTTCCTGTTACATGTCATACTGTACATAAAATGGATTCAGTTCACAGGGAGAAACATCCTGGCTGTTCTCATATGAGACGTGATGTGACTGTGATCTAATTAGTCCACAGCAGACTGACAGACCAGAGCCTCTCTGTATCTTCTTTCTCTAGTACTGAGTGACAAAACATTAGGCATTGTGCTCCTAGTGCTGACTCATGAATATGTATTTAGTTAACAGCCTCTTTTGTTATTTAGGACATGGATGTCACTCAATAAAGGCAGTAAAAGACTAGAGGAAGAGTCATAGTACTTAGCTCTAGTGCTAAAACACTTTGTTGATTGACAGACACATAATCAGCAACAATTCTGATCATCAATTAATCTTTCATGAAGCACAAAAGTCACGTATTTATGAGTTCCAGTCTCTGTGAGGACTGACTTCCTTTCTCCATTTTTACTGTATTATATTACATTTTTGTGTTGGGCTGCAAGTAACAATTCTTTTAAGTATCAATTAATCTGCCAATAAAAAAACAAGCAAATAGACACTTTTCTTCAGTTGCCGAATTTCGAGTTAAAATCACATAAGACAAAGAAAAGCAGAAAATACACACAAATAAGTACGTAGCTGCAACTTGGGTATGACTTAAGTGACCAATTATCAGAATAATTGCTATAATATTCTGTCTGTAAACTGTAAATCAGGTGGATGCTTGGGTCAATATTTAAATGATAAATCCACTAATTGTTTCAGCTCTATTATTGTGAATTTAGTTTCTTATATATTTTATTTAAAGATGCCACCTTGGGCTCTGGGAAAGGTTTACGAGCATTTCTCACTATTTTCTGACATCTAAATAAAACACTAAATAAGTAATCAAAAAAGATCTAAAAAAATCAAGATCTGGAACTGGTATATGGAGACAGCAAGGGAAAGTATGTACGTATTATCATATCATATTATATAATAAAAGAGTGGGAAAACTTAAATAATAAGCAATGGAATCAACCAACTCAGTGTCATGGAGAAAGTTTAATTGGGAATGCTCTGCGATTTCTCTTTATTGGAAGGCAATCAGAGATAGCATGGACCAAGTTCAAAATAATAAAGATTGACTTTGTTTTTAGGTGTTGCACCTGGGTAGGATGCTACAAAAGCTTCTTGGCTTTTCTAAAGTGTACACATTTACAATAATGCTGGTCGCCAGTGGAAAAAAAAAGCCATTATGAAAAAGGTTGTTAAGTCAAAGACCACCCACATTAGCAAACTGGTTTAATGATGCATGACATTTTTGTAATGGAAAAAAATTACATTTGTTTTGAGACCACAAGACAGACATAAAAATGCTGGAAAGGATGGATTGAGTTCATTAACCCACATAACGGCCTGGTTCTCTGCGACACAAAGACTCTTCCCTTTTCTGTTTGTTTGATTGAATTGTTTGTTTTGTTCATCAATTAATCAATCAATAGTTGAAATAACTGTAAATTTCAGCCTGAATTTGTACATTAAATAATTTGATAAAACAAACAGTATGTTACTTACAGAAGGTCCAGGAAGACCAGGGAAACCTCTCTCACCACGCTGTCCAGGCAGACCCACGATACCACGCTGACCAGCCAAACCCTGAGGACCTGAAGGGCCGAGGGGACCCTGAAACGGAGAAAATCAAATGAATTGTTAAAGTAAAAGTTGGTAAATGTTGTTAATGTATCAACAGCCAAGTCATTTGGAATTGTTTAATTGTGGTTGTGTGATTTGTTAAGCCAAAGCCAATAGTACACAGTATTTAACACAGGAGGGCAACTGTATCTTAAAGAAATAGTTTAACATCTTGGGCATTGCGCTTATTCAATGTGCAAAACACGCGTGTCTGTACATAAAGACAAAGCTACAGTCAGCTTCCGGTTAGCTTAGCTTAGCAAAAAGGCTGAAAACAAGGCGAAAACCGCTAGCCTGGCTCTGTTTGACATAACAAAATAGCTACCAGCACCTCTATACATGATCTTATTTTATCTTTTCTTAAGGCTCAGTGATTAACACGTTATTACTCGCTTATTTAATCCATGTAAAAGCAGAAGAGTAAAAAAATGCACAGTTATGTGCCAGACTATTTCTTGAACGAGAGCAGCTGTGATTTCCTGGAGTTTTGTTATCCCACTGACAGTTGCCAGGTAACCAGCAAAAGCTCCTTGAAGTCACCAAGTATTATCGTTGACATGTGCTTACTACAAAAGACTGCAAAGCTAGTCAACTTTAGTACGTTTTCTGTTCATTCCCTAACTGTGTTCATACATTCTGATTATTTACTTAATTTCTATCCTATATATATATATATATATATATATATATATATATATATATATATATATATATACTGTATATATTTATATGTTGTCATCCGCTCCACCTGAGATTTTACAACTTCCAATTGCAGCAGGAACACTGATCAACACTGATCTCTACATCACCTCTCTCATCTACCTCATCCACACCACCACAGCCCATTCTGCCACATGTCCTGCACGGCAACAGGGAAAGCTCCCTGAACCCATTTTCACAATAAACACCTGATCCTTCTTTGATGTTATAATTATTCTAGTGATACAAGATTTTATAAGTACTTGTTATACTTGTATATACTTGTAATAGTTGAGTAGAGTATCAATATAGCTTCTATCTTCATTTTTGAGTATGTGATCATCTGTGATATGTGTCATTATCTTGACAGGACTGCTCATCCATTATGACGGGTGTATATATGTGTGTGTGTGTAGCACTGAGTCTATGCAAGGTAAAAGTCTGGGGTCCTGTCATAAGTCTGTCACTGGGCTTGTGCTGCCCTGGGCTGCCATATGTCTTGGTCTGCTATTACATTCAGTGATGGACACTGACAGCTTTGTGAATTAATGGAGAGTGTGCTTGGCCGCTGTCTATAAAACTGGTTATTTGAACTGACAGAGCTATGCATAAGTCAACAGAAATGTAGAAAACATACAAAAATTTTCTTCTGTCTATAATGCACACCTGTGTTCACCTTGAGGCTGTTCAAGGAGATGTGCAGAGACTGGCTAAATATGTGGGTGCTGGAGAGATTGGAGTCGTATTTCAAACATCAAAAAGCCATTAAGTTACAGATAATGTAAAAGTATCTAGTGTTTTACAGAGGAATATGATTACAGTATGACAGACTTACAGGGGGGCCGTCCTCTCCAGCATCTCCCTTCTCTCCAGAAGGCCCAGCAGCACCACGGAGCCCAGCATCACCCTGTCTGCCTGGGGGTCCACCATCTCCCCTCACACCCTTGGGTCCATCTTTACCGGAAGGGCCAGCAGGACCAGCAGGTCCAGGATTACCCTAGAACATGTGAACAGGATGACTTAACATACACAAAATGAAATGACACACATGAAATAACATTACATTGTCATACCCGTCAATTCTGTTTGTGAACCACAAATGTTAGGTTTCTGTTATTTTAATGAGCCCCTTGGCATCTGTGCACCTTCAAATTACTTTTAAAAACACATCTCTTTTAGCAGGCTTACAGGATAACACTTGTTTTATATGTTGCACCTCCTTTTAGCAAGTCTATAAAAATATTCTGACCAAACTACAACAATTTCCACTGTGTCAAACATACGGCCTTGGTGGTGCGAAGCTGCTGAAACTGCAAGAACAAATGCTTCACGGGTGCATATTAAAAAAGCTTTTTAGGTGACAATATGTCACATGGTTTTTTGAAAATATTCCTGAATCTGTTCTGCTATACCTTACCATATGTAACAGTCAAACAATCAGTGAAAAAAAAGAAAATATGTTTTAATCTCAGCATGCCATCTATATTAATCTATTGTATGGACCCAGCCATGTGGGTGAAGGTGGTTGGGTGTAGTGGTAAACTTACATTGGGACCAGGGGGTCCAACTCGGCCGGCAGCTCCAGGGAAACCAGTGGCACCCTGAAAGAGGAAGCTTAAGTCAGACAAAGCCAGATATGATCTTAGAAAATGTTCTACTGTTAGACTAAAATAATACACAGTTAAAGATTAAGATCATTTCATAAGGTCACTTACAGGAGGTCCCTGAGCACCACGAGCACCTTTAGGTCCAAAAACACCGGTGGGACCCTGGAACAGAAAACATACTGCACATTACTGTCTGATTTACTTTATGTTTAAAACATAACTCATCTAAACCACTTTCAGTTGCTTTGAAAGTTTGTTTGAATTGGTCTGGTTCTGTGGGGGCTTTGTCTGCCTCAGCTACTCTTATTCTGCCTGTGGTGTGGCAGAATCAGTAACAAAGACGGCTTTCATTCTAAATGTGATCTGCCTTGCCTTGGTTTTGATTGTTAAAAATAAAACTTCACTAAGCTGCAAACATCTACAGTTTTGGTATAACCCTTCATTATTTAAGGCTTAGGCAAAGTCCAAAACACCCACTGCAGGTCCGGGGGCACCAGAGGGTCCTTGTGGTCCAGGGGCACCAGCGTCACCCTTCTGTCCAGATTCTCCCTGCTCTCCCTTGATTCCCGGTTGACCATCAGAACCCTGAAATAAAAAGACAGAAACAGTTTAATGAATGAAATGTGCCAGCCATTAACACAACAAATGTTCATATTTGTTTAAAATGAAGGGTGATGCTTCTTTATTCCCCATAAAATAAATTTGGTTTAAGGGCCAGTCCACTTATTTAACACATAAAGGTCCATTTAGTAGTTATGGTTAGTACAAGTCAGCCTGTGAAAACAATTATATAATGTATTCTGTGGTTCTGGAAAGATTCTGTTGAGTTGCATTATGGGATTTGTACAGCAGGATACAGCATTTTTAAAGCTTGACCTAAACTTAGAACTAAAAGGATATCTTCTATATTATCTGCTGCTTTTTTTTAAATTGTTCAAATGTGCCTCTTTCATGCCTCCCAGCATTGTGGAAGTGCAATAGTAAATGGCTGGAATAGCCCTTTAAGACAGAAAATGCATATAAAAATGTCTGCTTTTGATCCCAATTGAATCAGCACCAATAGGAAGCCAAGACACATTACATAACACTTAACTTTACTCTACACTTACGATTTGAACTATAATATGGAACCTTTAAAGTAAGACTATATGCAACTTTTGAATGAACAAATAACATTTTTTCAGGAGCAATAAAACACACTCATGCTTAATTTATTACTCAGGGTTTTGCTGATAAGGTCATACTTGGTCTGGAGTGACCATTAGCTTATAGTGGCTAATGTTAGCAAACTTTAAATAGATAAAGTTGCAAACCTGCTGCTACTGAGCCACTTCACTGACGTTATGACTTTCTAAACGTTATGACTAGGTTACATAGACTTTCTTTTTAAAGTAGTAGCTATTTACTGTAGAGGGACTATATTCATAAACTGCAGTATAAAACAAGTTTTCTTTCATTTTCCTTCTTTTTTGTCATTTTTCTTTCACACAAAATGTAATTGCAAATTCTTCAAAAGCCATTAACGTCTAGAACTGTGTCAAAAATATTTGAGGCTGATGTTTCGTGCAGCACCCATGGCTGTTTTTAGTCTAGTTTTAGTTTATGTGTTTGTGGTGATGAGCTGTGATGTTACAGTCTGTGAGCTGTGAACCATAAAGGATTTAGACACCTTGTAGTGCAATTCATCCTGACAAAAATCAATTCATTAATCATAGCGCAACCTAGAGAAAATAAAAAGTGTGATAAATTGTGTTGTCACAAAAGAACTGATGAAAATTCATTTGGAAGGATGTGGCTTATTAAAAACATGTATTTGATTTTTGAACTAAATGGATGAGTGATACAAATATGTCACGTCAGACTGTTTACAACTCTATTCACTAGGGTAGACAAGACTAACATACGACAGAGGCCCAGATCATTCTTTTTAAAGCTGAGCATTTTAGGCCTTTAATATCCATTCTTTTTGAGCATTTTAGGCCTTTATTTCCACAGGACAGATGAAGACATGAAATGGGAGAAAGATTGGGGAATGACATGCAGCAAAGAGCTGCAGGTCGGAGTTGAACCCACGGCTGCTGCGTCAAGGGGTGAACCTCTATATATGTGCGTCTACCAACTGAGCAAACCCGGCCACAGGTATCCTTTTTTTTTAAATCTAGAAAATAAAAGAACCACATTACAACTTAGTTGATTTTTATAAAGGAGTTGAGGTTTTCTGTTGTGTATATGTATTTATTTGCAATACTGGAGGAGTTAATTATGCCTGTTTTATGCACATTTAATTTATGCAAATGTATTTTATATTCTAACTGGATTTACACTACATCCACTAGGTGTTATGTAGCCATATTTAAAAAGCCAAGCTGTTGGCTTGATGCTATTTCTCATTTTCTGCCCTTTACATAGCTTAATTAAAAGGCCACAAAAGGTGAAATAGTTGACATTTATGCTTTTTAAGTTTACCTTAACTCAGAATTATTATAAATATGTGTGACTGGATAGAAAATCTACAAAGACAACTACAGTATTCCTTTCAAAAAAAATCTTATCCTTGCTTGCATGTCCAGACCAAGAAGAAGACTACATGGCCCTGGAGTCATGTTCTTCAAAGCTAAGTGCTAATCAATGTTGTTGGTACTTACAGGGGGTCCAGCAAATCCAGCAGGCCCAGGAGGTCCAGTTTCACCTCTGTCACCCTGAAAGAGGAAGGAAGACAGGCAATAAACACTCAGAGGTTAGTTAATTCTGCAATGCTGACAAAATGTGAGAGAAATGTTCGACCTGTTAAAACGTTCACATAGACAACCACAATTTCATACTTGTCATCTTTAATCTTACAGAACCATTGATTCTTCAATACGGTTTGATTATTGTAAATCTCTGAAGAAAATCCTCCTTCAAGCTTTATTTATGGAGACAATGGCATCCCGTTTCAGGAATAAATTGCTACTGGTTAAAGTTGTCACTCACAGGAGCACCGCGGGTACCAGGAGCACCAGAAGGACCGGCAGGACCAGATTCACCCTGAAAGAAAACACATCACACATCAGCAACACATTCAGATCATTGTGCTGTCAAACACAGTTGGATATGCAACAATAATTTAAAACCATGTAAAGCAAGACATTTAACTCAACACCATATTTAATAAAAACCACTATAAGAAAGTATTATAGTGATAACTTGCCAATAACTATGTAATAATAAAAATGACATCACACTTACCTTCTCGCCGTTGGGACCACCAGGACCAGGGGGACCAATGGGACCAGTGAGACCCTGTGACAGCAAACAGCAAAAGGGTGTAAAGACTTGCTTGAACATTTGGCCCATTTAGTTTTGAAATCAGCCCTCAAAACAATTAATACACTGAGTTTATTAAAAAAAAAAAAAGTAAGATTTAAAGGAATGAACGTTTATGATGCAATACATGAGTGGAGCTACCACCGCACTGACAAACTATGGATGATCACGACAGTCACTTACTCTACCGCCGTCTTTGCCGGGAGCACCTTCAGGTCCTTTCTCTCCAAGATCACCCTATGGGAATATAAATACAAGTCAGTCACCTGACAGGGGTATAGGTAACAACTTTGAATCAAGTAGAGAACCTTTTATTTATTAAATGTGGGGCTGGGCAATATATCAATAGTATAGTAGTATGATGTGTTAAAATGTGTTAATATTTTGTGAAAGCACCAATAGTCAACCCTACAATATCGCCACTATATCGCTATTGAGATATTTGGTCAAGAATATCAGGATAATTGATTTTCTCCACATTGTCAAGCCCTAATTAAATGTATAAATATTCAGTCTTTAACACTTTGATCCCATCATGGCTTACTCTGTCTCCTTTGGGTCCAGGAATGCCAGAAGCTCCTCTCTCTCCAGGCATACCCTGCAGGCCGGGGGGTCCCTGAGCTCCACCAGTACCAGCGGGTCCAATGGCTCCCTATTATGGAGCAGAAATAAATGAAGAGGATGTAATGCAAAGACAGCAGACAGAAAAGGTGCTTTGGAATAACTGTGTGTAAGCACCTGCAACAGATGTCTGAGGGTGCCATACTGTTTCATGTACATGAGTGAGAAACATACAAATAATGCTGTCACAGAGTGAGAAGGCTTCTACTAATTCAGCAAAAGAGACACATTGCCATCTTTGTTTAGGCATGCTCTGTTTATGATTACCAGAGGATTTGAAGAATAAAACAGCTCCATTGAATATTATTAACCTGACACAGGTTGTTCAGTTGCTGGATTTAAATAAATTTTTCAATTTTGCTGACCAAATCTTAATAATTAAAGTGCAGAAAAAAACAATCAACTAATTAATCAAACAATATTCAGATCTAAAATCACTCATTTTGCCTTTTGATTTGACATTTATTCTGTGTTTTATGCACAGATGTGAGGTTATCATAACAAAATCTCTATTCCACATATCATAAACATAAAAAGCCATGAAAAGGAAGTCCAGACTCATACATCCTCCATGTTGACTGTGAATACATTGAAACAAATCCGATTTGAGCTTCACAAACTGTCCCCTACATGTAGCTTTATAATCCTCTCTCTGTCTGACTTTAAGGGAAGAAACCCTATAAACTGGGATTAAAATCTGACCAGATAACAAACCAAAAGTCAGAACTGCAGCCGCTGTGAGCTCTGCCTAGAGTGCAGTTGTGACGACTTACTGCAGCGATTGGAATTTGTTAATGGTCGTTAAGCAAGTGACTGTGTTGCTTGATTGGAAATATGCTGAGTTACCAATTGTTTAAAATGTAGAAAATATCTTATTTCTCTTTAAAACATGGATTCACTAAATTTAGTATTTTAAGGCAGTTTTAAATCGTGCTGATTCTTATTACAGTAATAATGCAGTCTTCTTTATAACGGAGGGGAGACACCTTGCCTGAAATAAATAGTATAATATAATTAAATATTATAATATAATATAGTATATAGGTATATACAGTATATACTAGGTGTCTACTGTATGTTCATATGTATGCTTAAAATGTTTCCTTATGTAAAAAATGACTGCATTTATATGCCTTTATTGTGGATATAACAGTAGCGAGATGACAGGAAATAAGGGGCGAGAGATGTGGAGTGACATGCTCCGAAGGTCCACAACCAGAATCGAACCAGGAGATGATTAAATGCATGGTCAGCGCTCTAAAACAAAGCTACAAATTGTATAATATCTACTGGTAGTGGTTCAACATAAGAGTGACTCTTATTTTATTTGAATAATTACTTGAGTCCTGAAGAAATTGAGGCTAGTCTGAAAGAATAAGTAAAACTTTATGTAGCAGAAAGATCTTTTTCTGCTTTCCATTCCTGTTAATCATCTTCAGCCTCAGACACCTCAAAATGAATGCACCTTTCTAAAACATGATGTATACCTTCAGGAAAACTGAGCAGGTTTAGGGTGCTATGTCATACAGCAATCACCATATAGACCTACTTACTAAAAATCATAAAACAAAATATCTCAGGATCTGGGGGGCTTACCACCTCATTGTTTTGGGACACCACTGAAAACTCATCTCAGTAAACACCTGAGATCATTATTATTTAATCACATGCTCACATTGTGTTGCTGCTACAGCTGCATGTGATAAGAATGAATCAGAAAACTGGTGGTAGTAGAATATAGAATATTTGCCAATTTCCGTGTCTTCCTGCTTTTAGACCAAAGACTGGACTCACCTTGGGTCCGTCAGTTCCAGGAGTTCCAGGCAGACCTCGGGATCCCTGCAGACCCTGAGGGCCGGCAGCTCCTCTCTCTCCGGGGAAACCACGCTCTCCCTGAACAACAACACAGCGACAATCAGCGGCATGTCTGATAATCAGTCAGTCAAACAAACGGTAGCAATGTTAAATACAACTTACTCTGGGTCCAGTAGCACCAGCAGCTCCACCCTCTCCAGGAACACCCTAAGGTGGAAAGGAGAAGTTCATTGAAAATATATGCAGGATAAGTCATCTTTGTTTAAAAAGAGGAAATACTACAACTAGTAATACCACTACTGATAGATTTAGCTATAGTGTAAATTGGGTTACAGCAGTGTTAACTCAAAATAATAAGTGAGAGCTAGATTTTTACAGAATGTATTCAATTTAAAAACCTATATTTAAGAGAACATGGACCTCTTGGATGTAATTATCTCTATGGGAACATGACTGTGGACATAATAAACCTGCTCTTTTCCAGCCCTGTTAACAGTTTAGTAGAAAGATGTAAACACTGTCAGGGATCCAAGTGAAGGAACTTGGATGACAGCATCCACCAAAATGACTTTTAGAATATGCCTATGACCCAACAATGCTGGTATTACCACTGAGTTTATGAGCTATATTTTCCCCAATAAAGGGTACTCACCTGGTCTCCGGGCTTGCCTCCCTCACCAGGGGGGCCAGGAGGTCCAGGCAGACCCTGATGATGTAAGCAAAAACAAACACTAAGTCAGAAATGAACAAAAATCGTAACAAATTCATGCACAGCACTACATCAGCACAGGTAAACAGAATATTGATGAGTTGATTTCAGTACACTTATAGCCATAATTAGAGAAACAGCTGCATTCACATGAGCTTTTAAATTTCAGGTGAAGGTTTGAGCAGATAGACTTACCTGGAAACCTGAGGGACCAGGCTGTCCTTGCTCTCCTCTCTCTCCAGCAGAGCCCTAAACAGATTATTCATAATCACGATCAATTTCTATCATGAACTACAGTACACTTTGATGTGGGATGGTGGGAGCATTTTGTTAAATTTGCCATTTATGCATCTTGTTTAGCGCAGTGAAAGACAAACTAAATGTCATCTTACAATGTCCAGACATTTGTGTCAAGGACATTTTTTTTCAAGCTGTTGCTGAGGCAGTCTGGGAAATGGAGATACAGAAGGTTGCTTCTAAGTGCAGACTGACTAAAGGGAGGAAGATAATATCAGCATTAAAGCTATATGGAGTAGGAGTGGGAGAGAGATACATACGGCTGGGCCGGGGGGTCCAGCAGCACCGGTTTCTCCATCTTTTCCAGGCAGACCCTGAGGAGAAGAAGGAAGAAAATGAAGAGGGAGGGATGGAGGAAGGGGGCAGACAAATAGATAGATTTTAACAGTTAGGCCAAAGATGATGTTATTAAATAGGTAGACCTCTGATAGCTATAACTGAGCTTGTCAACATGCTTCTCACGTGGAAACTGAACAACAGAAATACAAAACAAACTACTGCAAAAAAGTTACATTTAATCTGTGGATTAACATTATAATAATCATGAACATTAGGGGCGTTAAAATTAATCATTGCATCAATGCATCGCGATGCAGACCTGGGCGATTCGGCATCGTTGCAGCGACAGACCATCATCTATCATCGCCTACTGATGTTACTTGTTGATTTTCAGCTCACTGCTTTTTTTGTTTCTGCCTTTTGTTGTCTGTTGTGTTTGGACTCCGCTACATTCAAGAAGTGAGCAATCAAAAGGGGAGTTCATATAAATCTGACTGCTTGAATTTTTTTAACCATGTGTAGCAATATATAATATTATTAAGGAAGTGACACATCGTGATGCATCGTGATATTGAATCGATTTGAATCGTTGACAGGATAGTCGTAATCAAATTGAATCGCGAGACCAGTCAAGACTCACAGCCCTATGAACATTCAGAGTCTGAAAACAAGAGTATAGTCTAAAACAAGAGTTTATGCTATTACTTATATTTCTCTAGTTTTTAAATAGTGTTTTCTTACTGTTGTGTATTCCAAAACGAAAATATTTTTTGTTACCTACCTGATTTGATTACCTACCATGATTTATATGAATATCATCTGTCAACAGGATCTTCAGTTATATCAGCCAAATTGTTTTGTATTTTGAAACAACAGTACATCAGAAAAGGTGAATGACTTACTCTCAGACCAGGAGCTCCACCCAGTCCTTTCTCTCCCGACTTGCCGGGCTCACCCTAATCACAACAGAAACAAAATGTTGTCAAATGTCAAATAACATCAATTTGTGCAGCAGTACTCCATGTGTTGTTGAACATGTGGCGTTTCAATTCTTAATTCAGGGACATTTTTTTACTTTTATTTTTAAATTGGACAAATAAAACAACAAAACAAGTTCTATTGGCCCAAAATCTATTATGTTGAAACGGGTGAGCATCTGTTACTCTATAGATAACACCTTTATATTGGTTATGCATTCACAATTTATTCTTTTTATGTAAATTAATTACTCACAGTTGCTCCCTTGGGTCCGGGGAATCCCATGACACCAGGCTGTCCACGGGCTCCCTGTGGGCCGGGGGGTCCTGGGCGACCATCCTCACCAGAAGCTCCCTGGTCAAGTAAAGTAATGATAATTTATTTAAAGAGCACATTTGAGAACTACAAATAATGATCAAAATACTTTACAGAGAACAATTAAACAATCTAAGTAGTATACAGTATAAGCAATCAAGAGGCCAATTAAGTGACCATTACAACATAAAAAAAGTAAAAAGCTGTTGTATAATAAGCGAGAAGGGCCAGACATGGAAATGCTAAATCACACATGGATTTAGACTGGGGAAGTGGAATGGAGAGCAGTAATTGGCTATAGAGGTTTGGAGTGGGGTCGAGCAGAGAAATATCCAGCATGCAACATTTACTTAATTGTTGAATTTTTCAATACTCCTAAATAAATAAATGAATAAATAAATATTTAAACAAACCACACAGGGCTAAGCTAGGAAAGCTAGGAAACTAAGAAATAACTGATCAAATAATCCCTTAGTCATAATCAGTCTGATCATAGTCAGACAGTCAACTGCTTAATATGTCAACAAACAACAATGTTTTAAATAAAGCCAAGATAGGAACATTTAAACATGAACACATTTAGCACTACTAAATATTTCATGTTAAAGTGTTTCAAGTTTACCGAAAATGGGGGGTTGCGCTGTATGATGCAACAGATACTTACACACATTACGAATTGGCCTCCTCACACCCAACCAAGCAAAGCTATTACACACAGAGCACACGCCATAGCACATGACCCCCCGTTACCCCATCAACCTATTCTTCACCCTGCTTCCATCTGGTTATAGATACAGATCCCTAGCCAGAAAATGGCTGGATTTTTGTCTCCTCTGCCATAGCATCACTCAACAAAACGCATCGTTAACTGTCATGTTTGTAGGTGGTTGGTCTGTGCGTACAAATGTGGATGTCTCTGATGTCTTTCATGTTGTCATGTTGTGGTGTGTAATTCATGTATTATGAGGCTCTGTACAGACTAGTCAGTCTAAAAATAAATCGATAAATCTCCTGCAATTAAATTTGATGAAGCCACTTATGTGTCATTATGTGATGAGAGCACATTTAAAATGACAAATCTCTCCTTGTTTGTTTTGCAAGTTGTATTAAAAAAACATACAGCTGTAATAACGAGTGAGGATACATGCTGTGTGATTAGTTTTTATTGATTTACAAAGACACACCAAAAGCATTGCAAAATGAAAAAGTGCACTTACAGAAGGTCCAACTTTGCCTTGAGGACCAGCGTCACCAGGGCGTCCAGTCAGGCCCTGTCAGAGAAAGAGAACAGAAACTCAGACACATACACATGAGTCATCAGACACCTCTAGGCAGGGACATGCTAAAGAAAGGTGGGAACATATGGTGGGAAACTAACACCTCTGATTGGCCCGGTGTGCAACAAGCAACAGTTCAACGCCTGCTGATAGAAATATAGAACGTAAAGGAGAGCATCTTTAAGGTTACTGTTGTTAATGGCCTTGGTTCACTACAGGTGCGAACCAGTTGTGTTGCTATTAAAAAATGTAATTAAATCACTCCAGGGAGATGCACAAAAGCTGTCCAGTGGAAACCATTCATGACTGTTTTCTTTGGCTTATCTTAGCTTTAGAGATTTTAAATTGTTAAACAGGAACTCCACTCAACTTTTAGAGAGTTCTACTGTTTATATGAAAACAGTTGCATAAAGCCTTTTGTGGCTCCAGACGGAGCTGGCCACAGATAAATAAATAAAAATAAACTGATAAATTGTGCCACTTGAATCAGTATCGGTTAGGTATGAAAACTACAAATTATTACATGAGATGAGAGAAGATCTGGAAGTGTGGAGTTAGAAAGAAGTGAATTTATCAGACCTCTGTAGCCTGCTCCTCACCTCTGCTGGAGGTTAGCAGCTCAAGGCTACATTAGCCACTAGTAACATAACACATCTGACTCTTCGACCGAGTTGTCAGTAGTCGGGTTGCATTGTGCGTAATGTGGCGCCCGGTTTGACAAGGAAGAAGAATGTGTTGAATAAAAAGTGGTTCATCACTTTACTTCTTTTTTTTTAAACTGTCCATCGTGAATCTAACAATGTCATGGCACAATGCTAAATGGGTGGAGTCCTCTTTTAACAGAGAGTCAGTGCTGCAAACTGGAACTTGAAAGATAAAAGTGTTTATCAGGCAGTTACATTGTCCCAAATGTAGGGTTCAACCAATGTTTTTTTGAACATGGGACTAAAACTCCGGATATCTTGGGCTCTGCTGATTCAATTCTGACTCTTTCTCTGGTTTTACAGGACAGCAATGGTATGGTCAGCTGAGAGTTAAAATACAGTTAGGACTGGCCCAGATATTAAGCTAGATAATGCTTATCACTAGTATTAATCATACTTGTCAAATATTACCACAGAATGGATGACACCTGACATTGTATGTAGCCTATTGTATTGACACGGACCACTATAATAACCACAAAACCAACTAACAAAGCCACAATGTATATTTAAAATGCAGATATACATTGGATTCCATCTAAAATTGGTTTATTATTTCCTTATTTCTGCATGTTTTAAATCACATTTCTGCAGCTCATCAACATCCAGATCTGTGGTACTACAAGTAAGGGAGGTGCTTACTCTGGCACCGGGCAGACCAGACTCTCCAGGACGGCCAGGGTCACCGTTGGCACCCTTGGGACCACTGGCACCAGCAGGTCCACGCTCACCAGGGGCTCCCTGTGTTAGGAGAGAGAGAGAGAGAGAGAGAGAGAGAGAGAGAGAGAGAGAGAGAGAGAGAGAGAGAGAGAGAGAGAGAGAGAGAGAGAGAGAGAATAAAACAGGGGTTGGTCACTCAGTCAGACTCTTTCAATTCTTAAACCCCAGAGGAAATAAGTTTCCTGAAGGAGCACAAAGGAGTTTCATTGACCTGCTGGAGATGAGAAGATTAAAGAATGACAGATTCAATTGTGTGAGGAAGATAATGTTAGATGAATTGCTGGCTTTGGTGATATGGGACATATAGGTCACTGGTGCATGATAGGGGTTGTGAGCTATGCTTCCATCTTGTGGCCATGTGGTGTAGTTACATGCATTGATGAAGAAACAAGAGTTCTAATGATTTTTATTTTTTGCTCTTTACTGAAAATACGATGTATTATGCACTTCATTAACTAAGGGGTATTAGTAAGGGTGCTGATCTGAGTTTAGCGTTAACCTTGACGAGGCACTCCAATTATTACGTGACTCATTGACACATAAAATCAAAACTGTGTGCAATTTTGTTTGTTTTGAGATTCATTATGAGCTAATGTTGTGGAAAATGATCTTTCAGAGAGCTTCGAGGACAACAGAGAATAAAAATGCTCAGTGAAATCTTTTGCCAAAATCATGTTAAGTGCTTTATCCACCTAAATCTTTGTTTGCCTTTACCACAGTGCGGTCAGATACGACTAATGACTCTTGTTTTTTAAATTAGTTTTATGCCTTTAAATGTTAAATATCTATGTAAATAGATCAATTAAATTTGCAGCTATAAATCCATTGTTCTATTTCTAGTTCTAGTTTTAGTTGTTCTTTAAGTGAATATGCCTCTAAAAGCCTTTTTTCTTTACCTCTTACCCTCTATATACTGTATATACTTATAGCTATAACTTGCATAAATCACAATTGCTAGATGTTTGGCGCTTTGAGAAATGCTTGTATGAATTTGAAATATGTCTTTAAATCATATACTAAATTATTTTGGTCTTAACAACTAATACCAGCTTTTTGCTAAATTAATATGATCTTATATACTTTATGTTGTATTGTCACTACTTGTTTTTTTAAAAGTGCCTTAAAGTGTAAATATTCAGTTTTGAGGACATTTTGCCCATCTTGTGTTAAATTTGGTGGGTTTGTCACGTGCACAAGATCAACTCCAACTGACAAAAAAAGTTCTGCCCTATTCGGCAGAGGCTCACCACCCACAGAGCCTTAAAGTTGTGTAAAAGTGGATTAACTTTCTGCCAAGAAGGAGAACTACAGTAATGTATACAGGTCAGTTTGAATCCAAAAGAGTGCTGACTCCTCGCTCGCTCTAAGATGGATTTGTAAGTTGTGATGACACTACAGTCCACTACAGTAATAGAATAGTGAGAGCCTTATCTTTTCCATGGCTGGATTTAATAGAGTGAAATTTAATTACAGTTTATGGTGATGTGATTTTTAAGCAGTATGAGTCCAACAGCATGTGACAATTTTGTTATATAGGTGATTCAGAAATGTTATTTTCACAAACAAATAGAAAACCAATGAGAATATTGGACAAAGTCATTGTAAACAGCAAATTCCAAATGCAATATGCAGGAGATGGAATATGTTAATTTTCAGTTTCACAGATTTACACCCGTGACTATTGACGCATCAGCTGCATAAATGTCCTTATCTCTTCCTTCCTCTGCCAGGTCTGTTTCCTCTCACTGCAACCATGTTTATTTTCTCTTTCAGAGCAGATGCTTGGTTTCAACAGAAATAATGAAGAGATCTCACCAGAAACTGATACTCACCTTGGGACCAGCCAGACCGTCTTGACCAGGGAAACCACGGTTACCGGGGGCTCCCTACACAGAACACACAAAACCAGAGTCAGTGTTATAATTATAACAACAAAATCTAAGTCAATGAATCTCACTGTGGTTCTTAAACAGGTTCCCCGGTGGTGACCAACAAAAAAGATTTAATTTCATCGAAATTGGATCAAAATTATCATTAAAGAGTTACCTTCTCACCAATAGTA
This sequence comes from Etheostoma perlongum, assembly GCA_026937815.1. NCBI lineage: Eukaryota > Metazoa > Chordata > Actinopteri > Perciformes > Percidae > Etheostoma > Etheostoma perlongum. Next base: position 28,888,858 of record CM049374.1, on the reverse strand, counting down.
TCTCTAAATGTGCAATATGCACACCCTTGCAATTAACACTGATTCAACAGCGACAAAACTTTTACGCACAAATTTTATGGGACAAGATTTTTTCAAAGGCGGCCATTATATGTGTATATTAAGAAATCTATGACATAGGAGTATCTGACAAGCGTTGACCTACTAATCTACACAGGAGGACACCACTTATTCTGTTATTGATTGAGTTTTGCCAAGCAACATACATTTACTTACTTGTTTTTAATTTTTAGATAGATGGTACTCACTCTCTCTCCAGGAGGTCCAAGTGGTCCAGCAGCACCAGCCTCACCCCTGGGTCCTCTCTTGCCTTCTTCTCCTTGTGGGCCATGAGCTCCCTGAACACCAGGCGGTCCCTGGAAAACACATCCACAACAGACCATGTTATCACAGGAAGACAGAAAGACTGAGGGTTGAGTCCGGTCAGATCATTTCATTTGAAGCATTTATAATCTGCTTGTTTTAAATGTCTTTGATTTTAGAAGTTTGTTTCTCACACTTATTATTTGGCTAAATACTGTGTCTACAGTAGATTTCAATGTTTAGATGCCGTTGACTAGGTGAACAATCAGAGAATACAGGGACAAGTAAAACAAAACAAAACTCACAATTTCTCCTTTGGGTCCAGCCTCTCCCTTGAACCCTGGGATACCTGGGTCCCCCTAAACAATAATGAATAGAGAGAGAGAGAGAGAGAGAGAGAGAGAGAGAGAGAGAGAGAGAGAGAGAGAGAGCAAGAGAGCAAGAGAGAGCAAGAGAGCAAGAGAGAAGCAGGTTGGTCATTTCTTTCTGTGCCATGTTATTATTTGGAATATATATTGAGCACTGAGTACATACAGATGTTCCTTTGGGACCGAGAGGTCCAGTTGCTCCTTGAGGCCCAGGAGGCCCACGAGGTCCAGGGAAACCAGGAGCACCAGCGATACCAGGAGCCCCCTACAGAGGAAGAGACATGACGCCAATCAACTGATTGAACATTCAATCACCATAAATCACCACTGATTTTACTGGAAGCGAAGAACATGTCACGTTAATAGTGAATTCTCCTTTACTCGGTGTAAATAAGAAGACACTGTCCCATTGTTCGTGAATTGGTAGAAATTCTGCACTATAAAAGCATCAGTGACAAGTGTCCAGATGACTGACTTGTGCAGGGAAGAAGAGTGTCATCTCAAGTTTGCAAGACACGACATAAAGCTCAAAGTGAGTTTGTGCTGTTTATGGAACAAATATAATTAGAACAACTCTGATTTTGGCTGTGCGCTGATGATGTGCCGAACCAGTTGTAAGTCTGAGTAGTTTGGTGATCTGAAACATACTGCATTTTTATTTACAATGCAATATTACTTGCCTTCATTCTTCTAAAAGGAAATGTATCAGATGTGCAACTTATGCATAATAGATCAGTTCTGAAAATACACAGTAAGTGGTTGTCAGTTTGAAATACAGACAAATAAAAGTTTTTTTTTAAGATATTGTTTTGGGAATTTTAGGCTTTTCTTTCTATAGGACAGCTGAAGACATGAAAGGGGAGCGAGAGGGGGAATGACATGCAGCAAAGGGCCGCAGGTCGGAGTCAAGGAGTAAACCTCTATATGTGGGCGTGCGCTCTATCAGGTAAGCTACCCAGGCGCCCATAAATAAGAGTTTTAAACTTACAGCTGATCCTTTGGCTCCAGGGATACCATCAGTACCAGGGTTTCCCTGTAGAGAAAAAGACACAATGCAAGTCAAAACACTGCAATAATCATAACTGGTCTTGATTCAGTTACTATTCTGGGAGAGATTGGTCTAATCTCCAATGTTATAATATGTTGTCATTAACAGCCTTTCTACAGCTTAGCTCTCTCAGTGGATCACCTGGCAAAAAAAGAAAATATTTGAGTTGCACTGCCTCTAAATACTGTGTATTATACAATGTAGATGCAACAGGTATTTCCTGTTAAGCAATGCTTTGCTATAGTAAATACATTATGTTTTCCCTTTGCAATACATGTTTATAGCATCACTTACAGAAGCGCCAGAAGGTCCGGGTGATCCAGGAGTGCCAGACTCTCCACGGGGTCCCTGAGCACCCTCAGGTCCACGAGCACCAGTAGGACCAGCTTCCCCCTGGTTAGAAAAAGAGAACAAAGAAGAGATGAGATGAAATGTATAAATATATGTACAAATATATACAGTATATGCAAGTAAAGACCTTGAGATATGATAGATCATTTTAAAAACAGACAAATGACAGATGATTGAAACTCAAGTACTGTTCCTTAATTCAATTCTAGTAACTAAGTACCATTACTCAAGTACTGTTCCTTAATACAATACAGCACAATAACTCTATTCTGTTACAATATTAAAATACCTGAACAATATTAAATAAAAATTTGGCCAATAACCGTATAAGGTACTGATCCGATGTCAGTGTGTATATATTTTATTTCAATAGAAATTATGTTCTAACAGCTGGATACTACTACTGTCCCTGCATGGATGTGTCCATCATAGGGTTTGACTTTCTGTCTTTTGTTTTCGGTTCACCACTGGCTACCAGGTTAAACTCCTTGTGAAACATGAATACAAACAATGAATGCCATCCCTGTATGGAGAATTTCTGTCTTTTCGTTGGTCTTTTTCCAGAAAACAAACAATTGACAGTCTTTTTTTATAATGGAAAAAGAAAATAAATAAACTACTTTAACATACTGTAGATTTTTTTAGGGTTTTATTACATAATAATAAAGCCCAACGTGATTGTTATCAACGGTTTAATTAAAACATTGTATTAAGAGTGACACACACATATGTCGACAAGGTAACAGACGTCGACACTGGTGTTACCTGAAACTGAGTTTTCCTGCCTGTGCAGACAGTTTGGGGAGGCTGCAACTTTGACCTCAGATGACTTGCTTTCCATAGAGATCTCTGCTTCACTTCAACAGGCTAGGTTTCTACCAACATGTTACATTGTGTCATGAGGGGATGTCTGTAGGCTCTGGTTTTGCCGGTTTAGTGTTTCCAGCTGCAGATGTCTGCTATAATTCAGTGTGTTAGCTTCCTGATCTTATGTGGCTGTTATTTATCTGCTGCTACCTGTGAAGTACTATTTGGTTTAGTGAATTTATTCTTTGTGGTTGCTGAGGTCATTTTTTTTTTGCTTGCTTTTGTGGAGGCTGAATTGGTTTTGTGGCATATGCTGTTTCTTGTTTCTGTTATTTGGGGGACTTCACATCATTGTTGTTTTGCACAGAGTCCATTTATTCCGAATCACGTAGGCTAATTATTTCCGTTGGCTGGACAGGAAACTCACATTACTATTGCCACACAAACATATTTGTCACACACTTCAATCAGTCTACAACGGAGGCACATTTTTTTCAACTCTGATGTGAAGTTTTTAATTTGACATCTTGCGTTATTATTCGTATACACTGATTACATCTAAATTGTGCTGTTCTATTTATACTGCTGCTGCATTCTAAGTAGATACAATTTCATGTATTTGTATAATAAGAGACAACCTGCTACCATAGCCTGCTACTTGAAGTGTAAGTGAATAAGTATCACCTTCTTGCCTTCTGATGAGTTTAGGTCCATCTATTCACTAAGAATTGAACTGATGATGTCAGAGCATAGACACCAAAAATCAACTCTGTCCCATACACTATTCACATAATAAATATGTGAGTTGGATTAACAATAAATTGCACATTAACTGGCTTTGAGGAAAACAGGAAATTAAATGTATTATGAAATATATAAACTATTAATAAAATCTACTGACTGTCTTTTCAATGCTATTAAAAGTGTGCTATCCAAAGGTGCATCATGTTTTTTTTTTGGTTCTGTATAGAAATAAGTTTATTTGATAATTCATAATTAAGTTTTTTCAGTGTGTTGATAAATGGATTTCCTTTGCTTTTGCTGCAGCTTTTTAAACTTTGCAGACTCAATAGTATGACATAAGCCAATATGTTACTGGCTCTGAAACTAAGGTGAAAAGTGGGACAAAAGCAGGATCATCTGCCAGTTTTATGGAAAGCTATGGAAACAAATCTTAGCATTTTAGAGGTGATAGTTTGGCTTTTATAAATAATACAATGCCGAAAATCAACTGAAGCTGGGTAAAAGTTGTCTTGGTTAGATCTTTTCAGTTCCGGAGCACGGTTTATTTAAGTTGAGGTTCAGATACAGTAAGTGTGTTGTTTTGTCTAGCTAGCTTTTTATTGTTAGTTTTGGGCCCCTTTTAACTGCAAATCCTTGCTTTTAATGCTCAGAGAAGAAAAGACTCTCAGGATCCTGAAGGTACAGCACCATAACGTAAGATGAGAGTTTTAACATTCCTCACTATGGGACACTTCCTCAAACATTTTTAAAGTAACACAAAGACACACATTCACACACATTCTGACAGACTTCCCTGCAGACGAACATAACGTGTTTATGGCTGTAAGTTGATACAATGCATAAACACACACATTTTTACATCTTCTGCCTAGCTTGCCTTGATTACTTCAAGGGAAACTTCTGGATTTTGTAAAGAGATACTATTTGTAATTCCTAAAAGAGCCTCTAAACTATCATGGGGCTCGAAGAAAGCAAACCAGCAACACTGGGCACTGGAGCACACAGCTGAGCCTGTCTGCCATGCAGGAGGAATAAATCAGATGCAAAAATGAGAGAGAAAAGAAGAAAAATACAGTAAGAGGGAGTGAGAGAGGGAGAATAACACTTTGTAAATCCCCCTCCTCCCTAATTTTCCAGACAGATGGAGGCTTTAAACACTCAATGCAGAGGAGCCTTCTCCAATTTCACTTAAGCATTTCAACTTATGCCGTATGCCTCTATTTTCTGAGATATTCACTTTTTTGATTTGATTCAAGGAAGTGTTATTCTAATGATACATAATTCACCAAGCCCATATTTTTTGCACCTGCTATATTCACAACTTTGTTTTTGTAGTGAAAAAGTCCAAAGTAAGTTCAATTGTGCTGGTTAGTTTTAGAAAGGAAGGGACAGACACAGTTACTTACTTTCATTCACAGAATAAACTTAATAAAGGTGAGGTGAAGTGGCAGTGGGGGTATTATTTAAGTAATTTGTGACTTACCTTTGAACCAGGAGAGCCAGGGAAGCCTGGCGCTCCAGAGGTACCGACAGGGCCCTACAGCGAGGAAAAGACAGTCTCTTAGCTCAGCTATTTATAACTGACGCAGTCAGGTGGAGACTGCTATCATACTGCATAGGTGGTTGTGTGTGGAGTAGTGGGGATTCATTTCATTTGCAGTATTGTTTTTTACTAAACCTCAAACCAAAGGGTGAAAATGAATTAAATGAGACTAAAAATGATACTTACTGGGGGACCAGCAGGACCGGGCAAGCCATCATTTCCACGTGCGCCCTGAAATAAACAAACATGGCATTAAAACTTTTGGTCCTAAGTGTTTAATAATTACTTTTACACAGACTTTAACTCCTCTTTACTTTTTATAATTACATTGCAAATATTAGCAAGTACTATTTTACAAGTAAAAGAACACATTTGAATTAGAGTATACTCTAAGACTATGCTGCCTAACTCTGTAGTAGTCACTAAAAAAGCAAAGTGAAGCATATAATCCATCTGTTGTCAATCAGATGATAAGTTTTTGTTAAAAAGACAAAACTCACGGCAACTCCACTGGGTCCAGGACGTCCTCTCTCACCGGGCAAACCACGTGGTCCCTGTGCAGTTAGAGTAGAGGAGAAAAAAAAATTAGTTCACCATTATAACTGAGACTGGATTTGTACATTTCTTTTTACATGTTGTTGTCATGTCCAAAATTACACACCATAGGTCCAGGAGCGCCATTTTCTCCAGGAGCACCAGACTCACCCTAAAGAGAGAAGACATATCTGGCTGTTAATATGGCAAGGCAACCTTAAAAAAAGACAGTTTATTGGTCATCTTGGCAACAACTACACTTCCTGGAATCTTCCTGGAATCAATGAAAAATAATCTCATACCAACTGTCACAAACGTATTTTGCTATGCTGTATCCTTTTTACTCTGTTCATCAACATCAACACACAGAGACAAACATAAACAGACCTTAATTCACTGGAAAACAATGCTTACACACAAAAGTCCTACCTTAGACCCAACAGCTCCAGTCTCTCCCTTTGCACCATCAAGACCTGGATAACCCTGAAAGAAAGAGCAGAGAGATACAGTTAGGAAAACAATAAACAACCACCTAATTTTCCTGGAAATCATTATTAGCCAACTAACACACTCACTCTGTGTCCCTTGATGCCAGGCAGGCCAGGTGTTCCTGGGAATCCACGAGCTCCCTATGTTACAAGAGGAGAGATGATGCAGCAAATTAATATTCAGTAGAGGGAAAGAAAATGTAGCTTAAACAAATAAAATAGTGTTGCTAGCAAGATTCCCTCCACTGGGAAGGAGCCAGTGGGACAAATTACATCAGGTTAGATTCCCCCACACATTAAACAAGTTTTAAAGCAGTTAAATTAAATTAGATTAGTCCAGTTTTAGCTCCAACTAATATATATGCCACATGGGATATTCAGACAAAACAAAAACAAAAATGCTTTGATTCTTGGCTTGGGAGGATGAATGACTCTGTAACTCATAACGTAATTAACATTACAGTAATTTGCAGTTATTGTGAGAGCTGCTTCATTGTTTAATAAATGTAAAGTAAAAGTGCACCGGCAATTTGAGTCGACTATGTTATTCTGAGATGTCAGCATCACTGTAAGTGTATGTGAAGTACATCAGTGTATAAAAGTTCAGATGAATCAGGCCTGAAATAGGCTGGTTGTGGCCACCAGAGAGACAAACACATCTGAAACCTAACAGTATATCAGCTGAGACTGCTTTTTAGCAAAATGCTCAGTACTACAAAAACAGTCAGAATGAATCAACAGCCTGTGAAATCTCACCTGAGGTCCAGCAGGTCCACGGTCACCTGGTTTACCATTTTTCCCAGCCTCACCCTAAAACAAAAACAAAGAGGAAATGTTACATAAAACTTTTATTAAAACTTTGTGAATTACAATGGACCTGCCAAATATCTATATTGGGAGACATAGTAACGATGAGAATACATACATTTTATTAATAATGACATCAGGCAAAGAAAGTGTATTATTTCACTGGGAATCCAAGCACCCACCTTCAATAAAACAATGGTGGAGAGACCTACTGTCACATTGTAACCCAGAAAACATTATGTACAATGTTAAAGGGCAAACAATGAAATTTGGCAGGATATGGGGCAACATTATTTAATATCTATAAAATAATTATTATATAAATGAATTATGTATATATAATAATTATTATAAAATAAAATTGTATGTGTTGTTGTGAAGGGATGTGGCAAATGGTTTAATGATAAATGTATTGGCACTTATATATATATATATATAATATAAATAAATATACAAATACTTGTAAAAAAAAAAAGGTGCTCCTTTTTAAAATACAGTACTGTTTATGTGAAAGTGAGAATGAGCACACCTAGTAGACACATTGTGACATGTCCTGTCTGCTGCCATCATGTGGCTCAAAGTAGAAAACTGTACATTTCTCTGTGTCAGGTAAATTATGAATTAATAATGACAGTTTGTTGTAGCGTTTCAGGTATAGCATACTGCTGTCTAATTGAGGACCCGGCTTAGATTAAAAAGCTCAATAAAAGATGTTAAAGATCCATCTTCCCAGGAGCGGCCAATCGAACGGTATGGTGTTTGATCCCTGGCCCTGCAGTCCCATGTCGAAGTGTCCTTGGGCAAGACACTGAACCCTGAGTTGCCCCGATGCCACGCCATTGGTGTGTAAATGTGTGTGAGTATTTATCTGATGAGCAGGTGGCACCTTGTACGGCAGCCTCGGCCACAGTGTGTGAATGTGTGTGAACGGTGAATGGTATCCTGTACTATGTAGAAGTGCTTTGAGTTGTTGAGGCTAGAAAAGGGTTATATAAGAACAGTCCATTTACATTTGTATCTCACTGATACAGTCTGGTAAGCAATATATAAATCAATGAATAGGGTAAATGCCTAAATGTGTGCTATTAATGGCATACCTGTTATGTCTCATATTACTGTCTAGTCGCTGTGTTAGTTTAACCCAAAATTAGTCCATGGACTGTTAATTTTTTATTGAAACAGCATAAATTCTGCAATGTAAAATACATTTGCATGTTGTTTTTAATCCTATGGTAATATGGTTGAAGGATACAATACAAGTGTCATTTGCTTTAAAATACAAATTTGGGAGCCATATTATGCAAATGTGTCAGATATGGGAAATTAATACTCAGCATAATTAACTTACAGTCTGATAATCATGACAGTAAAACAGTATTTCTGAAGGTGGGGTCATAAGTGCCAATTAACAAGTGCCACACAATCATTTATTTCTCTTTCTGTTGGTTTTAGATTAAATTTAGAGGACATTCAGCAGAGATGTTGATTTTTACAGAGATAGGAGGACAGTAACCTTCACTATGTATCAGCCGTATCAGAGATGCTGCTTGTATTACAGTTTTATAAAGTTGTGACTGACACACTTTCATCATCTCCAGGTTTTCCGGGAGGTCCAGAGGGGCCACGGGGACCCATTGGGCCCTATTAAGAAAAAGAGAAAACATTCAAAGGTGAGAAGTTGAAAGAAAGGTGAAAAGAAGTTTTCATTCATAACCAACAGAGGGCAACATCGCATAGTTTAGACCCATAATAACTTATAGCATGTGGTGACAACTTCTGCTCTCTTTCACTTTCCAACCAGGCCTGTCTTAAACTTGCTGACAAAAGCTTTAAATAATGTGTTTACTAATATTAATAAAAACAGTGATGGCAATGGCTCACATTAATCAAAATGTAATCTTTCTGATTTGACATTTCTTGAACATTGCTTTCTCATCAATGTGAGCCTGTATTTGTATAAAATGAATTACATCCCTACAATGATGACAAATCTTAATTACAGTAGTTTTCATTGAGTAGAAATTAGAATCAGCAGGGTTTATATGCAAGACTAGGCCACAAAGATGGAAGAAATACTTTAATATCCTTATCCAAAGTCTTTAGTATGAAGTTCAGATGTTTCCATCTTTCTCTCTTTCTTTCTGCCCGTTTCTTTCTTAGCTTTCTCACTTAACATATGTTTATATGACTATTGGTTCTGTCACTATATTTCCATCTAAATAACCATTCTCTCTTTTTCCTCTGTGTTAGTCTGTCTTTAGTTAAGCAGGTATAACTGGAGAAAAAACAACCTTATAGTATCAGGTAAATAAAACATTGACCTGCAACAGTATAAGGAATACTGCAATACTGAGAATAACAATACATTCTCCTTATCTGATTTAGCAAATTAAAGGCATCTTGTTGGTCATTTTCTGCTTTTGTGATTTCAAAGGCTGAAATGATCTCTGGCCATCACAAACACTTTTGTGACCCATCTACAACTGTCAAGTTATTTACTGGAAGGGAGCTTGATTTTAATCACACATAATGATGTACTGGAACACTTTTAACTTAGAGGCTGCATATCTGCTCTCCACAGGAGCAGATTAACGCAGTGGGGAGACCCGGCATTTTCTACCTGCTGAGGGAACAGAAAGGACAGGGAAGGGTGGGTATTCTGACCTCTAGAAGCTTAGTGAGGGGTGAGTAAGAGTAGAGAGAGGGGGTAGACCTGGGGCAGCAAGGAGGGAGAAAACTAAAAGTAAGAAGAGTAGAAAATGAAAACTAAAGAAAATGCGTTTGGTGTTCTGTCTGAGAGGAGTTATTGGGAGGGGGTAGAGAATTATCAGGGAAGGTACAACAAACACTGGAGAAGACGAATAAAGAAAGAAAAAGAAAATCATAAGAAAACTGCTAATCTGCTCCCTAATAGTAAATCAGCAGAAGGCCAGTTAAAGCTTCACACAGATTTGGGTTTGAGCATTGTGAACACTGACTGAAGAGGTCTGTAAATGTTAAAATTAAAGGAGTTGGCTGGAGATGGATGTAGAAGTTAGCGGTGAGCAATGAAAGGTTAGAAAGTGTTACAGTAGGAGACTTTATGGAAATGCAGTTTATAGCCACAGTGAGGAAGCAGGGACTAAAGTTTCCACATGAAGAAGAAAAGAGGAAGCTAAAAAGGGACAGGAGGTTTATAGGCTATAGAGCAAGTATTTATAATAAACCAGTAGAATACTTACAGCCTGTCCGGGCTCTCCAGCCTCTCCTGGGTTGCCTTGGAAACCTTGTGGGCCCTGGGATGTAGAAAGAAGAGAGAGGCTGTTTGATCAGAGAGAAACCATTGTATATGCAGTGCCTAAAACAATGGCTAAATAAATAAAAAATACTGCTAATGTACTAAAGTTAAAACAATTAGTATATTTATTAATTACTTAACTGTTTTGAAAATCAAATTTAAATAATTTAACAAAAAGACTGAATCATTTACTAGTTCCAGCTTCTCAAATGAGATTTCTTTGCTTGTTTCTTCATCTTCTATGATAGTAAATTGAATATATTTGAGTTGTGTACTGTTGGTTGGACAAAACAAGCAATTTGAATATGTCAACTTGCACTTTAGCAACCCATTTTATGGAGCAAACAATGAATTACTAATCCATTAATCAATCAATTAATTAAGAAATCAGTCAGAACAACTGAAAGTGAAAATGAATCAGTCGTGGCTATGCAGTACATCTCACTTGTAATGACAACTGTTATTGTGTAACAACAGTTATATAAAGGCTACACAGATTGGGTATGAACTGTCTGTCTGTTGCTGTTTGTCTACATTGTCGTACTACACTACTTCTTTAAACATGTCATGTTATCTCCTTTGAGAAAGTCTACCCAAATCATTTCTAAAAACCGTCAAAGGTGTCCAAGGAAAAATCTGTCTGTTCAAATGAGGGCTCAGGGTGATTAAATCGTCAAGTTGAGGCATGTCAGCTGGCATTGCCTCCGAAATAATAGCTTTACTCAGGAGGCTGGAAGGGCTTTAGGTAGGTCTTGGTTGCGGGCAAGAGCAGAAAAAGGCAGTGCGTAAGCCCAGTAGACTCTGTGAAAGGTAAATTGTCAGGTGTTCTACTACAGTATGCCTGGGTTGTGGCAAAGGAAAAAGCCCTGCAGCCTGCAGCTGTGAGACTAAAGTATTCTCTGTGTGCCACCTTCCTCCGGAAAAAACAGCAGACACTCACAGTTCAAACAGGGGACTGTGTGTAAACATTTATCTCTGACAGCCTTGTTGGAGATTGCAAAGGCACTGGCCATTTTGGGGTCATCGTTGTTATTAAACACTCTCAGGTGAGGTAGACAATATGTACACGGCATCAAACACATTACTATTATGAGATTTAGCCTAGCCTGTCTGTGGCTGAACACAGGATCTCCTCTACAGATGCACCTGGCTTGTGTGTTGTCTGAGGCGTACAGGAGGTACTTACAGGTGATCCGGTGGGGCCAGGTGGTCCTCTGGGACCCATAGGGCCCTGAGGGGGAGACAAGAGACACAAGATCAGGCTAATGGCATATAATCACAAATACACACTGTTTAAACTACACAAACACATAAAACACTAGTGTACAATTATTCTTTTACATTCATAAATACAATTCTAAGATTATTGAGGGGAAAGGACTACTTTTTCACTCCTTGCATTCTGTCAGAAGCTAAAAAAACAAAATCACCTGCTTTGCCCCAAAGCTACTACTACTGCTCTACCTGTCAAATCCATAAATCGTTTGAAATTCCTCAGCTGCATTTAGAGTTTCTCTTGCTCTCTATCTCTCACTTTTTTACTGCCAATGCCCCCTCCTTCTTTTCCCACTTGCTGTGTGTTTCTAGAGTTCAAAAGTCACCAGTCGTACTGCTGTACTCTTGGGAGGAGTGTTTGAACTCTACATGAGTTCTTACACTTTTGACATGGAATGAAAAACAACATAAAACTGAACTGTTTCAGTAATGCTTCATCCCTAAATTCTAGATTGTAGCCATTGAAACAGGAGGTGAGATCTCTTCAACTAACTTCTGACTAAACCTTAATCTGCTTCTGGCTGGAGTCCCATGCCAAAGTAGTTTCTATTTGAACTTCTTCAACAAGAGAAAATCACATTCTGTGGAGGTGATGGGCCAAAACCCTATTTTCTCATTTTTCTCACTGTCTGCCTTCCTATCTCTCTCTCTCTCTCTCTCTCTCTCTCTCTCACTCACACACACACACACACACACACACACACACACACACACACAAATGCACACAATTAACATGTTTTAAAAGGAACGGCAGGACTGTAAGAGTTGGTGGCAATAAAGCTTTAGTATTGATTCATTTTACTTGTGCCAGCTTTTCCTCTTGGATAAAACCATATTTCTTTCAGAAGGTTTGCTTTTAAAAACCCACATTTTAGCATCATGGTTAAAAAAAATGGATGGCAGCCAAAGCAAACGTCACAGCGCTGCACAGTCATCCTCAGAAAGGAATGAAAGTCACCTTTCAGTGGTTGTAGGAAGCCTTCAACCACAGCGGGCAAAAAAAAAATCAATGGGGCTCTATATCGTCAAGATAGATTGTGTCTTTGTGTTTTTGAGAGACATACAAGCTTATATGTGTGTGCATACATTTCAGTATGGACATTGTTTGAGTGTTTGGCATGTACAGTAGGTCTACAGATAGGATATATAAGGAGCTGGATTTGTGACATCAGCCAATTTATTCCTTCATTGCTCTCACCCCCAGCAGGCTGGCAAACGCCAAAGTAAACGTAGGCCTTCTTCAAAAAGAACCAGTATTGTGATCAGCACTCAGACAGATGTGAGAGTGAAGCCACATAGACTGCCCCCCCCCCCCCCCACCCCTCCTGGCTTCTCAGGCCTCTGCTGGGCTGAGACTCTGCCAAGCTTCTCTGCGGGTCTCTAAACCAAAATAGCTCCCACTGTGCTCCTCTCTCCATCCCGGGCAAGCTGCCATTCCAGCTACCCAACAGCAGATGCGTTTTTTTATGGGCTTGAAATGTAATGATTATCATTGGCTGTTTCCTCCATTTTTAAAATTCCCCCTCTGTACTCCAAGTGAGGTGTTTATTTTCCATCCATTTTGTCTCCAACACTGGGGGTCCGTCTTTTTATCTCTTAATTTCCTTCATAAACAAAGGGGGGTTGATGATACAATTCACTGGGATTAGTCTTCAATTGGTGGTCTTCCTTGTTTCATCCCATCATTAATGATTTTAAATCCTAGATGAGTATCTTCTCTCCTGGTGAAAAATGATGATGATGATGATAATGATGATGATGATGATGATAAGGATGTGTCCATCTCATAGTTTATATTTGATAACCATCTGATGCTTCTCTGGTTCATGTAAAAACAGTGTTTGTGCCCCTCCAGAACGGTAAAAGTGCAGGGTCAGCCACAAAACATCACACCCCCAGAACTGGTGGGGAACTGGTTGGAGTTTTGTTCAAAGGGCAGATGCGTGTCACCACAGATGTTTGACCTGGGTCCTCTGGTGTCTAATCATTTCTCCTTGCTCCTAACTCTTGTCAAGACTGTAACATCCAGGCAGATACATTTGCAGCCGGCTGTAAAAAGGCCTCATCACCGCTTGCTCACCATTGGTCCTTGCATCACACCCATCTGTGCGCCACCAGCTTTCTCGTCAAATCCACCAGCCATCTGAGCAGCAAAGTTCTGGAAAAGGTAGAAAAAATAGATTATTATGATTTTTATCAAGATTTAAAAAGGGTATTTAAGTGCCTTTTTTTTTATATACATTTAAGACAACTCTGTGAAATTAAAAACGTTTAAGGCCAGGATGTCAGAATGACTGCAGGGTAAAGCATTTGGTTGGAATATATGAAAGGCCAACAAAATATGAATAAGAAGAACTACTTCAGCTTGCACCAACTTTACAGGTTTCAGTGTCTATGATGCACATTTAAAGTATTTATCTTGGAAGCCAAATGTCATTTATTTTTAGAGTCTGGAATATGCGTATGTGTCTGTGTCTGGAATATAATATGTGTCCTTTTGGAGAGAAGAGAGGATCCACTTTTAATAGCTTGTGAGCATCAGAGCATGTAAATCCTGATGCAGACAGAGGGCATGTGAACAGTTTTCATCTCTCTTTCCTTCACAAAGAGTCTCCTTGTTTCCCCCCAAAAAGCTCCTTCCCCTCCCCAAGTCTGTCATACTACCTCCTGCCCTTCCACCTCCCCTTTCCTCCCCACAATCCACCTCCTCCCTCCTTTTCTCCTACAAAGAATGAGAGGCATTCGATCTATTCTCTCTCTCTGCACCTACTAGCCGTTGTCTTTCTGTCTCCTCCCAATGCCAGCAATTTCTCACATCTTTTGTGCTCTTGGATTCTTTCCTTGATCCATTTTCCCATTCTCTCTGCTTATTCTACCCATTCTTGGCCCTGCATCACTGTTCAACCTGTCAGCTCCTATGTCTGCAGTAAATGCTAACCCACCCCTACTTGTCATGGGATACTTACTCCACCAAGGCCAGGGGGTCCATTAGGTCCTGGAGGTCCAGGGGGGCCGGGGTTTCCAGGGGTGCCGGGCTCACCATCTCTGCCGCGTGGACCAGGGCTTCCCTGAAATAGATAGATAATATTCAAATAAATAAAATCTATTAAAAGGACTAAAGGAAAAAAACCAAAGTTGCTGACCCAAACTTAGGTCATAGTGAGTACTCATACCAAATGCTCACTCAGATTGTTATATGTATACTGAAATGATCACATGATGCATACTCTAAAGAAAAACTCAAATCTGAGCATTTGATCCATAAATATGAGAAAATAGTATCAAACAAAAGCCTTTTAACACCACCAATTTTATCCAAAACGCAAATGCAAGTTGTATCATTGTTCATCCAGTTTTGTTTAAACAAATCAAGTCAAATACCACTGACTTTAATATACAATATCAGTACAGCAAAGTGTTAAATAATAATCGTCACCATTGATTAAGTTCAAGCCATTGTGCCAATATTTAAACTGAGTAGTACTTTGGATAAATCATTACACAGTTGCTGGCAGACGGCACACCACCAGACTACATTAGTCAGAAACTGTTACGGCCTACACAAGTAAACCCCACTACACCAGAGATCCATCCTGACTTTAGTTTGCCTTTTTGAACTGAACCAGAACCGGTATTAAAAGAACGCCATGAAAAATGAGTTTTAATACGGTTGATACAGAGGTTGTTGATTATTCATCAGACCAAATCAGACTACCTGGCATACCTCTGTGCATGTAGTGACAAATTACCCTGCAAGGGGATCCCTGCAAAGAATGTGCTGAACATCTAAAAGACTGCTCAACCTCTGCTAACCAAAACTCAAACAGCTTTTGTGCTTAAATCTGCATAAACAAGAAAACTACAAGACATAAACTCCTTGCCTTCAGCCATGATCACAGCCAAGTGTTGTTACATTAATGCAATGATCAAAGCCTTGCGAGTGTGGCGACGATGATTTCCCACACTGACACTGACTGAGAGAAGCACAGGTTTACATTGTGAGTCTCCGACAGTCCCACATCTGTTAAACAACCCAGACCACACAGCTTAATGGAAACAACCAATGACTTGTAAAACTGAGCTGCTCAATGAAAGGCTATCATTCTGCAAATCTGCAAGCTATAGCAGATATTTCATCCACCCACCTGAAGACCTACATCTATCTGATACAATAGCAGATACTGGTTCTTCAAGGAGCAGTTTGTGGGTCAAGTTTTTGGTGTGAAAATAACAAGTAGGGGGAAGGGGGAGTGAATTATTTTTTCTTTTTCAAACTGACCTTCTCTCCCTTATCTCCTCTCGCTCCGCGGGGTCCTTGCTCTCCTGGTGGGCCCTGGTGAACGGGAGACAGTGAAGTAGTCAGTAACTTCAGGTGTTATCTCATGTACATGTGAGCTGCAGAAACAGCTATGGACTCTGCTACTGTTATGACAGATCAGATTTCATTTCCTGTCACTGCAACTGGCAATTACATGTCATACCAGTATGGTTACTGTAAATGTAGTATCTTAACACAAATACATAATACATAACACAAATTGTAAAAACTTTAAAAGGAAAGATTTATGAATGCAGAAATTGGTGCATACCATTGGGCCACTTGGTCCTCTTGGTCCTACAACCTGGTCAAGCAAAGGAAATACATTGAGAAAGTTAGAAAATGTCTTAAATAGTCTTTGAGGTCATGTAAATGAAGCATATGAAGGAGCTGAAGTGCACAAACGATATGCTCTTTAAACTTAGGCCCCCTTCTAACGCTTACATTTAGCAGATGTTTTTTCGCATGGTAGGTTTAGATCTCTTTGCACACAAAGGTGGAAACATTATCTTTCTCTATCAGAGCAGGCTTGTTAATTGCTAATCTCTTCGGGCAAAGCATTATAAGAAACATACAATAAACAATGCCTTCTTATTTCCTGCCGTGAACTTGTGTTCCCTCAGAGGGGTAAAGCATTTCCAGGTGCTGCAGCAGCAGCAGCAGGGAGTTTAGTCTCTTTCTTCACTGGCCTATGGGGATCTTTATGGAGGATTGTATGGAGGCCTGATTGTGCTTGGCTGTCTTCCTGACGAGTGGGCTAACAGACCTGTTACTCGCTACTTTGAAGATTTAGATTTTACACACAGAACAACAACAGTTTGTAAAATACTTCAAATTAACTTTTACAATTCTACTTACTCACTAACAAATGCATAAGTAATAATCTAATAGTATAACATCTAATAGAATAACACTCACGGGTCATTTTACCGAAATAGTACTTTTACTTTTGATATTTTCTGCTAGTAGCAGTAGATTCTGCTAATAATTGCATAAGTGTATTAAGTGACATTTATTAATGCAGGACTTTTACTTGTATTGGTGTATTTTTAAATTGCTACTTTTTAAGTAAAGGATCAGTATACTTCCTCCATCACTGGCTACTAATAAAGGGTTGTAAGTGTTTCATGTGAGCATAAAAGAGTTCTCTACCTCAAATATGTAACTCTTAAACAATTTACAAATGAAGATTTTGAAATATAAAATATGGAGAGTTGCAATTGTGTGCTGCATGGTGTCAACTTACATCGGTAATGTCTCCGGGTTCACCTTTTTGACCCTAATGTGTTGAAAACATAAAGCATCCAAACAGCAATTAGGATAAGAACTACACAGAGATTTTCAAACATTTTCTCAGTTATCTGTCTTTTTTTTTTAACATATTTGTTACACTGCTTCTAAGAAACCATGTGCAAAGCACATCCGAAATTGGGAGGAAAATGTTGAAACAAACAGCAAAATGTTAAAAATAACAATCCCCTACAGTATCATTAGGCACAAAAATATGCCAGACAGTGTCAAGGAGGAAATAACTATTATCCATCTGGCAAAGCTCTTTCACATCAGAGTCTCATCTAAATCCATAAACTCCACTCCTGCAGCACTGATATGAGTCTGGGATAGATACTGATTTAATTGCAGGTGCTGCAGCTTCATTTTACAAACACAGCATCATGATCACACACACACACACACACACACACACACACACACACACACACACACACACACACACACAGCATCTTAATATCCTATAGGGTCTCACCTTAGCTCCAGGTGCTCCTGTTATGTGGTCAAGCGGGTTAGAGGGAAAAACAGATCACAGTTATTACATAGACCAATCTCTGAGGGTTACACAATATTTCCCTGATATCCCGAAAGTCTATACATGCTGATAGCCAATTGTACTTTCTAAATTAAACTCTAATGACCACCACCAAATCATATGTTTAGCACCCAAAGAGCCCATCAGGATTGAAAAGTGTTGGTTAAATCACCATCTTAAGAGCTTAAAGCAAAAGCAAAGCGGCTGCAGGTAAAATGGAATAGTAGGAAGCAAAATAATTAGAATAGCCAATTGTTTTTCATATTCCAAAGCATTCTAAGTAGTAGTTGTTAAGTAGCAATATGATAAATTATGACTTTGCATATTTTCTTCTAGGTAAAGCTGTGTATCATTGAGAATTATTTGTTGATGCTAGTGTCAATACATTTACTGATACCAAAACACTTATACCAGCTGATACCTTCATTTGAGGAAAAATCTGAAATTGTCTTGAAAACCCTATGTTCATTTAACAAATGAAGTTACACTGTTCAAATGTAAAATGTCTAAATTTAAGGAGCGGTTCAAGGCATCTGAATCCAAAAATTGACTAATCTGCATAATTTAGATTTAAATCAGGAACTAGTAAACAATATTATGAATCTGAGAGATGTTTAATAACAACTTTTGACACTTGACAGTGTTTGATAGACACATTTCGGTTAGTAAAAAACGTATTGAGGTTTGATAATGAGCCTTATTTTCAGGTGGTTGATAATTTAAAATGATGCTTACATGTAACATACTTCTTACTAGGCACCTAATTTTGCTTTTAATGGAATATAAGTGTTTTATAAAGCATTTTAATCTACAAGCATGCATTGCAAACAGTGACACTTCTGATTTTTACGTATGCTCCTCAACTGTTTTTATTTCCAAAGCTGACCTTTTTTCTCAGGAGAAAATGGCAGTTTTAAATGTGGTGAATAGCTCCTTCACAGAGTTTGTCACAGTTTTTCTTGCCATCAGATCTGCAGAAATCCTCAGAGAGGATATTGAGTAGAACTGTGAGGCAGTGTCTGCTTGACTGAGGTATTTCCTTAATGACTCCCACATGTTTTCATGATACTCAAGGAAGGATAGAGTATTCAAACAAGATGGGGCCAAGGTGAGCCAGCTATGGAAATATTACGTTGAGGTAGCATTTGTGCTTGAAATCTGGTCAGATGTGTCACAGTTGTAATTTATTCCTTATCATTTGTTTGCTTTGGGGATAGAAAACTGTATTAAAATCAAAGGTTGACATATAGTACAGGCTTGCTTTAGTACATTAAAGTGTTTTATAGTTAATGGCCAACCTTTGATCAATACCAAATGTTCCATCTATCATTTTCTCCCCAGAATAAACAATATGATTTTGTAGAGTAATTTATTTATGAAGATGTGTGAGATAAATAAATTACGACCAATGGGTGGAGCCTGGTCAGCTGCGCAGATGGGGCAACACTCTCCAAATGGGATTTCAGGTTTGGGGCAGTCTTTTAGCTCCTCGCAGACAATTTCATCACACAGGACGGTTCCAGTGTCACACACACAGATGCGACAAGGCTCTGGTTTCCATACATCCTTGTCACTATAGCGCTGTTCATCTTGTGTACAGCTAAAAACATCCTCCTCTGTGTGTGAGGTCATAGAGAGGGTCACACAGAGGCCCGGGAAAGTGGAAGAGGAAAAAGGAGATTATGCATCAGGTATAAACAGCAGTCACTGCAATGTGTTACTCATAAACAACAACTATTGTATTTACTGTTAGTCATTCAATGTCTTTAAGATATAAAGCAAAGTAAATAATATTTTGTTTAGGTGGTAAACCCATATGCAGCGTATCAACAGGATCTCCAAAGTGTTAAACATTTTGCAAATATTAAACTAAATTAAAACAGTAACCCCAGAATTTGAGCTAGTTAGGATGGGAGATGGCAACAAAGGGACTTCTTATCAACAGAATTTCTACAAATAAAAAATCTTCTGGGGTATCACAATGGCCTAGGGTGCTAAACATCGTCTACATAGGACATCAACTAACTATTACTTTCATTAGCAATTATTCTGCCAATTTTTCCCCTGACTAATCAAGTGAAAAAAGGCTGTAATAGTATCCCAAAGCCCCCCAAAAAGATGAGCTTAAGTTGCCTCTTCATACAGCAACGGTTTAACAGTCCAAAACCCAAATATATTCATTTTACTATTATATATGATAAAAAAACAAGCATCACATCGACACACGTAAGAGGTTAGAACAAGCAAATATTTGCTGTTTTTGGATTCAAAAATTACTAAAACTATCAATTATCAAAATAGATGCAGTTTATTGTTGTGTTGATTGACTAATCGATGAATCAACTAATTGTTGCAGCTCTAGTCTTCGTAAACCACAACCTTTGGCTTAAATCCAGCTGTTGCACCTCTGTTGCATGTCACCCCCTCTCTTCCCTATACATTTTCTGTCTTCCTCTCAACTACGTGCTATTAAATAAAAGTTAAAGAGTCCCAAAAATCATCTTAAAAACAAAAACAAATATTGTGCTATCATTCCATTCATCAATAACCAATACCAAGTCCAGTTATTAAATTAATACACACAAACATGCAACCTCTCAAAAAGCCTCAGGGTGGCAGTGTAACATCATAGAATCAGCGCTGAGTAAGACTTGCATGACCTCCAATAACTTCACAGGAGCTGCAGACTATGTGCCTAAATTCCTCCCCGAGTTAAAAATATAGCTAGTTTACATTGCGGGAGACACCCTAAACAGACTTTGCATTCAGTAGCCTAAATGAAAAATGTTTGGATTTTTTTTTTGTCAGACCACAACTTGTAAAAGAAAGCATAGCTGAACATGAAGGAGGTGAGGCATGTTTCAATACAGGTACTGTACTTGCTCTAAATGACACCACTCAAGAATGTTTAACAACGAACTCAGTAATTAGCCATATTCCTGTCAATTTTCCAGTCTGACAGCTTCCTGAAAAGTCAACAGGAGGTTGCTGAAAGAAATGCTCTGATTGCAGCCACTGAACCTGCACAAGGGGTAAAAGTGGTCGTCCCATCAAAAGAAAAGCCTCGGGGTGCAGGCTGCTGAGAGCGTGAGAAGGGAAGGAGCAAGTACAGTAGCTATATTTACCTTTGAGCACTGCTTAAGTCTAGGTAACCTGGCGGACCTCAGCAGCAATGAATGAGGTCTTTCTGGAAAGGGACAGAGTGGGCAATTCACAAACTACTGCCTTGTATAAATATGGGGCACATTTTAAACCCCATCTGGAAGTCATAGCTGTGTCAGATGCCAATTCAAATAGAGAGAAGCAAAAAAGGTCAGCTTTTATGCACATATCTTGCAGGTTTGACATTTAATTTTCCAGACCTGGATGCACTGTCAAAACACTGCACCTGTCTTTTCATTGGCTCATATATGAACGATTCTCCTGATATTCTGGGACAAGGACTCCTCAGTTTACTGCAGAGTTGATAGAAAGCTAACTTTTCAACACTGAGGATAATTTGTAAGTCTCCTCTCCCATTTGTTGGCAGCCATACTGTTTTCCAGGGGAGTAAAATGAACAATGAAAATTGTAAAGTGAACCCATGTGTACTTTGAAGACAGTGGAGTCAACTCTGTTTTTTATCGTATTTAGCAACTTTTATGCCCTTCTACCCTCATCTAATTATCATTATGGCCTCCTCACCTACATGGACACTCAATCGAAAAAAAAAAAGAAATGTCCCCTGTCTCCATTAAGTAACTTGGGGCCATTGAGCCTGCTGTGCTAAGGTCACAGTCAGAACTCTTTACCACTTTAGCGTCTCCCAGATACATTTCTCCCTCTTGTTAACACTGAGCAAAAAAAGGACATTGTATCCAAGGGACTATATATCTGAACAGGTAACCTGAGACTTGCAGTTGCTTTGGGAATTTTCCCCCTTTTTCTCTTTCTTCTTGGAAAATACACCATTTCTTTGCTTTAAAAGCTTGACTTTGCTTATTGTGTGAACAAAGTCGCTTATATTTTTCCAATCACCTATCCCTGGCATCTTCTCTCTCTCTCTCTCTCTCTCTTTCTCTCTCTCTCTCTCTCTCTCTTTCTCTCTTTCTTCGCTGACTGTCACAGCTTATGGGTAATCTTTTACACAGAAGGAAATCTTGAAATCATATGGAACATTATTTCTGGCTCCAATCTGCAGGCTTTACTCTCAAAACTCTTGTGGATACTAAAATCAATAATGATGATGAATAATAATAAAAACCTGCAGAGACAGTAGAAAGACTGCAAGCAATATGCGGGATAATATTGGAGAGAATATTAAATAATCAATTTTTTATGGAATTTTCAGTTATTAGACCTTTCTGCACCAACAAGCCAGGATTTGCCTGGATGCCCTCTGACAGCAATGGAATGTGAACACTTTCACCAAAGGCCCCTGAGCCTCACCACCTTTCACTTTTTGCCCATCCGCTCCCCCTCGCTATTACGTGAATCTGCAGCAAAAATGAGAGCCCGTCGAATGCCTCTAAAGCACCCACAGGTGTCTGGCAGCTTAACCTAAAAGAGAAGAAAGAGCTAGGGGAAGGCATTGGGCTCCCCTGTAGGGGATCATAATCGGAATCTTTATGATTTTTTCTTTCCAGAAAGTAAACTTTAACAAGAATGAATAAATACTGCAACAACAAATTAACTTTAATCAAAAATAACTCTACAAAAGCAAGAAAACAAACACGCTCTGTGCGCGTTATTTTGTAAACTCTCCATCCATGGCATCACTTTTACGCACGTCCACAACTCCAATATAGAGAGTTTTATCACACCTTTCAGGTACAGTAAGATCAACACCACAGCTATTACCAACAAGAACAGTCTTCATGCCACAGAGTATTCAAATAACCATGGACATTCTGTGCGTAAAAGGTGCGAGGGAATAACCAAATGACTCAAAGCACCAAGCCAAGCATTAAACTATTCAAAGATCAGGTGATTTGCTTAAAGATAAACCTGTTGAAGAATAAATATCTATATGCACCTTAACATAACTTAAGCTTTTCTTCATTACAGCTCTTTGACAAAAATAAAACAGTCACTTACGGTCGTTCTCGTCTTGACATCTTACAACAGTTAATAGACAGACAGTTGCTACAAGTAGCAGTACAGTCCTTGAATCCATAAAGCTGAACATGTCTAAATATTAGACATGCAGGGCCCGCGAGGGAGAAAGAAAGGTGCGAAGATTCGGAGGCTTCTCTCAGTATTTAGTGTGTGTGTCCCCAATTACAAAAGCCAAACCATTCGTAATTCACAGTTCCCAAAAACGGGGGAATCCAGCGGCAGGACCCGGACCTGCAGCAGAAAATCAGCACCGACCACTTCGGGTCAGACGCTGTAGTTTTATGTCCCCGTTGCCTTCAATGAATCGTATATTCCCAAATATCAGTCCGGCCCCTTACCCCCCTGTTAGGCTGAAATCTGAGCCTCAATTCCCTCCCATTCTGTCTCCCAGGTTCCATTATCCCAGTCAAAGACCACTCCTTTCTCCACGTGCTGCAACAAACCACCCCAAAAAACTCTGCCCCCCCCTCAACTTTGGTGCCATCCCCTTTACTCCCCCACCTAGTTCATTGAAAGCTTTGCGATGTCAGAATCACTTCGGCACGCTAATTGAAGGTGCTCCTTAATTTTTGCCATTTGGTCTGTGACCTGTGTACAATAAATAGATTAGTGCAAATGCACGTATTATATTTAACAAAAATAAAATACGGGACGCAGTCATACTTTACAAGGGTACTTCAATGGTGGTTGTATACATCCAACACTGATACATCTGACAGTGTGTGACAACAGAGACACATCAAGTCACTATTACAATAAGCCATGCAACAGACACACAAAAAATCCTTATGATGTCAAGATGTTATGTGGGGGAGATTCAAACAGCAAGAAAAGGAAAATGAGATTATGCTATAAGACTTTATGTTAAGGGTAAAAAAGTAATGTTTAAATACTGTAATGCACAAATATTGCATGGTTTGCTGCACGACCATGCAAAAACAGTCAAATATGAATGCATGTTGAGGGCATTAGTTCATGAGGTTATGACACATTTAATGGTCCAATGAGTTACAAAAGTTAATTTACAACTGTAATAACTTATATATAATACAATTTGATCATGCATTGCAGCCTCCTTCACCTGTGATCAGCCTCTCAATAATGAGCCATGAGCCTAAATGAGCATGATTTGTGTTCTTAGCTCATACACAATTGTTTTTTACACCTGTTAGCTGCATAACACCTGTATCATTCAAGATTAGAGCCAAAAATGAGTTATTTACTAAAACAGATAATTGCCCTTTTTTCATTGACTTTAAAACTGAAGAGGCACAGGTGGGGCCAGGTTCTCACCTGGTGTGGCCTCTGGGCTGTTGGATGTAATAAGCTGCACTGACTTATTATACTTACCTATAGAGCGCAGAGACATTTGATCTAATGTAGTGGTGTTCTATGGCGCTGACCAGATTATCATATTTTCCTAATATGGTGAGATTGACAGTTGAAGTAATGTTGAAGGGACAAGTGAATTGTCATATCCCCAGCCTGGACTCTCATCCACTAAATTAGAGAGCTTCTGTGTAACCCTCTAAGACGCACTGAATGAGACAGTCTCAAACAAGGACAAATTTTCAGATTTCTTTCAGTATCATCTTGGTTTCAGGAAAGAACCACTTTGAAGAGACGCTGCCTGTTTGTCTTATTGTCTTTATTTCACCTGTTACCTTGGCAACCAGGTTCTGTTGTGGCTCTGGTGTCACATTGGATATGCCTTTCAGAACTGAAAGTTTCTCAAACTTTCTGCAGCATGCTCACTTGCTCGCACACTGATTTTCAATCAAACAAATTATTTTAACATTGAACTTGTGTTAGCCTTTTCTGTTTTTTTGCTGACTGATAATGGGAGGATAGCTTAAAAAAATTAGAGGCAGATTAGTTGTGAAAGGAACTCCTTTTAAATTCATGTCAAGTTCACTTGCCAATTGCATGATATAATCCAGTAACCAGAGTCAAACTAGCGCTAAAAGAGGTTATATGCAGTTTATTATTGTTGGTTGTGTTTATTAATCCAGTGTGATAGATTCTTTGGAATTAAAGACTAATGTTTTATTGGTAAACCTACTGGGCAAAATTAGAGGAAGGATTTAAGAACTTTATTTTGTTAACTTGTCAGTTTCACATTCATTTCAAACACTACTGTGTGCAATCTAACGGACTGCAGCTGTATACCAGCAGGATACAGTGCATAACTGCAAAAATGTATTTTCAAACTTTAGTAATTGGTTTGTACATTGGCCTATCACATAATAAGTCAGCTTTGGAGTGAGTTTGCATACTCACACAGAACATGATGTGCTCAGAGAGTGATAGTCTAAAGAATGAGTTCATGAGGACATCAATACATTGAAACTGTTTGCATCCATTAAAATTCATTAAACATCAGACCATAATCACGGCAGTGCTATCCGTAACCCTAGCGTATCTTGTCTAGCATTTTTGCAGGTTTGAGTAGTACTTGAGTAAATGCCCTTTGTAGCTTTGCACCACAGATCATTATTGTAAAAACAAACAAACTTCTTCTAAATTTAAGATACATCCCTTTATATATTTGCTTTAATATGATAATCTCAAGGACCAATCCTGTTCACAGAGGGAACACAAGCCCAAACCAAATCAGACCACAGTTTGTGCAGAAGTGACTTTCTTGTCCCAGCTCTAACCCTGATATAAATTACAGTGACTATGTACCAGTACCACGGAGAGCCACTTGTACTCTGCAGCTACAACTTTAGCTATATATATAAATAGCAAGGGACCATTTGGTTGCATCATTGATGCAGGGTCCTCACCTGTCAGCAGGTTGTGACCTGTGGGCTTTGACCTCTGACCCCCCAACACTTTATTGGAAACGGAAGCAGCTGGTGCATTCTGTGTGTGCAGCATTAGTGCTATTCTCTACCACCTGGCCGTCTAAGGAGAACTACTGTTATCTGAGAATCGTACTGCATGTTAGTTTGTATGTGAGGGTAATTTATTGACTCCAGGTTCAAGTGGAGTAACAACTGATCACTGATCACTGATAACCTGTTGCAAACACCTACTTATCTCCGGATCTTGCAGGTATACATCTGCAAGTTTCAACATAGCATAACAAGTGGTGGAATAGAACAACAATGTGACTTACTGTAATTACACCACCAGTTCAACTATATGGATCAAATGGTCAACAGTGAGGTTGGAGCCATATTTAATTTTGGTCTTTCAATTTTCATTCATTTATAAATGCAAAATGTCTTTGATTTACATAATTGTCAGTGAGTGCAAACCCAAAGTTTTGATTTTCCTGATAATCCAAACTCTGCAATCTTACATGAACATGTGTAACTTATAATTTTTTTTATAGTTTCAGACATTTTCTGCACAAATTGTGTATGTCTGACTATGTATAGTAAAGCTCCAAACAAAGTATAATTGTTTTCCTTGTGTGATCTATGTGGCATGGCCATAAACCCAGCAAACCCAGGGATCAAGACTTTGGATCAGTTAACTACCAATTATCTATTCATAGGATGCAGACCTACATTTTCGTATTGCTGGTAGTAACTGGCAGTGTGGCTACATCAGCCAGTGAATTGTGGACTGAAAATGTGTCAACAGTTGTGAATCCAAAGAAACTGTGTTGCTTGACATATGCTGTTTCATAGTTTCAGTGAATGAATTTGTGATATTGTGAGGTACTGTGCTGTGTGTGCAATATGATCTCTGTCAGTAAGCAGCCTACACAGCCAACCCTTTAAAGACCCTTAGAAATGACACCCTGTGTCTATGAGATGTTTTGTGCTTCTCATTTCATTGTCTGTGAGAGTGCACACATGGTTTAAGTATTACGGATCACTGTCAATGACTTGAAACAAGACTTTGCTTTGTTTCTGACTTGCAATCCTCAATTATGTCTGAAAAAGACATGGGCTACAGTGTCCCCCTCCAAAAGAGTGAGGGGTTAAGGGTGACAGTCCCCAATGCTCCAGAAAAGATGACAGAATTAACACTGAGGTATCAAAAGTGTGCCATGCAAGCACCTGATTATTTTTCCAACATTAAGGACAGGAAATATCACTGTTAAGTTCTTTCCCAATGTGTTTTAACATTTAAGATGTTTAGCAAGGACACATTCCATACATGTAGGAAGTTTTCTTTTAATAAACATCAATAGTGAATACCATTGCTAGTCAGTGAAGTATTTTGTCTTTGAATTTATGATGTGGTGAAAAATTATAGCTGCAGGAAGTTCAGTCTGCTGTGCCTCTTACAATTTTTACCCAATACCTGTGCTTGAAAAAGGCAGGAAAATATGGGAAGAGCCTGTGAATATAGGTCTGAAGTTTGTTTAGGAATGAAGTCTGTCTGGAAAGATAATCAGTAAGTATGGGGAAAAAAAAGAAGAGAGAGAGAGAGAGAGAGAGAGAGAGAGAGAGAGAGAGAGACAGAGAGAGAAGCAAGACAAAGATGAGGGAGAGAGTGAGAGGTATTGTAAGGTGGGTGGGAAAGATGGAACGTAGGAGTGAGGGAGGGAACAGCTGAAAGAGGAGGAGAGGGTGGGACACCAAGAGTGGGAAGGAGATTGATGATGAAAAAGAGGAATAGGGATAGAGAGAGAGAGAAAGAGGTGCACACAGCAGGGAGAGCTTTAACTGAGGCCGTGTGAGATCGCCACTGAAATAACTAAAGCCATGACGTCACCAGCTGGGTTGGATGTGAAAGAACGCTCTGTCAGGCTACCTTTAGCCATAATAACATTACTTCCAATAGACTGGTTTCTACAACGGGCAAGATGGGGATAGCCAATAGATTGTAAATATAGTGGACATAGGGGAGGATGACGCGGCCAAGCCAGTGTTGTTTATGGTTGCAATGGCACTGCGCTAAGCTAAAGGCTAAAGGGGAAAAGTGAGTCATCCAGTGGAGATTTAGTGGCAGGTAGGCTACTGCTGCTATTATTCATGTTCGGTAGTACAGAAAATCTGCAAACTTTGGTGAGAGGGTCAAAGTTAAAGACAAAAAATAGACAACACCCAAAAACAAGTTCATGGCTATTTTAATATACACAGTGCCATGGATAGCATTGCTAAGTCTCGCCATGCTGCTTTATTGTCAATAAAAAATAAAAATGGGACAATAATTTACAAAATGAACATCATGCCGTATTGAAGAAGACTTGAAAGTAGAGATTGAGGTCAGAAACCCATTACGTAATAAATCAAGAGAGAAGTAGGGTAATTTTCCCTAAGACTACTATAGAAACTGACTTCTTTTTGCAACCAATGAAGTTGCCCCTGCTGGAAATTAGATAGAAGGCAGGTTAAAGGCACTTAACGCACTGACTTCACTTTTCAGGCCTGGAAGCTTGAGATACTTTGAGACACTACTCACAGTTTAGTTCTCCCATAAATTTCATTCAGTTGTCTATAATTCCAAAATATTACTCCTAAAGGCAAAGAATCGTCTGATTATGTGTTAGTGTCAATAAATCACATGAAAAGAGGAGAACCAACAATGTTTCTAATTACTTTCAAACTTCCCTCAGTACCTGTGGTACTCAGCCTAAGACCCACTGAGTCCTATGGAAGACATAGTGCTTTAAAAACAGGTCACAGATATATGGTTTCATTCAAGTTTAGTTTAAGGTTCATTCAGAGCTAAATTGATTAGTTGAACTGTTTTGGGTAAAAATGCCACAAAAAACCCCTCTCCTTCCAGCCTCTCACATATGAATATGAGCTGTGTTTTTTTTATTATACTTACTTTACTTACCTTTGGGTTTTGGATATTGGACAACCAAGACATTTAAAGATATCACCTTGGACTGTTGAACTGCGAGATTCTGACAGAGATGGTCCATTGACCAATGACATTGATGAATAAGATATATCAGACTTTAGCATCACACACAAACACTTGTAAGTAAGAATCAGAAAAACATCACCACACTTATCTGTACTTTAACTCATCTGACATCTGATGACCTTTTTGTTTTTTGCACCACAAATTACATAATGTCTAAATCAGACAGCAACCCTTAATTAGCAGCAATTATTTCTACATTCTTGTCATATGAACTTAGATGTTTATTGATGGAGCATATGACAGAGGCTGGGAACTAGCAGTCTTATGGTTTTCCAGCTTGGCTAAATAAACTGTATCCACTAAACAAACTGTGGTTTATTAATGTCGAACATGGCCATGAGATTTATAGACTTTAAAGCAAATGGGTTAATTATGTTTGTAAGCAGCTATGCTTTCAGAATGTGTTCTTAGTGTTTTTCTGTTTTGCACAGGATGTTAAAATCCTTCTGCTTTGGATATGGATATTAGCATGCAGCTGAAGATAAGACTAATATAATAATAATATTTTCCCCAAAACAAGAATTGCCTTGAATATCATGTCTCCTACAGATTTTAAAAAGTGATCACATTTCTTTAGTAACAAGGGTTCTTCTTCAAAAGGGAACTACTGACCCTGACAGACTCAATAACACTATGCCCTCTGAGTGGCAGTTTTGGAGTTAGAAAGACTAAGGTGTGGCAATATTGCCCACTCATTGCTGTTTCATTTTATTATTTGTTGAATTGCCTGTGAATGCAGACATCTGTGCATGTGTGTGGATGTTTGAGTGGGCACCTCTGTGTACCTGATGATTCAGACTGAAAGACACCCCACTGTCTGGCTTGGAGCACATCAGTCAACAACACAGCCCAATAATGTTTGCATAAGTCAATGACAGTCTCACACAAAGCCCTAACTATTTGAATTAGCAGCAGTTGACACCAAAGTGTCAGGCCAGGTTTAAAAAAAGATCCTGGAAAGAGTAAACGTTCTTTTACTTAATTTAAGGTTGAAACTGACAACAGTGACAAAAATACATTTTAAAAAGAGGGGACATATTTTAGATTTTGACCACATGATCAGAGCAGAAGAGTTAAAAAGAAATGAGAGGGAAATAGAGTAAAGCAGTAGAATGTGGCAGCATCTGTGGAAATCTCTTCAAGGAGTCGGGGGTGGGGAGTGCTCTGATTTAGTCCAAAACTCTGGAAGAGCTTGGTTTCAGTGGTCGGGCATGTGTTTTTGAGAGTCAGAGGGAGTGGGAGAGAGAGAGAGAGAGAGAGAGAGAGAGAGAGAGAGAGAAAGAGAGAGAGAGAGAGAGAGAGAAGCAATGATGATGAGGGAAAAGGGTGGGGGAAATAGTGGAAACTTCATGAGCATTTGTGAATGCTGACGTACACATTATTGAACTGCTTCACATATTTTCAAAAGAAAGTATTTTTTGAAATATTGAAGGATATCCTGTCAAATAATAACCCCAAGAGGAGTGATGCACATTCTTATGAAGAAAAACACTTGCAGTGTTAATTATGTCTTTATCTTTGTGTGTAGTAGCAAGCAAAGGCTGACAGACATTAGAAAAATACAGTTTCAACTAAAAGAGAAACATTAAGCTTTGATTAATGTATTGTGTATTCTATTCAGCACCACTTATTTGTCTTTCTCAGTGCTCTCTTTCCTCCTTTCTCTGGATGGATCTGTTTTTTCTATCAGTGTGACCAGTGTTCCCACCTCTCTAACCGGCCAGCTTTGAGATTCGGGAAGGTTTTTCTATCAGCAGGGCTGTCAGGTTTCCTGCTAGCTGTTTTAAATTCTTCAGACACATCCAAAAACTGCACTATTTTTTAAGTTCTCTAAACATTGTAACCTGTCGCAACATTGATTCCACAGGCCAAAGATAGCAGATTTATACATACATTTATACATGTCTTATATGTCAATGAGAATTAGAATGATCCTGAATGGTTTATTTTGGGTGTTGCATTGAAAATAATGACAGCTATAACAAAAGAATGTATTTACCTAAAGTTCCACTGTTTTTTCAAATTTAAAAGGAGACTACAGCATTTGTAGGATGCTGCATTCAGGAACCATTGTGGTGAATAGTATTAGAGTTACTTGCTGAAAGACTACTTGACAATTTTAAGAGTCCATGAAGACCAAGGGTCTCACACGTGCACCAAGCCCTCACATCTGCTCTCCACGGCCTCTTGAGATTTCCATCTGAGGAGCTGGCATTTAGCTGAACTGTAAACTGCTCACTACCTTTTTTATTCTGATTGTCCTTCATCCTGGATGATTATTTTTAACCTTTTAATGCCCATTTTCAATATACACAATAAAAAACCTGAGTGGAGGCAACTGAATTATTTTTTTAAAACTGAAATATCACAAAAACAGTTTTTACACTTTTAGACTACACTATTACTACTATTTGGAGGAGACTGTAAAGTTCCTAAAGTTAATACCAGCCTGTCCTCACCCAGAAAACAGCTGTATAGGTCGATTGTGCAAGCAGTTCATAACAACCCATAGTTTTGTTTCCTTGGTGAGGCGACGACCTCTTGTGGCTGTAGTCATTATCGCAAGAGCAAGGGCGCCAAATTCCGCGTTAGGACGAATGGGCTCATTTGATATTGTACTGTTTGATATTGTCTGAAGTGGTATAATGGCACTGAACTGGAGAATTGGTATAACCAACTGTTTATCCCAATGCGTGTCCTAATATTATTATGCACAATTAATTGAAGGAAACGCATTTTAATTTGAACTCCATTTTAGATGGAAATTTGACTTAAGATATGAAAGTAGAGTTGGTTTAGCAAAACAAAATAATGTAAACAAATCCTGGATAAGCATTTAAACTATGAACTAACATAGTCACAGTTATAAGCACTGCAAAGTTGGGTCATATTAGGGTTAATTCCAATTAGCGGTATCTATTAGCAATAAAAGAGGGCTGAAAGTCAAACGTTTGATGTGATTTTTGACACTGGTCATCTGTTAGAGAACAGTCATGCAACCCACACTAATATACTGTAGTCCACCTGTGAAAATATTGTTTGAAAAGGTGATTTTCTTCTTGAAGTATTCATTTTATTCATCCCTTGCAGAGTAACACCCTCCCTAAACCTAACCTGAAAAGAAACTGCATAAGCAATTAAAACTTTGTCCAATGTTGCTGAAAATGTCACCTATGCATGGTCATAGCGCCATGAACATATATGTCTAGAGGCAATTCAGTGACAGCTGTGCTGTATAATTCCCATTCTAAAAGCCCAAACAAACAATCAGAGCAAAGACAGCGAGGAGGAGCGAGTGACAGAACTGCTTTGTTTTGAGCTGTGGAGATCCATCTGGGACTGATTCATTTGCTCTGATTTAAAAAGATACTGGCAGCATATTTATTATCCTCATGGATGTTTCTTTCCTGGGGGAACACATACTTTTCACCCATCTCTTGAAGTGTTGTCTTAGACCAGCTGAGATTTGATTATGAGATTTTTTTAAAGTGACGTAAAAAAGAAAAATAGTCACAAGTGAATCCAGCCTTCTACCGCTATTATGCATTGTTTAGTTGATGTTTTACCATGGCAGTCTAACAACAAAACTCAGGTAAACACATGAAAAACATGTCCTGGTTGATATGTATCTCATAACTGATGGTTGTGACGCAGTCAAAACACCAGAGGCCATATTTGTGAGGGGGTACTGTGTTGTGGGGTCTCTGTGCCCTGTACGTATGGAGCTCATTTCCTGCAGTAGATCAGTGTAGGTTGGGCACATGAATAGCCCTATTTATGGAGCAGAGTGGTCCTGTGGATGAAACCAGCTGGTGAGAAGAATGATTTGACTTGAGTAGAAGAATTTTATGTTGTTTATTGTGCACACCAAGGATTTTTAAGGATAATGTAACACTCTGGGAGTTAATTATGTCAAGAGATTTAGTAAAATAATAAATACAAAGCCCCTATAGTATACAGTATGCAGGATCTAAACATTTCGGACTTTGGCAATTTTCAGAAAAGACGCAGGCAGACAGCGATGCTTGCTAAACATCTTACAATCAAATATGCAAAGCTGCAGATAGTGAAAAGTATAACAAAACTGAGAGATCATTACTTACTGAAATAAAAACATACATTTTCCAAGTTCTAAACCTGTGCTCCATTGTTGAGTTTTGTTATGGTGCATGCAAAATACATGTCAAAAATTCTGATTACAGCTCTGTTTCAAGCTGTAGTCACTATTTTGAGCTATCCATAATTGCTTTTAACTTTAAGGGTTGAGTATGCTTGAAATAAAAAAGTTGCATTCGGTCATGAGCATGCTTTTGTAGTCTTGACAAAAGAATCAAACAAAAGTGGACAGTCTTTCATTTGTGATGTTGCACTCGGCTGTACACATGAAAAGAGCTGGAAGTTGGTGCATGAAGACTGATAATGAAGACCTTGAGAGAGAAGTTGGTTACACTTTACTTGAAAGTATCTACATAAAAGTGACGTGACACTGTCATGAACATGTCATAAACATTATAAACAAGTCATTAACGGTTATGACACAATGCCTCTTGTAGTGTCAATTGGTTTTGTCATGGCAAGTTATGGTTATGGTTGGGGTTCATGTGTTATGAATGTGTTATGACAGTGTCATGTGTTCATGACAGTGCCATGCCACTCTTATGTAGATTCCTTCAAGTAAAGTGTTACCAAGAAATTCATACCCGGCCTACTTGCACACCTGGCCAAATGCAAAAACACAAAAATTGGCAGACATAGCATCTCCTGATTTTTTTGACTCTGAAAGGGGATTTTTAGATGCTTTGAGTACCTTTTTATAAACATACTGGAGCCTCTAGTGTACTTTTCTGAAGTTCAGTGGTCAGGTAGAAAGAGAAATGACAGCAAATGCAGTCTTGTGCTGAGCTCAGCAATGTGATCATGGTCCCTTTCTCTCGTCCACATTCTTGCCCTCAGGAGCTCCCCGGAAAAACCCGGCCTGGTCCCTCCACTCTTCTTTAGGGCAACAGCTGCATGAGCAGACCTGGGCCTGTGGGCTCCTGTGACCAGTGGTGGACCTTCACACGTTTTACAGTTTGCAGTGATAAATGTTTGACAGGGTCACTCAAAGAATACTCAGGATTAAGGTAGGTAGACATGTAGGCAACACATTGGAGTCACTATGTCCTATACCGCTTTTGGACTAATCTTCTGTAAGAATCCTTCTTCTGCATCGGATTTTACCTCCAGACTCTAAATAAATCTCAGTGTAGATCAACTTTCTGAAGCTATGAATTATTGTGAAAAAAAAGAAAAAATATCAAAGTGAGACCACCATCTTTTAACCAGAGAATTACCCATCAAATGACAGGAAGTCACAGCGACCCAAGCTTTAACTCACCACACCTACATTTGGTAATAATTACAAGGCCTTCAGTCACATAAATTGGTGTCAAGTTGCAGGGAACATAAAGTGTACAAGCATACACGACAATCCAGACAGTCCTCCCACCCTCTCTCTTCATCTGTCTCATTCACACTCAACCAGATACAATCTCATACACATGCACGTACACACACACACACACACACACACACACACACACACACACACACACACACACACACACACACACACACACACACACACACACACACACACACACACACACACACACACACACACACACACACACACACACACACCACAGTGTTTGAACAGAGGGACATGTAAAAACCTTCTTAGCCACTGGTACACCAGCCTTTGAATGAGGCAAGTATTCTTGTATATTTTGATAATAGGGTCGTGCCACAGAGCCTACAGTGGGCCGGGTAATCCACCAATCACAGTCTCCTTTTTAGTGGGGTAATAGTGGGGTTAAAGCATGCCAGAGCTTCTGATGAAAGACACTTGAATGAAAACATGCCATTTACTCAAAGAGCACCTGTTTTTTTATCTTTGAAAACATTTGAGGGGTGTGTATTCATTCAGTGCCAGTCATTCAGTGCCCTGTTTGGGATGGTTGTGGAGAAGACTTTGTCTCATACCCATGGTGCAATCATGTACATGCCAAATTTACATAAAAACTGGCACAAAAAACCCATTCCACAATAATTTGAGTAAAATAAGGAAAATAAATAAATAGCAAATGCAGAATGTGCAAATCAATATACAATTCGTTTTTTTGCACCTTGGCTCTGTCCAAAGGTAAGAAAAACAATCTGCCTTAGCATCCTACCTTATGCTATGGAGATATGTGTCCCGGTCCAATCATTTGTGGAGTCTCTCCAGTTTGTTGCCTGGCAACCTCACAATGACAATAATGTGTGAATACGCTCTGCCCATTAGCAAGCTTTAGTGGTGCTGCTGTGTGGTTATTATTATCTTTAGATAAACCACACTATCTGTTTCTGGGCTTTGTGCTAAGCTAAGCTAACCTAAGCTACGCTGCTGGCTGTAGCTTCACATTTATTGTAAAGAAATGAAAGTGGTATCAATCATCTTCTCATCCAACATTCGGCAAAAAATGTATTTCTCAAACTAACTACTAACCAGTTATTTACAGTAAATATAGAAAAGCCTAAATAAAGGTGTAGGCTATGTTTCTAATTATTGCTGCCATTTTATATGAAGCATCACATTTCAGTATAAATTCATTGGAAGTGCTGAAAAATATGAACAATCAATAATGTTAATCAATATGGATTTTTTGAACCATCAGCTGTGTTGTGGAGCACAATAGGATTGCATAATCACAGGGCAAATACAGCTGCTGTAAATGGAATGTTCCACAAATAACTGCACTGGAGTTACCGGCCAAAAACCATGAATGACGGGGTCGACATACATCCAGGAGGAAAGAGAGGGAGAGAAAAAGGAAAGAAGTGGGAAGACAGAGAGAGGGGAATAAATACAAGATATTTTTACTCCCTGTTTAAAGTGTTGTGGAAAAGTGAGAAACTCTTGGCCCAATTATACCCACAACAGCTTTGAATTTGAGTAAGTTTGTCCAAACGAAAGAGAACCCCATTTCAAGAAAAGGAGGACAGTTGTCCTCTGGAAAACAAAGACACATTGTGACTGTGTGTTGGAAAGATGAACTGATTCCCGGTGCCTCAAGCTGGACTGTGTTAGAGAGAGAGAGAGAGAAAAAGGTAACCTTGAGTGTTGATGAAAAACAGAACAGTTGTGGGTTCTCTCTGTGCTTATGTGGGACATCATCAGTGTCGCTGCCTGGATTGGCTGAAAGGTTTTTAGTTGACCAGTAAACAAACTGTAGTTTACTCCCCAGGCACTTTTTTTCTTTCAGTCTTTGTCTTTACTCGTCTTCCTATTTTTGTCTCTCCTTCTTTCTCTTTGCTTGATGCACACTTTCTACACACACTGACGGTGCAGAAGAGCTTCAAAGGTTCTCCAAGTCTGAGCTGTCATGCCCCTTGAAAATCTGTGAAGGATCTCTCCATCCTGGTTTCCATCTGGAATCACTCTCTTAATAAAATCTTGCTCAAGCACTCGGCTGCTGTGCCCGTGCAGGTCTGAAGGGAAATGACAAAGACAAGCCAAAGAAAATGGTAAAAAGTTCCTCAAAGCTAAACCAATTCAGGCTTACCCTCAAACAATCCCCAAAGGGGGAAAATGGCTTTTTCAGTTCAAAGGCCAAAGCAAACATGTTTATTATTATCCAATATTATTATCCAATATCTATCTATCTTATGGATGCTCGATAGCAGGGAAATACAACCTTAAGGAAACTGAAAGGAGATTTATCCTCATCAGGCTGGGGTTGCACTTAAAGCGTAACTCTCGCCAAAATGCACCCTAGGGTCTTTCGTTTAAAAGCATAATTAGGACAGAAGCATTGAGAAATGTTTATGTACACAGGAAGTTTGGTTTTTCTAGTCTTGCCAGTCAAAAAGTGGTGATCGCCGAATGGCGGCGATTGGAAAAACCAACTGTTAAAGTGAGTTGTTCAAAACTTTTCTTTTTAATAAACTCTGTGAACACAAACATGTTCTCAATGCTTGCGTTCATGTGTAGAGACCATGAAAATACTTCGAGCAAAGTTTTATGTTTTATTGTTTTAAAAATAGCAATTTTGATGTGATCATAGAAGTGTCCCTAGCTCTCACATTCAGAAGGTCATTTGACCAAAAACGAAAATACGGTCAATCTTAAAAGTGGTGCTTCGTTCCGTCCTAAATATGCTTTTAAATGAAAGTTTGACTTGGGTACATTCACAAAAAGACCTTAGGTTGCATTTTGGTGAGAGTTACACTTTGAGCATGATATCGTTTGAAGTATATGAATATTTCACATCACTTGCCCAGTGGTGCCACAGAGGGTGTTTGTGCAGGATGGAGTCTTACAATCAATTTAGTGGTGGAAATCCTTTACACACTCGCTGGCTGTTGCATTTCTGACACTTGCAACTCTCTTGCCCCAGCTGAATCAATAAAAGCCACCCCCACCCACTCAAACGCATCCATGTGCACATCCACACACACCCACACACACACACACACACACACACACACACACACACACACACACACACACACACACACACACACACACACACACACACACACACACACACACACACACACACACACACACACACACACACAGTAAAGCACACAGCCACAGACATACACAAACATGCTTAGTCATACAGGAAGCTAGTGGCACACAGACAAAGGCACACACTCACACTCAAGACACCAGACCATTCCCAAATATGTACAAATTCCTCACACTCGCCTGAGATCCTCTGCTCTTTCCTCGGCTTCGTGCCTCCAGGATGCACTTTGGGGACAAAAGATATGTTAAAGCTGTCATATGTGGTCCAACAAGTAACCACCACGGCTGAGCGGTGAAGCCAATTCAGAAGCCCATTACAGTAATCTGCAGTTCCTCCATAGTCACAGCTAAGAAAAGACTGAGGAAGTCATTGGATAACTTCTCTCTAGCTAATTTTACTTCTTCCAAGTGTGTTTTGGTGGACATTTTGTCCCACAAAAAACATTCAAGAGAAGTTTGTTTTGCTGTGTGTTTCCTTGATTTATAAACCAATCAGAGTCAGTTTTTGTGGTTAGCACTTCATCTCACCCCAGTTCCACCCAGATTTTTTCACCTTTAACCAAATCATGTTTTTTGGTAATATTTATTATAATGCCCTTGTGTTTGTTATTTGCTAAAATAAATTGAAGTACACGCCATGCGTTTATCTTTCAATATATCCCTTCCCCTATCTCAAACCCTCCGCACAAAATACAGTAAGCATTACACAGCAGAGGTAAATGGTCATAACAACATACCGTAACAGCACGCACTAATCTGCCTGTTTTAAAAAGTAATACTCTTGTATTTCTCTCTCTCTGCTTTATCCTTCCAGTCCTCAAGTCATGACGAGTGCACTGGCCGACTATAATCTGGCTGAAAGCAGGCCACATGGCTCTTTATCTCGTGAGGAGATCCCTCTGTGTGGCTGCTCATTCTTTTCAGCCGGCATCTAAGCCTCTCAGGAGTGCTGAATTTTCAGACTCGTACTGAGTGTGCAAAGTGTTTAAAGTGTGCATGTGTGCAGAGTTAGACATTGTGCCTCAGCGTTTGTGTATGTGTGTGTGTGTGCGTGTGCGTGTGTGTTTGTGTGTTTGTGTGTGTGTTTCTATGTGTATGTGTATTAGTATGTGTGTGTGTGTGCCAGTGGGATTTGTTTGTGTGTGTATATGATTTCCATGAGACATTCATTATGATTACATACAGTACAGTATATTGCACATTATAGTTCTTTTCTATTGAATTGGAGACTGAAAAAGCAAAATAACATAGGCAATACTCTCTATACTTTACTTATTTTAATCTGCACAGAAACAAGTGGCTGCAAGGATATAACATAGAAAGCTTTTTAGTAGCAAGAAAACAACATTGTTGTTTGGACTGCTGGCCCTTGTGGACCCTCAGAGTCTTACAGAATTATGTTTCTGAGTCACACGTGATAATCTCTACAATGGGTCCAATCGAACTCATTAACCTTGAGGCTGGTGAAATGGGTCAATTCTTGCACCACAAAAAGTTTGCACAGACTTTTCCTTGTTGTCGCTTTAGGGATTTGAATATGCCTTGTAGTCTATAAATAAAATAGCACAAAGAAAATAATGAAAATCTCTTTGCACTTTTAATTGCAGTTCAACTCTATGATTCCATTTTCCTGTTTCCTGACCTGGCTACTACAGCAGGCAAAGTTAAAAACTTTCTAGTGAACATAGTAAGCTACGTAACTAGATCAGGAGTTGGTAGGACCAAAACAAAGCTATTATTTAACAGGTTTCTTGAATTCTTGGTGGGCGGCTGTGGCTCAGTGGTAGAGTGGTTGCCTGCCAGTTGGAAGGTTGGTGGTTCAATCCCTGGCCCTGCAGTCCCATGTCCCTTGGGCAAGACACTGAACCCCTGCAGTCCCATCGGACTGTGAATGTGTGTGCATGTCTATCTGATGAGCAGGTGGCACCTTGTAGCCACAGTGCCTCGGCCACAGTGTATGAATGTGTGTGAAATGGTGAATGTTTACTGTATGATGTAAAAGCGCTTTGAGTGGATGCCGTGAGACACTGCTCTCGGGGACCCCTTTCATCTGAAGGCAAATGCTACAGTTTGGAAGGCAGCTAGAAGACCTTTACATTTACTGCTGGGAGAAGAAGTATTTGCACATTACAGCCTTTAACTAGATCAAACTCCTCACTTGGTTATTTCTGGCCCAGTTTGAGTGGCAGGACAGGGTGGAGGTGTTCCCTATGGCACCTTAGGTATTTTATACAGGAAAACATGGCCCCTGTAGTACACCTCCCCTTCATCTCTCCTTCCTTTCTTTCATTCCTCCTCCTCAGGGTGTGCACGCTCTTTTGCTTTGAAACCCCAGAGTCTCATCAATAGCCTTTTGAGCAGGGCTGTTTGGTTATGAATGCTGGATTAAAAAAAGTTGGTAAAGCTTGTTGATGATGGCTGATTTCCAAAAGCAGTGGAAGTGTGAGCGGAAGAAAAGGGAACGAAAGGTGGAATTGCAGATGGAAGAGAGTGATGGAACAAGGTAGAAATGGGATACATAAAGAGGCAAGGTGTGTGTGTATGTGTGTGTGTGTGTGTGTTTTCGGTGTATAAAGACTGTATAGTAGTTTGTAGTTTCCTTAGGTAAGTCCAGCAGCAGCTGGTGAGAGGTTGGACTGTGTGCTCCCTCCCTTACCCACTGACACAATGCGTCTCTGTGTGGGGGACCTGAGTAATGCTGAGAGATGGCAGGACTTTGGAAAAGAGAGTGAGAAGGAAAGGGTTGGGTATGGGTAATAGATAGAGAGAGACATGACAATGAAGAAGAATATAATGTGCCTTTGTGGTGTTGGCCACTGCCATTATTGTTTGTGTCTTTCTACTTTTTCTTTTAAAGTAATCTTAACACTATAATTTTTTATATTTTAGGCAGTTTTTATGTGTGTAAATACACTTTTTTGAGTTTTTGTGTCTGCAAACAAACATATCTCGAATTGCCACTTGTGGGATGAATAAAGTATTAGGCAGATGAGGATGCTGAAATTTAGGTTTACTTACTCCTAGTCTGACTGACCCGATGTAGACTGTAGGTATAAGCCAGCCTGCATTGGCTGATTTTTTTTTATTTTTTCCCACCCTCTGTCTCTACTGTCTATTTTGCCATGGCACCGTAGCTGCATCCGAGGCTTAGCGCCGGCCAGGACAATTGCGATTGGTTTAAAGAAATAAAACCAGGCAGACACTTTCTGGTATTCGAAGAAAAAGCACCTTGTGTCTGTCAGATGAAAATCATCTGATATCAAGGGTCAGCTAATTACCTGATTAAATAAAGGTTATATATTATATCATCAACATGGCAACTTTTCATTGCTCATTGTTGCTCGTAGAGGTCGATAAAAAACTACAACTGCGGTTCTTAATGTTGTTTCTGTCCTCAGGGGGCCGTAATGAGTATTTTATGATTTGGCACACCACAATGAGGCGAGGAAGATTTTGCACCAGACAACTTACTTGTACTAGCAACACAAAGGTGATATTTATGCCTTTATCTGAAATGTTTTTGTGAACAGTTTTGTTTGGTTTTACTATAGAAAAGACTTAAAGGATTAGGATTAAATTGTTGGTTTAACGTTTGGTTAACCCACTCCGTCTGGTTTAACCCACTCCGTCTGGTTAACCCACTCCGTCTGGTTAACCCACTCCGTCTGGTTAACCCTCCGTCTGGTTAGCACATCCGCAGCCTTTCTATGGAAAAAACTGTCATGGTCATTGTACTTATTTATGTACTGTACAGTTTTATGTTTACAAACTGAGATGACTGAATGTTTGCAAAAAACTGTCATGGTCATGTTTTTTTGATAGCTGCCCATACTTTGCTCTTCACTGGCATGGAAATGCAAACCTGCTCTTCCCCTGTTTGTTATCTGATGTATTCATTGCCTTATATTTTTAAGATACCATACACTGCATTCTTTGAACTGTTTAAAAAAAGAGTTGTGTTGTTATGATGTAAATTTCAATAAAGATGAGGGACAGATGGAGGTTGGAATAAGTTCAGGCAGGAAGCATCCTCAGATATACACAAGGCCTAAAATAAGAAATGGGATAGAGAGAGAAGGACAGAATGTGGTGGAGAGTATGGTGTGAGATCTTGGGAGGATAAGAAGAGGAGAACTGGAGAACAGGAGGAGGTTGAGGAGATAACTGAAGAAAGAGAATGTTAGGGATTGGATTCAGTCAAGCTGGGGGTAGTGAGTGACAGGGTTAGAGATGGGAGGTATGGGCAAGGAAGAGAGGTAACAATGATCATCATTAGGGGCCACACTTGTATGATGTACATATGAAAGCGATATACAAACAAATGTCCTCTTTTTTACTGTTGTAACAACAGTAACTCAACTCATTTCAACTTTATTTATATGGTGCTGTACAAAGAAAAATTTAAACAACACACAAAACATAAATACAAATAAAATCCAAATTAAACTAAAATAATACAATTTTGCAAGACTAAACATTACAACAATTAAACAAAATGTTAAA
This sequence comes from Etheostoma perlongum, assembly GCA_026937815.1. Lineage (NCBI taxonomy): Eukaryota > Metazoa > Chordata > Actinopteri > Perciformes > Percidae > Etheostoma > Etheostoma perlongum. The sequence continues at coordinate 28,847,151 of CM049374.1, read as the reverse complement.
AATCAATAAATAGAAGTCAATATATTACAATACAATAGATACGAGGGATAAAAATAATGTAAAAACCAATGATTAAAACTTAAAAACTACTGCAATGGGATTTCTCTACTGCTGAATGTTTTCTTCTTTTTTTAACCTTTTTCTTGGTGGAATCTCCCCAATGTGCCAGAGTATTTGCACACAGAACAACACATGCAATTGTATCATGTTAGGGAAGTTACCTATGCTAATAAACAGTTGTTTAGGGGGATTCATCTTTCAGCACAACTAGGTAACAGGTTTGGATTGTTAACGTTTGATGCATCTGGAGTTGATTTTTCTTCATTTTGTTATAATTGTCTGAGACAATGAAGAAAACTATAAGATGAATGTAACAGAATGCTGCTGCATGAGGCCCATGGTTTCATAGTGGTTAAAAATACCAGGTTACCTCATAAAATATGTCACTTTGTCATTCACCTTCTTCCATCCTTCGGTAATGTGTGGTTCTTGTTGCTAACCAAGTCTGTGTACTCCGGCCACCAGAAAGAGTTAAGAGCCACCTTACTGTAATAGATCACTGCAGGTATCTTTAATTCAGTCCACCTCCAACTGAGGGGAGAAGCACTTAAGGCCATGATCAGGGCTGCTTGGGAAGGCAGGAAGCAGGTCACTGGGCCAACAGAGAGGGCTACCTGCATGGGCGGACAAAAGAGCAGTGTTTTGGATGGGTCGGGGTAACAGCTGGACATATGGTGGTTATAACTCCTAAATAGATAAAAAGAAAACCAAACACATCTTGGCATATTTGTCTTGTGGTCGGCGTTATTCACGATATGTGTCTGTGAATATGAATCTTTGACACAGAGAGGTGTGTGTGAGGGCTGGAAATAGTGAAACATAGTGTCACATTTTGGTATACTGAAGGGAATGATTATGCTGTGTGTGTATATGTGAGAGTGCAATTCATAGCCTCCTAAAGCAAGACTATGTGCATCAGGGTAAATGTGTGTGTGTGTGTGTGTGTGTGTGTGTGTGTGTGTGTGTGTGTGTGTGTGTGTGTGTGTGGTGTTGAACCAGGGAATGCATTCATAAACAGGACCAATATTCAGTCTACTGGACAGAATAGTGTGACCTTGCAAAGCTTTAGATTTAAGGCCCCCTTGTGGAAGAAATGCACATCAACCTTTTCAGCAAAAGAGCAGCAATCCTTTAAGCTGATTATATTGCACCATTAAACAAAATGAATCAGGAAATAATCATTCTTGCCAAACAACTCAGAGGTATCCAGAATAGCAAGGCTGGCATTATCATCTGTTTTAATGAGCTTATTCCAGAATAAGGGACTTAGTCACACAAAGGGGTTTTAGGTCTAGATGGAAAGAGCTGCTGTTTTTAGTTCCTTGATTTTCTTTTAAATATAGAAGGATTGACATTACTCTTGTATGCAAGGGCAGCTGTGGTCAAGATTTACCATAAAAAATGTCAAGAAAGGTAAAAATGCAGAAGTGTTATTTTGTTATTTTGACAGCATATTCATCTACCACTGTACCACATGTATAAAAAACAACAATGCAACTGTCACTCTATGATTGCACTTTTTAGTGTAACAACCCAATCACATATGTTTAGCACCTTACTGTGCAGGTACAGTATGTTAAAGATCCAACGTGGACCCTCCTCAGTGGATTAGGTTGGTAGACCAACATGCTCTAATCGGCCAGTGGCAGAGGTCCAGCAAATAACTTCAAAAATTACTTGTTTTTATCATTACTGTTTCACACCAAAATAATTAAAAAACAAATACTCAAAAGATGAGGCTGCATAAGCCGCCAATCTAGGCATAAGTAAGTACGTAAAATGTATCTATGTATATATTACTTTTCTAGACACATGTAAATTGTGCTTCACAAGGACAAACACAGAAACAGACATTTATAATTTGAATAAGGTTAGACAAAATAAACATAATGCAGTGTTACCTGACTGTTGGATACTAAAACTGAACTACTCATTTACCTTTTGGATTGTTTAGCTCATGGTTTAGATAGATATTCATGAACTGGAACAATATATTTAAAGAATCTGTCTTGTTATTAACATTGTTGGTGATGTCAGATCCATAACATTATCGAATATTTAGCAAATATGTGCAACTGTTTTCCCACTATGATGGGAACTTCTTTTAAGATCTATTGTAGGAATATGGATACATCTCATCAGGCTACTGATTTTACTTTTTCACTCAGATCTTCAGTCTAACATTGATGGAGAAAATGCCAAAATGTGAACTGATTCCTGGATGTGTTGGTCTTTGTGCTCACCTCACTGACTGGCAGTTGATCCATATAGCACTAGCAGACATTTTCAAGATGCTTTCCTAATAGACATGTACAATAGGCGCCTCAGAAGAGGGCATGTCAGTGCTGCGGAACCCATATTCAGTTACAGTCGGGTAATTTCCATGTGTCCTCAAAGGAAGGAGGGGTTAGGGGTGGGAATGTTTGGAGTGGAGGTATGACATACATATCCTCCCTATGTTTTGGTTCCAAACAGTGATTTAAAGTAATAAAGCTGTTGAAGTTTGTTGGGATGCCAGTTGTGATGATTCTACCCCCCACTCTGGAAACTTAATTCAAATGCAGATTTATTGTGGGAATAGAAAGTCAAATTCCCTCTCTGGCAGCTCTATTTACTTTGAGTGGGCCAGGTTTTTTGGATTTAAACAGTCCCTCTGTTTATAATGTTTCCACAGGTAAACTCAGCTCTGGAGCAGAGGTATTTTCTGATGCTGCACAAACTGTCGGCTGGGAGGAAATGTGAGTTCAGTACAGCAAATGTTTGATGAGAGATCAGTTCCAGCTAGGGAAATAAACCATCCTTGGTTTATGCTTCCTCTCACATAAATGTAAATTATTATAATATTCGCTCCATTTTTGTACCCTGTTTATTTTACTTTTTTAATTAACAGATGATACAATAAAGGTAATTCTGTCAAGCAGAGGCCCACAGGAAACAAAAAGCCTGCTTTCACTGTATAGCAGCATGCTGTATCTTGTGTCTGTTTGCTAAGCCTGAGGTCATTTAGTTTTAGTTGTGTACTGTACTTTTATTTTTCAGACAGTATGTTATAGTGGGACTAGTAGGAAATAATGCTACGTTAAGTTACTTACATAGCTGGTGAGCTAGTTAGCTGGACATGCTAAGGTCCGCAGCTTATGTTGGAGCAGATAAACACACCGTTTTATTAAATCCTTTTGTTTTGCTAGTGGGTTTGTTTATTGAAAGCAAAAACAAAATTGCCATCCTTCTTGCTCTTACTACAGCCCCATGCACACTGCTTCAACATGTTTAGAAATCCAAAGCTGTCTCACGGTTGCTAGGCTATGATTGGACAATCACCATTCATAGCAGCAGTTTAACAGTCAATTTTACCCACTTTTTCTTTGTTTAATTCTGTCTAACACTCCTATTTAGTTGCAGTTTCTGCTAACTTTTCTCTCATAGACTGTTAAAGGACTGTTATGTTCATATCCCTGCCTTCACAGATTGTCACTTTCTCTATCTGAATATTTATTATTTGATGACTTTATTTATTTGAGGTGTGGTGAAACAGGCTGCACAGGAACTTTACAGACATTACAGTTACAGTTAATCACTCTGCAGCATTTAAACACTCCAACAAAGTATGCAATAAACAACTCTAAGTGCAGCATCCTAATGTAGCCTATACCAGAGACAACATTAGTGTGCATCAATTACTTTTGTGGTCTGCTAAACAGCATTCATTCTCTGATTAAGTCTCAGACTGGCAGAGGGTTATTATACCAATCGGCTCTCTCTGTCCCACAGAAGTCTCCACGTCTGGACAATTACTAGATTGTTGTTTTATAATGACACATTTAAAGGGAGCACAGCCTAAAAAGTCTGAGAATACAAGCATTGTTTGAAGTTCTGGTCACGTGTGATTATTACTTCAAGGTCAAGTAATCAGGTGTCATATTCAAGCTTTCATGTTTTAGATTGGGAAGTAAACTGAATGAACAGTCTAGACACAATGAAATTCTGACTTGTGTTTTTGAATGTTTAATCTTAATTTTTTTTAGACGTGCCTTATGTCTCATGTCCAATGATTTATATAAATCTTTCTTTATGAAAAAAACATTCGACCACTTGCACATTTTTCTCTACAGAGAGCCCTCTATATGTTCTGCTTGTGGGATCATTTGGTCGTCAAGGTGGAGCTTTGCAGTGCTCGAGTAGGTAAAAGTCTGGATTGTGAAATATTCACCTCATACTGACACTGGAAGCTTTTAAAGCAGCAGAGAACAGGCCTGTGTCAATACTGGGCAAGACAAGGTCCTGATTTATCCAAGGGTCTAACGCAGTTGAATTAGCTGCATTACTAGTTTCCAGGTCTATAAGGAATGCCTACTTTTCCAAGAATGACTTACAGTGAAATGAAAGAGAAGCCAGTTACTGCACAAAATTTCCTTAGGTGTTACAGGAACGAACAGGAATGACAGAGGAGGGAGGGTTGCACTCAGAGCTCTGGTATAATAAATAGTAGGGTCTCTGTTTCTCAGGGGGCACTCTTTGTAATAACTGCAACATCAATCAGCCCAAAATTTGTGAAGCAATGACTCTCTGTTTTTATTTTCCTGCACCGAGGAGAGTGGCTTTGAAAGGCTCCCAGAGGAAATGGAGAAGCAGAGATCCCTGCTTGTACAGTAGACTGTAGTGAGTGACTCTTTCTGTATAACAATACAACATTGATCCACAAATCTCTCCACACATTTGCTGAAACGATTAAATGAATTTGCTTGTGTAATTCCAAAACTTGTTTTCTTTTTTTAACCAGTTCTTGGCTTGTCAGTTCAATCATCAGCCTGCTAAAGAATAACCCCAGATTGGTTTAACTTTGAAGCACAGAAAGATTTATGAGAAATTCAATTGTACGTAAGTGCTAGGAATCATTCAGTTTACGCTTCAGTGCTTTCCTCCAAACTATTGTCTGCTTTGTGGCCCATATGTAGATTGTTTGAAAGTGGCATGATCAAGTTTTCTGGCAGACAGCCAGCATTCATCTCTGTGCAAACCTTCACAGTCCACATCCAGCACAGCAGCAAATGTCCATTGTAGAATAAGTATAGGTATAAATGCTTGCAAAGGTGTGATGTTTCAAGTAACATTTTAATAGAAAAGCACCACATCTCATAATAGTAAAGCCATTAGGTAAACGTCTTTGAAATGCTAAAAAAGTGCATTTTAATGCAGATTAAGAAGCAAGATCACATGTTCTTCCTGCCTATTTGCCTTACAATTATCTGAACACGTTATAGACAAGATAAATTCTGCTTGTCTGTTTCAATTTTGCACCTTTCCTCATTTCCACTTTTAACCTGTTGTTTTTTGCTGTCCTCATGATGTCCCTTTGCACGTGGGACTTTGATTAAATGAAAACCATCCAAGGCCCATTTTCATTGGAATTTTTCCCTGATTCTTGTGTGCTTCATCCTTTTATGACCTGCACTATTCTTTCATGAATCAAATGTTACATCCTCTTCCATTTGAGACACTGTATTTGCAAGTTACATTTGTGAAATCCACAAAGTTTCCACACATTTGTCATTTAAGTTTTTTTTTTGTTGCTTGTCTAGTCTGTCATCATCATTTGTAAATGATAATAAATGGGAAAGTGAAGACAATATGTTGGTATATACATACAGAGTTGATATGGTTATACATAATATTGCTAAGTTATACATAATATTCTTTGGCTTTATAACAATAGTCAAAACTGAATATTGCTGAATTCTTTCATAAAGTATAACACAGAATATTGTGAAATCTAATGATTTCCATCCTACATGAGAAAGGCCTTCTGTAAAGTAAAAAGCTCATTTTATGGAGATGTTTCTTACAGGATGAGGAGAAAGTAAACCTTTGAATTACTGACTGCAGTGGTAATCAGTAGACGGAAATGTCTATGTAAGCAAACTGTTAAATGGGGGTGGGGGCAGCTCCTTTTCTCACATCCATCCCATTTTAGACTTTACATTGGTGTTTCATGATCTTGAAATCTTGTTTTGTATCTGCACATATGTGTTATGCTGTCTGGGCAGTGATTTGAAGCATTTACAAGGCTTATATATGGTATGGTGTTTTTAGAGAAAACTTTCACCCATTCCAGTTCAACACCTACAGCATCTTGGATCTGTTCCAAACATTAATCAAGCGTCTTTTGAAAGAAATACCGACATGCTCTACAGCACAGCAGCTCAGACAAAACAAAACACTCTTTCTCTCTCTCTTTGAAACAAAAATAAAAGACACAGAGCTTGAGAGAGGAAACAAATTCTCCTTTTATCTGTTGCCGCATAAACTGAGCAAAATCTCCATGTTGATTTTGGATGAGCAGCAGAAAAATCTTTACCCAGGAGACCAGACATATCCCATAATTCAGAGAGGGGGACACAGCATACAGGGAGTCAATGTCCTCATAGTCTCTCCTACCAAATATTACAATATCAGTCAGTCCACACATTCCCAGTTCATGTTTCTTGTGATGCTAACAGCAGAATTTAAGAATTTATTTTAATCAGCCACGATAGCTGCATGGCTCTGTGGATGGCAATATCAGTCCCTCTGTGGTCGGTTATCATATCATCTTTTTACATGTATTACCAATACTAGTCTGGGTAATCTACAGCACATTGTGTTCTTGTACAGTGCCATTCTTGATTGACTGTCATACATTTGACCAGTTTACTGGTACACCTAGCCAAAACTAATACAGTTTAAAACACCCATGTTATGCTCATTTTCAGTTCATAATTGTATTTTGAGGTTGTATCAGAATAGGTTTACATGGTTTCAAAATGGTTTCATTTTCAAAAAACACCATATTTTTGTTGTAGTGCACATTGCTGCTGATCCTGTTTTCACCTGGTGTGTTTAGGTCTCTGTTTTAGCTACAGAGTGAGACATCACACTTCTATACTATCTTTGTTGGAAGTCGCACATGCGCGGTAGTTAGGTAAGATCACATCAGCTAGCTAACTGTTTCTCCAACTTTGGGCAGTACAAGGCAGGATTAGCTGGGAGACTTCTAAACTAGTGCACACTTGCAGAATACTTGCAGAACAGGGACATGTGAGTAGTTCTTTTGTAGATTATGGTAAACTAGTGTGTGTTGTAGCAGTGTTTTGCCATTGAGAATGAGCTAGCATGCTAGAGCTAGCATGTTCCACGGTTAGCCACCTCATCTCGGCTAGTTACGTAGAAAGCCATGCAGATTTTGAACAGCTCACCTGAAGACTGAAGGCAGAGAACATTCAGAAACCTGTATCTCACTCAAAACAGCATGGATAAGTTTGTATGCGTGTGAAAGCACCAGAGACACAAAATAATCCCAAATCCCAGAAAGAGTGATTTTTTTCATAATATGGGAACTTTAATACAACAGTCCTTTTAATAAAGTCTTCATTTTTTATTAATTAAAACTGCTTTAGAAAGGTGTTGATTTATGTATACACACTATATTTAAATGCATTCCCCCATACTGTATGTCACCAATCTCTTGTCTTTTGATAGGGGCTTCATAACCACCTCGCCAAATACTAAGCATAAGTTATTGCACTAACAAATTCAATATGCTGTAAAAGTACTTCTTGAAATTAATCAGCCAAAACAAATCAAAACTCAACAAGGTCACCAAATCAAGAATATTTGTCTGCTTTCATTTTATGATGTATCAGCAAATTTCTCGCTCTGGGAAAACTCATAGGGTTGCTCGATAAAATCCAGTGGACTCAAAGTAAACTCAGCCCTGTATACATTTCTCTTGCCTCCTTTTGAGTGGCTTGGGAGAATAAAGCACAATAAACAGAACCCCCCTTTAAAAGTCCACAACAAAAGCAAATAGACCCAGCCTGTCTATAGATTTATTAGCAGTCAGCTGGTTCCCATTAGAAAGGCTTTGTGAACTGCTATTTCTTCTCAAGAATCTCAAACAAACTGACCCTCGGCTCTGTTTGTCTCCCACTAACCTCTATCTGCATCTATCGTGCTTCTCCAAGCAACATCCCTGGATTCCGCCAGCCCTCCCACAAACAGGGGTCAGCTTTGGTGACCTCTCAAACCACTGGTGTCGTTACAAAGCCACCAAGGTGTAAGTGTTGAATGATTATAAAATCTGTTTATTTTGTTGCCCTAATGCATCAGAGCAATGCCTCTCTTTTGTTTCTTTTTTAAGGTAAGTTAAGCTACCCTCAAATATACTTTTTTAGGTGAATTGAATCATCTGTCCTTAAAAGGATTAGTTTGTCATTTTAGGAAATACTTTTAATTTTTTCTTCCTTGCTAATAGTTAGATGAGACAATCAATACCATTATCATGTCTGTAGGGTAGATATGACAATCCATCCAACAGTTGTTTAGACATTTCACTCAAAACAACAAATGCCGACCTCATGGTGGTGCTATAGGAAAAGTTAAAGGTGAATTAGGATTCATCATCCGGGGAACATGAATGTCTGTACAAAAGTTCAGGGCAAAGTTGTTAAGATATTTCAGTCTAGACCAAAGAGGCTAATAAAAAGCACATTTAAGCATTTAATATCCATGGTAAAAGTTTAGCTACTGAGGGGTTAAGGTGTCATTTGTGAGATTGTGTATATACTCTGCATTTAGGTTCAAATCAAATGGGAGTTTCTTATTGAGGAATGTGCTGAGGTTGACATATGAGATGAAAACATAGTCGTTGCTTTTCTTCATCAAATGAAGTTGGCCAAGCCTGCAGCACTGAGCATCTTTTGTTAAGCCCCGGCTCTTGGTTCTTACTCATGCTCTTAGATGGCCCCCTCTGGATCAAAGACTAGTCCTGCCCTTCTTACTTCCTGTGATCAACAAAGGAGAGATGGACAGAAAGAGAAAGGTAGAAAGAAAGAGAAATAGTTATATACACATCTATCTGTCAAGAGAACAACTGAAGACAACATAATATAGAAGGCTAAATATAGTTAGTTTTTGGGGGTATGCAGTGGTGGTGGTCGTGGAGGGGGGCACAAAGACCTGACCAAACCAACACGAAGACCAACCAACAAAGGTACCATTCATGTTCTTTTCTCAGTAACTGAAAACCTTTCCCCCCTGATGCTGAAAACAGAGCAAGGGGCAAATCTGCAAAGACAACAGACAGGGAGAGGTCCCTGCTGTGGATTAGGATCTGCTCACTGTGAGCCACATTCAGATCTCTACGCAGGCAAAAGGAACCAGGCATCAGCATCACAGAGTGCGGAGCAGATAGGAAATGAAAAGGCCCGATCTTATTCCTCTGTGGGCAGGGGATCATATGGCCTTGGAGGCCAGGGGGACCTGGTCTGGTTCCTGGTTCTTACTGCTTCCTGTTTCTTACAGTGCAGACCCTTTGCTGCTTGTTCTGCCTCTGCTTGCATATTTTTGTTGAAAATCTTGCTTCTCCTCTGAGAGAAACTATGAGTAGCGGCTCTTGGACACTTATAAACCACTGGCCTATACATTTTTTATACAAATAAAGCTGCCTTGCCTTGCCTTGCCTTCTGCTCAGACTGCAGACTGCTCATTGTGATGCTGCTGCTTGGTATAAGTGAATAACTGCTTTCTTCATCCACCTTTAAATTTAGTGTATGTACTGTATGATTTAAATTCCTTTATTTGAGGTAACACAAAACAATAACGTATACAAAGAAACAAATGAAAAAGGTCCAGTAACTAATGAGACACTCACTGCTTATTAATGAATGAATAGCTAACAATTCTTTCCTGACTATTGGTTATTCATCACCTGTAAGCAAATCCTAATGCAATATAATGAAGTTGTGAGCAGATATATGTGTTTAATGTAATTGTCAACTAAGACTCTTCCTGTGAACACCCGTATTGTAAGTGAAATCCTACAGGATGATGACAATATAGACTGCGGATGAAACATTGTACAATGATGATAGACAGACTTCCTTAGGTCTGAACATGAGCATGTTACCCTCCTCCTATCAGCCAAATATCTCCCTGTTATTTCCTTTTATAACGATAAACGAAGTTTTGATGGTCAAAAGTAAACTTTCATTCATCCATTTTTTTCCTTTAAATTTAAAGGTTTGACTACATGCTCATTCAGTAGACCAGTTTAAACTTTCGTATTGCATGCTTGTTTACATGAGAAGCAAAAAACAGGTTGTAATGACATGTTTGTCTATGTCGGGAGGATGAAACAGTTGTTTCAACTGTCCCCGACCTGGCTGGAACTCCATGGATTTTAAGTAAATGCACAAATATCTGTGTTTAACAATTAATGGAGGTGAGACATGGAAAAGCAGTTTTAGAAAATGAAAAATATTTCAGCCCAAGGTAGGGGGGGGTCGAGTTTTCCCATGTTATCCTATGGAGACTTGGTTTATGTCCAGTGGTATCGTAAAAACCTAGTGAAACGACATATTCCACAATAGAAACATGATATAAATGGAAAAACCAACTGTTCTAGCTATAAAAATGTAATAATCATCCACAGTGCATGATATTTCAATAACCGCTTCATACGCGCTTCAGGATGACGGCAATGAGTTGTTAACAGACATTTAGAAAGACGCATAGCCCTGCAACAATCTATCTAAATTAACACCTTTTGGAAGTGTCCATCATATACAGTAAAATATTAAAGTTGTTTGGAAGTTTATACGGCTTAAACTGTATGTTTCATCCGTCCCCGCATGCTGTTTCATCCGGCCCCGCCCAGGAGGGACGGATGAAACATTACGCACGCCCCACCTGTAATAACTCCTCAACGGTTTTGTTCAAAGCTGAAAATGCAACTGTATTTGACAGATGACACGTGAGGTTGAGTGACAAAATATAGCTTTCAGTGTGATAACTGTAAATTGAATTAAAAATATTTTCAAACACTTCCCCTAACTAATGAATAACAATATTGTAAAACACTTCTGTAATAACATGAAATGTGTCTTTATAGGAGGAGATATGATTGCTGACAACTACTGGACATAAATAAACACATGTCTTCATAGATGCATACAACTAAAGTTATAAACTTGTTTTATTGATTGCAGCCCAGGACTGGGAAATGCGGGTGGACTTAAATCAGAGGCTCACCTTCCCACATGAAATTGCAGCGACCGACCTGGGCCCAGACCTGGAACCTTTGGTCCAAATCCTGTCTATGTGTCTTTATAGTGAAGCTGACAGTCCCTTGGGAGAAAACCATCGATGAGGCATTTGAAAGGAAAAAGTTGCAATATGCAAACTTGGCTGGAAGGTAAACGTGCGTCCAGTGGAAGTGGGCTGCAGGGGCTTTGTAGCTAGCTAGTTCCACCACAAGGCTAGTTAAGGAGGTTGGAATCAGAAGACAGGCTCAGTGGAGGACCATCAAAGACCTTGCATCTGCTGCTGAAAGAAGCAGTCATTGGCTGTGACTGAAGCGGAAGGAGATTGTGTGGGCTGCCAAGTGACCTCATGGAGCCTCCACCCAGGTCTGATCAGCCTGTGGTGGGCCAGCCTCGGGTGAGGGTGTATTGTGATAAAAGGCCAAAACCACAATGAGGCCAGGTCAAATTAGTTAGTTTGCAGTTGATGGGACGGGCTATAAAAAGCATCAATAACCGCAATAATTGGCATACAGTCCTTTACTATTATAATATTTCTCTAGATCCGTTGGTTTGATGCAAAATGTTTAGGTTAAGGTTACACAGGTTAAACCAAACCGTAATACACATTCAGTACCACAACCACACATGTAATTAAGCAGTTGACAGGCCTGTATGTTGTGACTGTATCCCAGCTAATGGGTGTTGTTCCATCATTAAGTATGGCAATATAAAAGTTATAGTCACATTCCAATTTAAATAAATTTTTATTAAGAAATAGTTTACAATACAATTGGCCTTTATGGACTGGCTGCCTGCACATACTGAGGTGGTTGCTATGAAACATAAGCCTGTTAGCCTTCAATAGCAGCTAGTAATAGGCTTTTTTTTTTTTGTTTAACGCTAATGAGTTAGTTTGGATTTAACAGAGTTTCACAATAACACAAATTAACCAACTTACCAAGGCAACAGTAGACCAGCTCTTGTGTTCTGTAAGGAAACATTTCAGTTTTTGTCAATGGAGTCTTTTTGGCTTTGAAGAGAAGAATAGATAACCAACCAACCTGAGATAAAGGCTTCAGTTTCTTGTCAGAAAGGACTGTCTGAAGACAAGGTAAAGCGAGAAAAACTATTCTGAATATAGTGTACATTTAAAGAGATACTTTACTGATATTAAACCAGCTCTGTGTCACGGCATTGTGGGTGCAGGTGATGTCATAGTGGCCGTGTGTCACAGGTATGAAATTGCTTGATTTGAGCTATCCTTTTTTATGAAGAAAGATAGACACCAGCAACAACAAGGTATACACCAAATCTAATCAGCATACTGATTGCGGGATGATTGAAATGAACGTCTTTTTTATTAAAGCACACTCTCTCTTCATCTTATGAATGAAATGCAGAAAGCCTGTTTAAGTTGGAACCGGTTCTGGTTTTGAGAAGATGTGAAGACGTAGATGAAAGGATGATCAAAAGGTTGAATCAGCTTTGGGTGGGCCCAAGCTTCTGATTGCCCTATATTGTGTTTTGGCAAAACTTTATTTTGTTTGAGGGTCTGAGTCTGCTGAGGGCGTTAGTGTGAGTCGGGACATACTGTTTCGTGAGGGGAAGATGTTTCTCTCTTTCCTTGTCTAGCCCAGGGTGCTGCCTACAGCGCTGGAAAAACTTGAAGGCCACAACTGTTGATGTTTTTATTTTTTGTGTGTGCTGTAATTGGATGTGAGATCAAAGCACCCAACACAGAAGAACTAATTAGATACGTACTGTATATTTCAGAGTTGCTGTCAGTGTGTGATATCTTGGGGTTATAAAGATGATTAGACAATTTATTTTAACTTATCCAACAACTTTTACAATTGTTGGGAAACTGGGATACACAACCTGTAAAAAACCAAAAGTCCAATATTGATCATAATACCCACTTGTTAAAAATGGCAAAAAATACAGAGTCTGCCCAACACAAGAGTAAAACAGATTGTATTATCTTGACATAAAATAGTCATAAAAAATCAAAATAGTGTTTTTATGCTTGTAAAACTACCATGTCTCCTAACAAAAAAGCACACTCCTGAGCTCTGTCTACAGCACAATGATGTGACCCTTGCACCAGTGCTTTGTAGTCTGTTGCAGCGTTGAACTGTATTGAACCTCCTCTGAAACCCTCTGCTGTGTCTCTCTCCTCTGTCCAAATAATTTATGTGCAGAGTGTGCAATTATCTAAAAGGTATCCTCAAGCATCCTCTTACATTCACTTTTAGACTTTATTTCAATTCAATTCAATTTTATTTATAGTATCAATTCTTAACAAGAGTTATCTCGAGACACTTTACAGATAAAGTAGGTCTAGACCACACTCTATAATTTACAAGGACCCAACAGTTCTAGTATTTCCCTCCAGAGCAAGCAACAGTGCGACTTTGGCAAGGAAAAACCTTTTTGGAAGAAACCTCGGACAGACCCAGGCTCTTGGTAGGTGGTGTCTGACGGTGCCGGTTGGGGTTGATATGAAGAGTCACAGTACACAGTAAAAGATAATCGAACAGTGACTAAAAATAGTAGTTTGCAGGGCACTGCACGGCATTACAAGGCACAGCACAGCGTAGCAGGGTACCGCAGGGCGTAGCAGGATGTGACAGGGCATCGCAGGACATATAGGAACACGGCAACAGCTACAACCATGATTTTGGAGCCTCCCTGATCCAAGGAAACATGCGGGGGGAAAAAGAACTTAATGGCTCATAAGGACTTTAAATAGCAGGTTAGGGAAAAGGAATGTAGTAATTTGAGTTAATAATGGTGGGGGTGTAAGTGCAGCAGGGCTGGGTCTCAGGAATTACCTGAGGAATGACCGAACATAGTCATGTGCTGACAGAGGTTACAGTGTGTGAGATCAACAGTCCATCTTTTAGTGTTTGTAGAGGAAAACACCGACTGAATATCTTAGATGGAGAAAGTTAGTAGAGGTTAAAATAACATAATGAAAGTGAAAATGTCAGCTTTGTCTCCCTGAAGTATATATATACAGTATATATTGCGTCACTTCCCTCCTGTAGCAGCTGCCATCCTCGTGTGATGGCTAATACAAACATGGACTGAACTTCTGACCTGTCGACAGACAGGGGAGGGAGTTGCCATGAAAAGAGATGGATACTTATATCAGCTGTTAATAATACACTGGCAGAAGACCAAATACTTACTTGTAATTATTGTCTGACCTTAAGGGAGGTATTTCCACCAGGACAAAGAAGTGAATGGGCAGTCCGTCCACTCATCTGGGATCGTATCGCCTTGCTTCCATAGATGGGAGATGAGATAAGTACTTAGATAGCCTTTTTGTGGGATTATTTTACATTATCTACAGTGTTACAATCTGTGAACTCATTACAGGCAAGTACTTAGCAACACATCACAAGGGGACTTTGATGAGGCTATAAGTGTGTTCAGGTCTCTGTTTGGTGCAATTAGGACAGACACATTAAAAGAGAGAGAGGAGGTAGTGGGTGGTAACCAGAGGGTGAAGAAACAACTGAAGGAGAGAGACTTGTCAGGGGGAGCAGAGCAGAGTTTCAGCCAGCCGCTGAGCTCTCATTCATGGGCGGTTGGATGTGAACACTGGGCGCTCTGTGTCTATGGAGGTGATGTCTACTGAGAGATGCTATCTTTACCTCTTTGATACAATGGCCTCATAGACAGCACACAGTGGGCCAGAGCCACAGGTCTCCATACTGAGTCTCACTGCTAAGCCACAGCTACTGCCAGGAAGAGTGCACCACCTACAGGTGTAATAGGTAATCAGACAAGTTTTTATAAGCAGTTGGTGGTATAATATAGCTCCATGCCTGGGGCTTCCTATATTTGTTTTGTGAATAAATAGATAGTCTTAACCTGTAAAAATAATTTTAATAAAATAAGGAAAATGTCTTTCTCTGTTATTTCTACAGTACACATTTATTCTATATATTCGTGAAATGTGTTTCTTTCTGACTTTCCTAACCGGTCTGTGGCTCTCAATCCCAGGCCCACTGTTCCTACTAAATTGTTAAAAATGGGTCACGAATATATTGTTTAAATTTTTTTTCATAGCTTAGTCATTTCCTAAAACAGTTGGGTACTGTAGTATTAAGCAAATGTTATTTTATCAGGAGTAAATAATGCATTTGCTTGTGACTATTTTTCCGCTGCGCATCAATGTGCATTTGGTGCTCTAGTGAGTATAAACAACAGCAGGAAGCTGTGTATTATGAACTGCAATGTTCATGGTAATGAACATGTCACCCTGAGCAACAGTGTGGCTCATAATTGCATTTTTAAAAGTGTGTGGGCAATAATGGACATCTATAACACAGAAGAATAAGCTATGCCAGGTTTTGGATACACAGATAATGCCCATTGTTGGTTTTGGTGACAATAAGAAAGCTATGGACAAGCATAAGACCATTATCCATTGATGGATCAAGTCAAACATGTGGCACTTGTAGAATATAAGAAGACAAATGTGTATAAATTTATGCAAGACGATAGATCAAAAGAAGTGGTAGGACATTTGAAAGAGAGAAAAAGTCATTACCTTTCCATAAAAATTAACATATATCAGTTAGCAAGGAGCCAGAAGCACTGACTGTACAGTTTTAAATTTCAGCTTTTTAAAATATTTTTATTTTTTAAAGAAGGGAGCCTCAATGAAGCAGCTTTGGATGCATGGCTGCTAGAGCTATTTCCCTTTGGCGCACCTTAACGCCCCTCTTATGACGAGACATTCTGGCAAGCAGGAGGGGAAGATCAGAAGAGAGATGGGCACAGAATGGAACTTTTTTTTTTTTTTTTTAACTGAACAGATGCCAGGTGTCGTAAAAAAGAAAAAAACATATAGGAAGACACACATCCACAATACATTGCAAATACTCTTTCAGTCACTTGCTACATTCCATGTTCAGAGGATTTTGTAAGGAAGGAAACCCCACATCAGTGAAAGAATTTCTCTTCACCTCCTTTTTTCACTATTGCCTCCTCCCTGTCACCTATATTTTCCTCTTCCCACCCTCTCACTCTTTACAGTCCATGTTTCTCCTTTCTCACCCTCCCCTTACCCAATCATCTCTCACTCTCTTTGTTTTTATTTGTTTAACTTCTCCCCCTCTTACATTTTCTTTTATGCCAGATATGTTGAGTGAGCCCTTAATGATTTTAAAGCATTGTACAGTCTTTCAGGAAAAACAATTTTGCAATGATTGCATGGTGTAAAAGCCTATATAGAAAGTGCTTCATTAGCAAAAGAGAATGAAATAAGACATAAGTTTGTGGTCATTGGAGTCTAGATAATAATGTTCTACTGATAATAACACCTCTGCCAGAGAAACTACAGCCCACAAACACTAAGCAACTCTGTCCTCTTTTACACGCATACACAAATCATAAATTGTGACCAATGCATTTTCTACTCCAAGTATCTGCCACAAAGCTTGAACCAGCACTGAGTCAGAGTGGTATAAGAAAAAGCCAAATGAAGCTACCTGTTATTTAATCTATGCTACCAGCTGAGCGGCTGGCAGACAGCTGACCTGTTTCCGTTGGGGGCCACGCCGCCTGTGAGCAATTAGCATTCTTTTCACTGAGAGTTTGACAATTTTCGGCCAACTTGTTAATATGATAAAAGAAAATACTTCAGCCTCAAAGGCACTTGACAATTACAGTGTGGCCAAAGGCTTTAAACTTTGACAGAACTGTAACTTTTTAAGCACAGCACTGTTGCTTTTTCCTTTGAATTTTAGCTTGAATTATTGCATACTTTTATGTTTGGACAGCCACAACATTATATTGGTCACTAAACTGAGAAAAAGTAGGTGGAAAATAAAGAGAGGTGGGGATTGTTCTGAGTGGGAGAAACTGGTCCGGTAATATAGCTCCAATTTGTCTTTGAAAAGTGCAATGTGCAGTGAAGGGACACCCCCTGACTAAATGAGCCCTGACAGGCTCTCAAAGACGCCAGACCAAAGCAAAGGACAGGGGGAAAAAGACTTTAGTGAAATTGAAAACAAACCTTGAGAGTTTGTTCACACAGAGCAGTTTAAAGATGTATATATAGGTGTGTGCTGTCTTTGTTTTTGGGGTCTATAGCGGGCAAGGGAAATGTTTTGTATAAATTTTTAATATTATTAAGAAAAGGGCATTAAATATAATTTTCTTTTGTTCTGTTTAATCATGCATGCAGAAGGGCCACTAGACCAGCAAATGCAGCTATCACATGACAGTTGACTGCTGTATTTTGGAAAATCTTGCAAAGAGTTGATAGCCTTTCCATCTGCCCAGTGGGAAGTATTGAGCAATTCCACACATTTGACAGCTTCTGCTATCAATATGCTCTGACTATTAACGTTGTTGATTTATCAGTTGTTTGCTATATAAATAAACATCTTTTCCACTAGTATCTCTTATGACCAGACTTTACAGTTCACTTTCCCACACAGAATCTGAAACAAACAGTTGGTAGCTGAACCGCTGCCCAGGTGAGGGGATTACTGTCTAACTCCATCCTTCAAAAGGCACTGCCACCTCCCCTTTGCTTCATCTCAGTCTCTTAGCCTGCATTCCCACCGCTAATGTCTTTCTGTCTGTCTCTCTGCTGTCTGTGTGAAGTCTTGCCAGTTTATTGGATTTCAAGTCTGTGAATGTCACTCTGTCATGCATTTGCTGTAGCTGCCCAATGGCACACCCTCTAGTGTGTGTGTGTGAGTACTTGCATGCACATATGCCACATATCTCGTTGTGATTCACTAAATCCCTTCACCCTACCTCAGTTCACGTTGTAATTATTAGACAAAGTAGGAGGGCAGTTCTGGTGTCCTGCAGTTACACTCCTCCAGGTCATCTGGTCACTCTCTCTTTCTGCATCCCTCTTCCAGCTGCAGGGTTGTGTCTCTACCTCTCACCATGTCTCTCCTATCAATGTTTGTCAGGTTGAATCTCTCACCCAGCTGTCATTCCACCTTCTCTGGCATTAGTAAGCTGCTGCATTCCACTGTCAGTTTGAAAACTTGAAGGGAGAAAACTACTGACTCAGCATGGAAAATCAGACAGTGACAACATACAGGAAACTACAGTAAACAATATTATGTGGTAAAAAATATATATTCAATTCTTTGTAAATTTCTGAGAATGTAGTTCCCAGTTAATATGTGGTTAGAATATAGCTGTGTCTCATGTGACCTTGTTATTTGTACACCCTGTGACTATACAAATCACAACATGTAAATAGGAACATGTTGGCATTATTTTGTCACTTATTGGGAGCAGTAGCTGGAACCAGTTACCTGCAGGATCTTTGCTAGGCTAAGCTAATGCTGGGGGCATCAGACAGAGTTACAGCACGCATGGAGATGAGAAAGTTATGTATCAACTTGTCTAACTTTGGGGGTTACGGTGAATGAGCTAAAGTCCCAATAAGTCGGTGTGTTCCTTTAAATGGCTGCTTGAACACTGGAAACTGGAGGAGAAATTCTCGACATTGAGTACTTCTACCCTTAATAGATTATTGCTAGCAATACTTTTGTGCACAACTTTTACTTGAAACAGAGTTTATTTGGAATTGCAGTATATGTTCTTTTACCTAAGTAAGTTATATTACTCTGATCTGCCAATGATGCATATTTCTAATGATGCATTAGAATGTTTCTTAAAGTTTGTCTCTACGTCTTTTATTAGTAGGCTAACACAAAACACTACTGTGTTTTTTCAACAAAGTAGGTACTACACTTACCCATTTAACTCCTACAACCTGAAAAGATCACAGACATCAGTTCCCTTGATGATGGAGCATCAGTGCAGCAGAAATCCAGTGACTGTGAAAAAAATGTTTTCCTTGAAATTTACTGTATATACCTAGCAAATAAAGTTAATCTGATTCTGAAGAGATAATCATCAGCCATCCTTATGTGAACTTATACACAAGTATCGTCACTCATCACATACGTTGCCTGCTGCCTGTAAGCAGTAAAAGTGTTAAGATGTAATGTCTATGTTGTTGCTTGCCATTGATGTTCAAGTCTTTTCATCAGAGCTGTATATTATCCATGCTTTTCTTTCTGTCTCTGTACCATGTCCCAACATGCCATGGAAGAATGCTGTCTCTTTAACTCCTCTATACTGTATGCTTAACCATTTAATATGTGATTACATGCTGTGCAGGGTGTCATAGCCCGGGGCCAAATTTACTAAAAATTTTCTTTTGATAAAAAGTGTCAAAATGTTACAGGCCAATCATTTTTGATATATCAGCAGTGGTGGCTTTAACACACAATCCTGAACTTCATTTGTATATAGTGCTATATTTGATTCATATTATCCCATTTAGTTTTGTCTTTATCTTATTTAGTCTTTTATATGACTACTTTTATCTACTAATACCCTTCCCCAAATACCCTTGCTGGATCTTTAATCTCTAATACTCTTTTCATTGTGTAGCTGATTTGTGATTGTTTATACTATATGTGATTATTTTTTTCTGCTAATCAAACTAGCCATTAGTTATGCCAAATATTTGGGTTTAATCTTGTATTTTATCCTACAATTATTTTATGTATATTGTATGTATGTATATTGTATCCTAGTATTTCATTTTTTATATTTATATTCTGTGCTGTGATATTTTGCTGCTGTAACACTATATTTTCCCATTTTGTTGGCGCAGATGTGAGTTGCACATGTGTCACTTTGCGACAAGTAGCCTTCAAGATGCTAACGAGAAACTTCTGTAATGTCAATACAGTAAAAATGGACCTACTTAGAGAAGTTTGTTCACTTTAGCAATCAATCATAGATAGCTAAAACATTTTTGAAATTATTTCCATCTTTTGTTATTGTTTCTAATGAGAAAAGTTAATTATTTCATGGATTTCACAAATTTCTGTATGACACATTAAGCCGTAAACCGCTTAAATCTGAGCATGCGCGACTCAAATCTGCACTTGACTCACATCAGGTAGTAACACCCACCATCGCCTGAGTGAAATATCTGGTTCTTTTAGCTAGATATTTTACAGTTAATATTTTTGCTAGAGCTTTTACACTAAATAATCACCTGTCCAAAAATGACGCTATGAGAGCTGTAAGAATGAACCATAAGATAAAACCATCACAATGAGCTGAAAGATACTACAAATATTGATTGTAACCACGTTTAGCATGTAACAGAATAAATCAAGTAGGCTTAAATCTAAAGTGTGACACAGCGCTGTTGAAGTCTGCCAATGTGAGACTGATAGAAGGGTAACACTCACAGTAGCCTACATTACACTTGCCTATATTGTATTTATTAGAGAGGCCTACGTGTTTTGCCATCTCTCTGCTGGAATACCCTGCTGTCTTCAATGTCTAAGGCCTTTTTTATCTGTCCGTCCTAGTAACCTATCTAATCTATCCTCTGTCTTTGTTACATTACCTTGTTTTAGCCCTCATCCTATTCAACCCTGCTTTGGATGGAACATGCAGATGACAGATTTACCCTTTATTTCTTGATCATTCATACAGTGGAATAAATGTCATCTTGATTATGTTCATTACTCTTCCCATACTGTGGATCCTTCCTGTATGATTCAATCATAGTTTCTGTTTTCATATATCATACTTCAAACCAGAATGAGCAATCCAGGAACCAAAATGTTTAATATGATTCATACTGATGTTTTGATAATAATAATAATAATAATAATAATAATAATAATAATAATAATAATAATTACACACACATGCTTAGTATGTATACATGCACTAAATGGAGAGATGTCAGAGTGAGGGGGCTGCCCATGGAAAGGCGCCCAGAGCAGTTGGGGGTTCGGTGACTTGCTCAAGAGCACCTTGGCAGTGTCCAGGAGGTGAACTGGCACCTCTCCAGCAACCAGTCCACCTCCGTATGGGGACTTGAAAACGAGCCTCCGATTCCCACCGCCACCCCAAATGAATCTTTCTATTTTCATAAACATTGTATTTACTGTTTGTACAGTGCTCATGGATGATTGATGTAAGTTGATTTGTTGATTAGATGATTTGATTTTAAAGTGATGTGTTGAGCATTTGAATCAAACTGTACAGTTTTACAAATTATATTTCAGACCTGCACCTGTCTCTTTTTCCATAACCTATACTAGCCATCCTTTGAATCAAATTTGACTTCAGTTTCTTTTTAATCTCTCTATATTCCACAGTTCTATTCTTACTCTCAACTATGTATATTGTGACCATAACCTGCACCTGCATTTGGAACAAGTCCCTTTTGGGAAACCAAACAGCTTCTTGCACCTCTCTCTTTCGTAATAATAATTTTTGACTTGGCTCACCGAGGGCAAGAGGTTTATAAACTTTGTACCCCCCATCCACCAAGCCCCATCCCCTGCACCCCTCTCTCCTCCTACATCCACATGCTCCTGTCTGCTTTCCCAGACAGCCTTGTTAACATGTCTGCCGCTCTCTGAGCTTCTGCCAGTATAGGAAATAATAAACAGATTATTTCTTCGAGGTCCACTTAACATCAATCATCACTTTGCGTAGCGCTGTGCTTGCTGTGGTTTCCTTTAGTGACTCTCATTAAGGAAATTACTCTCTCTTAGCTCTACAGTACTCCACGCTGCTCTCTTCAGTTTACACTGTAATGGACCTGTAACTAAATTCCAAGAGAAGTTATTACGGAAAAACAGAAAGCAACACTTGGTTGCTGAATTGCTTGGAGCCTTTATAGTTTACATGACAAAAGTCTTTAGTCTCAGTAGTAGTTATGCTGAATGTGAGAATTGCTTGATGATGAAGTAATGTGATTGTCCAGCTACTTTCTAGGTAATATCTGTTCCTATAACTTGTTTAGGTGCAAAAAAATAAAGCCTGTTTCTAGCTGATTTGTAAGAGACACATTCTAACGTTAAGTTATTTTTTACGAGCCAAATTACAGAGACTACGTCTGGACATTTTTAAACCAACTTTTAAACCCATGTGTGTGCCCAGGAAGCAAGCAAGTCCATAGCATAGACAGCCCCAAAGTTATGAAGTCCTATGATCCCCTGAAATAACAACAAAAGGTGCTCAAATTTTGTGAATGTGAACCTTGTATCTATAACATAGTGTGTGGAGATACCCTATATGGTTTAGTGCATCTCATACAAGTAACATCAAGTTTTGTGTTTCGATTGAGCGCAGGATGAGTTATTGCACATTTGTGAGCCAAATTCCCCTCAACAAATGTATCTATTATGCTACCTTTAAACTCTCACAGGACAGACCTCTGTGTACATACTGTATACAACATACATCATGCACAGTTAATATAGTCTGTCTGTCTGTTTGTCTGTTCTTCTGTCTTTCTGTCTGTCTGTTTTTGTTTGTGGTTTTGTGATATTGTTTGAATATATCACCCACCCACTTTGTTGCATAATGTATCCCCTTTTTAATTCGAGACACACACCTTCAGTTAGTAAATATTGCCATCTTGTGGTGAAAGAGACACCTTTATGAGGTCTAAAAATTCATCCCTGTTCCTGGTTTCCTTTAATGGCGGGTTGGTTTATACTAAAAGTGAAAATAGTATTGCATTCAGTGCACTTTACTTGAGTAAGATAAATGTGATTTGTACCGTTGTGCCATTCATAGGAGACCTTTTACAGAGCAAGAGGAAGTAGCTCAAACAACAAAAGAGGCAGTTTAACAGACAGGAAACATTGACGTTGCCATTCATTTGCAAAACAATATATTCATATAAATAAATAATATAAATATATAAATGATGTATGTTTTCTCTCCAGCATCATACAAAGTATTTGGCAATAAATGAATTTCGGGGACTGTATTTTCTTACAAATGTGATTAAAAATACCAAAGTATTTTAAAAACACCCTTTTTCTGCCAAATTTTGGTAATATTTGATCATCTTTCGAATTTTTGATTTTAAATTGTTTTTGACATATTTATATCCACATTATGACATACATTTACAGTATGTGGGTGATTTGAACACTCAACTCCACTCATGGCTCCACCTCCACCCATGAGCCACATGTGACCTATTGTCAGGGTGAGGCTCTGGGTGCACTTGTTTCTGACAATTCGACCGCTGCACAGGACCAGGAGGCCAAGGCATCAACGGGGGGAGAGGTGCTCTGTTTCTGGAGCCATGGACTACCAACAGAAACTGGCCGAAAAACTCACCATCCTCAATGAAAGAGGGGATGGGGTGTTAATACGCATGAACTACATTAAGAAGGTGAGGGAGAATAGGAAGATTTATGAAGGCAAATGGTCCGTTTAACAGAAATAAGGAACTTGACTTCCATCTCATATGTTTATGCCTAGGTAGTTTTCTCAGAATTTGCACCCGTGTGCAGTTATTACACAATGCAAAATTTATCTAAGAGTAAATATATCACTTATTTACTGCTTAGGAATACATTAAAAGTGAATGATATTTAGAAATGAATTAATAAATGTATATTGTCAGATTCCATAGAACTGTTAAAAAGGATTGAGAGCTTGATTGTATGAAGACTAATCTACTTTTAGATCTACAATACAAACAAAAATGATTGAATGAAGCCAAACACGTTAAAGTACTTTATTTGTAGTAAATGAAAGTAGTGCAGAGTATGAGGATGCAATCCAACAGTTATAACCCAGTCATTTTATTGTTACTCAAAATCAAGAAACTCTTCAGGGGATGTAACTTCAACTGCAGTAGAGGAATTATGTGATATAACTGTAACAACCATGTACTTTGTTGTATAGGCAGCAATGTCTCCCAACTGCAACTGAGCTTATTTCTCCAAAGAGGAAGTGCAAACAGGAAGTCAGTCTGAGCTGTCATTACCTCAAATGTCATGGTTTGTTATTCTGAACTAAATGCTGTGAAACTCACACATCAGATTAGATATAAATAGACAAGAAACATATTGTTATGCAAACAAAGAATGTTATTAATTAATATACACTTATGTGACTCTGGAGAGAGTAGGCTATGATTGGTTATTTCGACGGCCTACACATATCTGGATGTGACATGCAGGAAGTGACATTCTGGTCATTAAAAAATAGAACATGTTTTGTGTACTGTGCACATGCATACATCTCCATTTTATTAACCCATTTTAAGCATGTGTATGCATGTGGGAAGAGAAGTGCACAAGCAGTCTTATTTTGAGCATGTGCTAAGCATGCATGCATGGAGGTGGGGAGAGCGTTATTACCCACTCTGCCCACAATCTTCACAGCTCGTCCGTGGATTTTTCTTCCAACCAGCTTGCTTTTCTAACCAGTGGCTGGATGCCACTCAAAATGTGAATCCCCCCACAATTTATTCATGTCAAGAGAATGCATAGAACATGGTTGCACAACGGTTGCAAGGCAAATCAAGTATTCAACTGCAAAAACCTAAAATACTGTATGACAAAAATATAACCGAGCATTTCAATATGATTATTGAAGTTGAAACTAAGGTTTTTGATTAAAAAAAGGATGTGCGAACTGTTCACATCCTCACATCTTTATCTTTTCCTAACCTCTGTTGCAGACCTGTGCAGACCCAAAGACACGACTTTCCCTCCTGACGGATAAAGCCATGGAGCCTTCCATCAAGTACATCAACAAGAAATTCCCCACCATTGACTTCAGAGGAAACATTGTATGTAAGTGTGATTGTAACTCTTTTCCTTTAATTTGCTTTCTACTCAAGGACATGCTCTTCTTTTTTTTTCTTTTTTGTGAAATTGAAATTATTATTTTAGGATTAAAGCAAAAAAAGATTGTTCAGCCAGCCAGAAAATAAGGATTCTGTGATCCATTGAAAACATTATGACTTTAGGTCGAACGGACAAGGAAGCTGTTTGACAGTATTTTTTTGTAATAACAAGCTAATATCT
Organism: Etheostoma perlongum; assembly: GCA_026937815.1. Classification (NCBI taxonomy): domain Eukaryota; kingdom Metazoa; phylum Chordata; class Actinopteri; order Perciformes; family Percidae; genus Etheostoma; species Etheostoma perlongum. The sequence goes on along the minus strand of CM049374.1, from coordinate 28,822,148 downwards.
TCTGATCTCAAGAAAACAAATTATTACTATTGTATTATAAAATGGTAAAACAAATGACTTTTGAATACAAAGTGTTATTAATGATCAGTGCTACCCAAGCATGTCATCTCTGGCCTTCGAATGTCTATAACACTATCTCTACAAGAAGTATATGTATATGACATGCCTGACCGAGTTAGTGCATGTTGCAGTTGTAGTATTTATAAGTATTGATATTTGCTATATAATATATAAGTATCTGCTATTATGTCAATGTTTTTTGTTTATTTTATGTTAACATTTGCATATGGACGATGGTTTAAGTACAAAGTGAAGCTAATTTAACTTAAAAGAAGAAGGACAGCTTTTCTCACAATGTTAAGCTTTGTTATATCTGACCAGTAAAGAAAAATGATCATTATTGTTTTTTTGCAGCAAAATCTGAATGGCATACAGCGACAGAAATCCGAAGTGTTGGCAGCTACAGCAAGCTACTATGACTCGTTCCTGGATGTCATAGAGTTCAGGGTGATGGTCTCTCTTTTTTCACATAACATGACCAAGATCAACAGCAGAGGAAGAAACATAAGCACAACAAAAAAACTGTCTACATTAGCAAACTGTAAAAAACAATGAAAATGAAACAATAAATGTACATTATTCTTTATTTTTTATGAAAAACAATGTGATAATAGAGGACAATGCAGTATGCTATCTCTGTGGTTCCTTCTTTTTTGGTTTCCAGATTCCATTTACATATAGATTGGTTTATTCTTATTTGTGAAAATAGAATTTTCTTGAATAGATTTTATTCAAGATACGAAGGACAGTTATCTCCCTGGGCTTCGATGCTGCTTGTTACACCTCCCTTCACATTTGCATATTTCACTGATGGAGGTCGCAGCAAGGCCCATGCATTATGTTCATTATGTTATAGAAATATGCAAATGTGTAATGATTACTTCTTCTGAAATCTATGAAAATTATTATGTGTTTAGGAAATATAGCTTAACATGATTAAAATGTTTCTTTTTGTTTTATGTTTTCTAATCTATTCCTTCTCTGTTCTTCATTAAGGACCACGTTTATGAGTTGCTGAACACCATAGATGCCTGTCAGTGCTTCTTTGATATTGTAAGTATTCATTATGTGGCTGGTAATTGTTTGAGGTCAGGGGAAGCGCTGAGGTTATGCACAACATCGGCTAATAATCTGACATGTCACTCATTTCTCTACTTTTTATTCATTCTGCTACAATGCTGTTTACTCCTTACTGCTGCATATTGCAGCTTACCTTTTCTCTCCTCACTGCCCACGGCTTTACCCTGTTCAGTTTATCAGGTTTTTTTTATTATCATAATGAAGTGGCACCTCTAGCCTTGTGCATTATGTATATCCTACTATATATTTCAGTGATGAGTGTCTCCTGTGATCTGATCTGTGCAGTTAATCTGGGCCTTTTAAGCACCTCCCAATTCTTTTATTTATTTGGGGACCGTCTCTCAGCACATTACCTTTTTTTTTCTTTCAAATATTAATATATAATATATAAACTGCAGATCCATTTGACGCAATAAATAGTGACTTAAGTCTCTTTGAATGAACTGTTATTATTGCAGCCATAATGCATTTCAGAGTACCGTAATTTGTCTTTAGTACCCTTAAAAGGACATGTGATGCAATTCCTTTTAAAACTGAAAAACTTATATCAAAGTGATATTTCACCCCAAATCTAACTCTCTCAGCTTGAATGGTGACCATAGTGTGCTTAGTGAGGGAGAAAAGTTACAATAGAATCCCATGGAGGCAGGATTTCAGGTGAGAAAAGTCAAAAAAAAAAAATAAAGATCTTTTACTTTTTAACTTCTGTCTCTCTCTTGATTTCAGGCAATCAACTTTGACTTCACCAAGAACTACTTAGATTTGATCATCACCTACACGTCTGTTATCATAACGCTCAGTCGCATTGAGGACAAGAAGGCACTGGTGGGAATGTTCAACTGTGCCCATGAGATGACCAATGGAAGCAGGTGAGAAGACATAAAATTGCTTGATGGAAGCCACATCATATATGGACTACAAAGCAAACTGTGGGATGGATGCGTTTTCCTTCTACTCATCCCTATTGATCGAGATTAATCAACAAAGGGTTGTATTTGTTAATTGCAGCTTTCTACTTTGGCTACCACAAACACTTCATTTAAGAGCTTTCATTAAAGCATTTATGAGGTTTTGCATCTATCAATATGACTATTTCTCTGATCCTCATAATTAATTAGAATATGAATTGCCGCAGACATCGACAGCCCACCACTGACCTTTTCTGAGTACCAAGTGGTATTCTCACATTTTAAGTCTGCCCACTTTGCACAATATTTATTTATGCACTCAAAATGATGCTTATCTCAATTTGTGACGTGAGCAGGCCGCACAAACACACACATTCTATGTGCACCCCACACACAGCTAAGCCCCTTGAGAGGAAACAGTTTCAGCTCTTCAGTATTTCAGCCATCCAGAAATGAAGCCGTAGAAAATGATGTAATTTATGAAATACCACACTTTTAGCATCAGTAAAATCCCCGTAAGGGACTTTAGATTGACAGTTGTGTAATGATGATGTTGCATTATTATAATGTCCTCCTTCTTTTCCCTGTCCTTGATTAATTGCATACTGTAATGAACCCTGCAGTGACCCGTCCTACCCACGGCTTGGCCAGATGTTTGTGGAGTATGAGCATCCTTGGAAGAAGCTCACTGAGGAGTTTGGCCCCCACACAAGGGTACGTTCAGTGCAAATTTAAAATATACTAAATACAGTACAAGGCTATAAACAGTTAAAGAGTTGCTTTAATGGAAAGGTGGATGGTGGCAGAGTAAAGTAAACAAAATGTTCAGCTTAATTCAACTTTGTTTTAAAGTCTGTGTTTATGTTATATAACATATAACATATTTAAACACAAAACATAAAACTAAATGGATGTAAGTACAATATGGCCGCCCAAACATTACAGACATAGTACTGAATGGAATTGTTGAACATTTCATTCCAAAACCATTATTATTGTATTATTGTCTGTATCGGTGATACAATAATAGTTCAAATTATTTTTACTTTTACTTACTTCTCCAACAGTCTGTAATTGTAAGATAAGCCTATGTGCAACAAAATGTAATCACAGCTTTTGAGCCTCTGACTTGTTTTTGCCATAATTTGATGTGGATTGTTTCTATCTCTCTATATCTGTCATTGAGCCTCTTTCCTCCATCTCTGCCTCTCTCCATCTTCCTCACTCACTGTTTCCATTTTCCTTCTCCGTCCCTTTGCCAGTCTGTGACGGCGGCCTTGCTCTCTCTGAAGATGATTTACCCACGCAGGAACCTGCCAGCGGAGCAGTGGCGGAGCGCCCAGCTCCTCAGCCTGCTCAGTGCTCCAGCTGCCATGCTGGACCCAGCCTGCTGTGACACTGTGAGTCCACCCTCCGGTCAACTCTCCTCCTGTTTCGTTCTTCCTCTGTCAGAGGAAGAACAAAAGAGGAAGCTGGGGGTAGTGTCCAAACTATGGTTTTTCCAGTGATGTCAGGCACAGAATTGAGAGACGATGTCACAGCTAAATGATCCAATAAAAGTATATGTGTTTTCTTGAAGGTCAGATGCAGTCCACTTAACATTAGTAGCTCTATGGTATGCCTCCCATTATAGAGCTATCTTTTAGAAAATCATTTGTTTTATTGTCTTTTGACCTTTCTGCTCTTCCCTGAACTTGTATGTCGACTTATCTCCTTTTTCTAAACGGTTCAGTCCTCTGTAATCTTCTCTTCTGTATTTGAACACAATTATGGCCCCATTGATATTGATCCCTGTTTTGAAAGTGGCCACGAATCCAGCCAAAAAAGGGACCTCCAGGCAAAAATTTCTTATGAAAAGATGCCATATACAGTATTTGAATGCAAATCACAGTCACTCATTTAAAGTCTATAGAGAATATTAATAGATATCTTTTATTTTTGCATTTTTTAAACCTTATTTTGGAGGATTTAGGAGGATTAGTCAATTATTTGTATGGTGTAGAATCTCCAAAATGTTCTTTTTTCTTTTGAAGGTGGAACAAGAATAGATTAGCAATGATGCCAAGATGCTGATGGCTACCAAATAGTTAAACTGACAGAATGTTACTTCAGTAGTCTTTGTACATGAAAGGCTGCTGTGAATTTGTCTATATTGGCAGTTAATAAGCTTGTTGTTTACCACAGATGGCATGTGAATACCTGTCTATGGAGGTGATGGAGCGGTGGATCATTAGTAAGTATTCCTGTATGATAACTGTATCTATCTGCTCACTTTATACAAATATACAAACATTGTGCAGCATTTTACAACCCATTCTCAATTCTAACTCGTAAAATACTGACGCTTGGTCAGTGGCTCTCAGCGTGGAATACCAAAGCAAAATTCACCCTATAGCGTCTGTAGGGGTCGCACCAGGCAGAGCAGCAGCTCGGCCGCAGGGCTGTAAGATGATGTAGCTTTAAGAGTGACAATGGTAGCGGGTAAATTACAGTACAACACGGTAGTATGAAAGACCTAAAATCCGTGTAAGGAGATTGGTTGGGTACAACACAGTACTTTCATTGAAGAGACCAGGGTTTGTGAAATGTACATTTTGTAACCCCACCCACAATCTTGTGGGTGTCATGCTGCATGTCAGTTAAATGTACCTCCCGACCCAGAGCGTCAAAAAGTGATTCCAAGGATCCCGAATTTTTGTGTCAATTTCAATGTGTTGCATTGTTAGACCTGTTTTGGTTTAAACACATTTCAGACAACTGACATCTTGCACATATACTGTATAAAAATGCAGAACTACCTCCAATAACACCAGCATACTGTATTACTTGTAAAATAATTTACCTTCAGAGGAATTGCTAGTTAACAATGTTCATAACTATTGGCATGACAGGAGCACTGCACATGTAACAGTAGGGTGTCAGCCACACAGGTTGCATCTTAAATGTTGCTGACTATGCTTCTTGTAGTTGGCTTCCTGTTGTGCCACAGCAGCCTGAATACAAACCAGGCGTCCCAGGAGCTGTGGAAGATGGCTCTGCGGAGCGGCCTCTTCCTTGTCCTCACCAGAGATGAGGTACTCAACATACACAAGGTCTCCGAGGACCTTTTCTTGAGCATCAAAGGGTATGTATGCTGCACGGCAACAGTATGAGAAATAGTCCTGGTGGATGAAAAATAATTTAAAAAGTAAGATGACAATGGGTGGAAGATAATGCACCCACATATGTCAGATAGTTAATAAAGGAGAACTGATTTAAAGATGTAATTTAAGTACTATTCTCACTTTACTGTAAGAGTCCTGAACTGTTGAGGACCTTGGATCTCTTTGATTGCTCATTAATTCTGGATATAAAGACCTTGGCTAAGCCTATATCAGCAGCCTTAATGACCAGATACTTTACAGATACAGAACATACCAATAAAGGTATGACTTTTAGGGGGAATTATTATTATTATTATCACATTAATACACAGATTGCAAATAATGCAAACTTACTTGAATGCAATATCCTAGTAAGTACTTAAGAGAATACTGTTTTTAACATTTTGAAGGCAACTATCCTGTATATATTTCTTTATCTCCCCCCTCCTAAAACTGCTGAAGCTAGAACAATTCAAAATTGGTATAGCATGTACTGTAAACACAACAAAAAACTGAGGGCCTACATTTCATTACATACGTGCTTGCACATTGTGTCAATGACAATACAATTGAATTGAACTTAAGTGACAACAAGAGTGAGGGTTGGGACCATGGTGGATAAGAAGAGCATGGAATATAGACAAAAGGTTAGAGAGAAAAGGTGAGGGAGGTGATATAATGTATATACTAGAAATTATAGTATAGTATTAAGAGGTTACAGTATAAGACTTATTTGTATTTTTCACAAGAGTCTCAGAAGAAACTGATTCCACTGCAAAGTTAATACATGCCAAGACAAAGATAACACATATTTTAAAAAAACAAAAAACATTCCCTATAACTGCATAAAATGTTATACAGTTAATTAGCTTCTTATCACATTTGTTGATTTTCTTTCTTTTTTATCAGATATAGCAAGCGAGTAGCAGACATCAAGGAATGTCGTGAGCACGCCATACTCAACAGGTGAGACCGGCAGACTAAGCAACATTTTTACCACTTTTGGGTCATAAATATTCATTGATGGTTATTTACTTTGAAATGAGCTGTGGGAACCAAATGTCCACATCTATTTCCTGTGTTATTACCAGTGGAGCTATGCACAGAGAGAGGAGGCAGTTTCTGAGAGGAGCAATGATGGAATTATTTAAAGTTCTGGAGGATGAACCTGGACTTCTGGGACCAAAGGTAGAAGCGCGGTAATGAGCATAACAGCTGTGCTCGAGCAATTTAAATTCATTACAGCAAGTGTAAAATGAGAGTCTGGTCATATGACTTATGAAAAACAGTAGGCTACATATGATCTGGCTTCCATCCTGCACATCTTGGACTCTGGGAAATATCTGAACAGGGGAGGGGGGGCTTAGATTCTTTCCTAACATTCCTCTTTCTTCTCTGCTCTGTGTGCCAATCAAATCCCAAAGGCCCTGTTTGTCTTCATGGCTCTGTCATTTTCCCGGGACGAGGTCCTGTGGCTCGTCAGACACTCTGAGAATATGCCAAAGATAAAGACGCCCGAGGACTACATTGACAAGTAGGACATAGGTGTAGAAGAAGTAAACCGCTGTGGAGGTCAAACTGTGTCATTTTAGTGTGCAGAAATCTGGTGTTCATAGCAAGTTCTCTGCAACTTAATGTCTCTCAACATTGCAGCTGCTAGTTATTTAGTAGTGCAGTTATTTTAAAGTGTGCACAAGATATTTTTACAATGGCTTATTTCTTTTTTTGTGTTTAGTTATTTTTTTTTGTACAAATATTAATTATAAAAGGTAGTAAAAGAGTTAATTGTTAACAAATGTTTTGTGTTAAATTGCTTTTTTCTGTGTTTTTTCCCAGTCAGATGGCAGAGCTGCTATTCCACATGGAGAAGTTAAGAGGTCTGATGACAAAGTACAATCATGTAGTTCAGCGCTACCATGTCCAGTACCTGGCACAATTTGATGCATTGGTTCTCAATGACACCATTCAGGTACCTGTAGATATATACAGCTTGGACTGTCCCGTATAAGGTACAACATACAATTCTGTGTGCAGAAAGTGGCAGCATATATTTAGAAATTTATTTTTTTTCCTCTGCAGAACATTTATGTGTGTCCAGAAGAGGAGTCAGTCCTGATGACTTCATTTGTCTCAACCCTCTCTGCTTTGTCAATCAAACAGGGTAATCACAACAAGATACTGCAGACTACCTTACCCAATGTTTATCTCTGTTTCAAGTGTGATATAAGAACTTCCATTTAAATAATGACGGATTAAATTTTTCTCTGCAGTGGACAACAAAGAAGAGTTTGATTTCAGAGCCCTTAGACTGGACTGGTTGAGATTGCAGGTACAATATATAGGTTAGATAGGTTTAATCACACAATATTCCGTTGTTATTGTAAAACTCAGTGTATGCTTGAAGGTTGCAGTGAAGGTTTTCTTTGTCTTCTGTTTTAGGCCTACACAAGTGTGAACAAGGCCCCTCTTCCAATAAAGGAATACCCCGACTTAGCGAAGGTGATGAACTTGATTCAGTTTCACACCAGGATGGTGGACAGCATGGAAGAACTACTGCAGGAGACATCTGAATTGTCCATACTTGGGTCAGTTTCTTCTCTTCTCTTCTCTTCTCTTCTATTCTCTTACTAAGGTTGGGTGGAATAATATGCTGTCTGTTGTTTATTCTCTTGTTTGTTTCCCAGTTACTACCCTCGTGTCTTTGAGAAGATGTTTAGCCAGAGCAGTGAGGAGATGACCATGAAGCGTTACCTTATGGCCTTTCCAGTTGCCTGCTCTCACTTCAGCCAGTGTGGACACCCTCTCTGCCCAGAAGAGGTCAGTGTTCAGTCATTTGCTTAGTATTACTGTAATAATCAGCTGAGACACTGGTGTATTGTGACAGCAACATTTCTTTGTATTCATCCATGACAAGTTTTTTAAATTACAATTATATTTAGTTTAAAATGTTTGCCAGTTCAAGGAGTCTGGCCTTACATAGAGCCTATACAGTAAACTATAGGAAAGGTATGGGCAACAATATGCCTTCTATCTTTTGTGTGTGTACTGTATGTGTGTGTTCAGGATTTTTCTGGGCCTTTGTACAGGCCTAACTGTGTCATCTGTAGTTGTACATACAGTATGTGTACACTCACACATACTGCACTTGTTTGTGTTTCTAGACAGAGGTAATGGAGAAGAGGATTTTGCGCCTGTGTGTGACCTTCCTGGAGCAGATAGCCAAGCAGACCACCAGTGTTGTGGTAGAGATATGTGCGGAGCAGTGCAACCTTAATGACCAGGTGAACTCCATTTCAGGTTTTTAAAAAACTCATTATCTAGCGCAGATGGATTCCGCCATACCCATATCCAAATATAATCACACTAGTCTCAGCTTGGCTTTAGCCAGTGGACAGACTTGAGAATATAAATGAAATGATAAGACAGGTCTACAACTCTGGAGTTGATTAATGCAGTGTTGTTTTTCTGATCCCTTGAGGAAAATATGTGGAAAGTATTTACTTCTTGACTTCCAAGTTTGTCTTTGAGCATGTTACCCAATATTTTCTTGGCTAAATTCGCTCTCCCTCTATCTCTCTCTCTTTCTTCCCCCCTTCTTTTCTCCTTCTCTGACCTCATTTTAGCTGCAGCCCAAGCACTGTGCCGAGGCCATCAGCGCAGCTCGCCAAAGAAAGAAAAAGAAGCCGATGCCAAAGAAAGGAGAGGTCCAAAAAGAGAAACCAGGCGCTGAAAGCCTGAGAAAAGACCGGGCCGTCGTTACTAAGTCAGCTTTTCCTTTTTGTTTCCTTCACTTTCTCTACTTATCTCTCTGTCTGCTCCTAATAATAATACTGAATTTGCAGATGTTGTAGAAAAGTGAAATTATTACATCCTTGATTTTTCAGCGTTGACAGGTACTGAAACAAGCTATTAAAAAATAAAATACAAAATGTCTCAGCATATTACAAAACACCTTTACTGCTAACACATTTTATGTTGGTGTTTTCATTGTTTCTGAGAAAAAAAGTCTCAGCAATTCTGACTTTAATCTCATGGTGTTTTTTGAGAATAAAGTCAGAATTCTGAGAATAAAGTCAGAATTCTGAATAAAAAATTCAGAACTCACATAAATGTTTCACCAGTGGCCCTAATCCTCTTCCGTAGAAAGCTCACTAATTAAGTCTGAAGATTTGTGATTTTGTCTCTCTCCCTCTTCTTAGTTTTCCTCCTCGCTGCCTCAATTTGGAGAGATGTTTTACAATTCACCAATGTTTTTATTACCTTATTTGTCTGAGAAAACCACATCGGTACTACAGTCACCAATATGTGTCCTAAAGACTTCCATCCTCCTTTCCCTCTTTCTTTCTCTCTCTCCATCTTCTACTAGTGTGGACAAGATGCACCAGATGCTAACAGAGCTCTGCTCCGCCTACAGCCTCTGCACTGACTTTGTTGTCTTCGACCACATTGTCGTTCCCACAGAGTTCCTGCTTTCCCATCTGGAGACACGCCTTTCTGAGTATGCTGAGTGGGGATGGGTATTATTATATTTGTCTGAAAAATTGGATGATATGATGAGTCCTGAGGGTGTTTAAAAAGCCCCTGAGGTAACATTTGCAAATTTTTTCTTTCCCTATCTCATGTGTAGCAGAAGTTTTTTGTGTGCATTTGTCACTTCAGCTCCATAAATAATAATAATAATTATTATTATTATTATTATTATAATAATAATAATAATGTATCCTTTATTAGTCCCACAAGGGGAAATTACAATTTACACTCTGCTGTTATTATATTTATTACACACAGTGCTGATTTACACACACATGCTCAGTACCTATACATGCACTAAATGGAGAGATGTCAGAGTCAGAAAATGTCAGAAATGTGCTAATAACTGACATGAGCGTCTGCTTTCATTGTGAAAGGGACACATTGTAATATTGCTTTCTTTGCCAGTGCATAAATGTGCTGTACAAATGTACCTCAGTGTACCAACATTACACTGTTTTGACTCCATGTCCACTCTTATGCTTGTATGCATGCTGTCCAGTTGCCTGGCTTCCCTGCTGAACAGGGGCTATAGAAATGTTTAACACTCTGATCAGAATGGGACAGAGCACTAGGAAAACTCCAAAGCATTTTTAAGCTGCATTCTCTACAAATTGTCACTCACAGATTTGCACACGTTTTTTTATGTCCTGCTGACAATTAGACAATCATTTGGAGCTTGTCTATTGTGAAATGTCTCCTCCATCACCATAATGAACACTGCTTTCTGTCTGATTCCACCATGTCAAGCTGTGCTGCACCCACTTAAAAATCTGAGAAGAGATCCATCATGTCACTCCCTTGCTCTGTGCCATTTCATTGCTAACTATTATTTAGATTAGGGGTTGATACCAGGGCAACCTAATGTTTCTGTGTATATGATCTGCTTTGTCTCCCTGTCTTTGCTGATGATTATCTCCCTTGTCACCCTAAAATTAGTGCCCTTGAGTAGTAGCATGCTCGCAGCGATTGGTCCTTCAATGGCCAAAAGTGTAAATATAGTCTAGTCAGGGAGAGAAAGAGAGAGAATGAAGGGCCCTGTCAAAAAAACAAATACAAATGCAGTGAAGCCCTGGAGCAGTGAATGTGCTGACCTAATGAGAGTATAGGACCATGCCACCATGGCTCGTTTAACCCATTTTAAGGTCCCAGCTGTTCACCCTCAGCCCACTGTGACCTGGTGATAAGTGACGTTGGATAAACATATTTCTCCAGGATCATCGTGAGAATGGCCAATTACAATCAGACCACCCAGGAGATAGCCCGTCCCTCTGACCTCTTGGCGGGGTTAAGAGCCTATACTGCCAGCCTGCACAGCCTCTCCAGCTACATCAATGTGGACATCACCCGGCTGGTGAAGAACACCCTGCTGCAGCAAACACAGCCGCTGGACTCACGTGGGGGGCAGACCATTACGACCATCTACACAAACTGGTGTGTGTAATAAAGATAGGTGCATCTACAGCATGCTACATGCATGTGTCCATTTTGAACACATGAGTAGCACATCCTCTTTCACTCTCTCTGTTGAGTAAAGGTTGAAGAAGTTTTGTTTTGTTTTTCTGCAGGTACCTGGAGAGTCTCTTGCGTCAGGCCAGCAACTGCCTCATCGTTCACTGTCCCACAATGCAATGCTTCGTCAACCACGCTACTGACAATGAACCAAGTTTCAGAGCAGAGGAGTTCTCAGATATATTAGGTCAGGCCTCAGAGCTTAATTATAGTAATTTAATCAGTGGCATAAATCAGTGTCAATGTGAGCCTTACGCTACATCTCTCATTACAACTGGATTAATTATCATAGCTCAAGTTAAAAGTGCTACTACTGGAAATAAATGTCTATCACCTCCATTTTTCACAACAAAGGACATACAGGAAATGTGAGACAAATGATAGACAGCCTAATAAAAAGCTTATTTAGCTATTCACTGACATTCATTGCATGATGCATTGTAGGATAAAGGAATTCAGATGACATCAGATGTCATCAGTAATATTCAGAGCTGAGTATCCTAGCAACAACTGTAACTTTTGGGGAGGTTTGCTATGAACTTCTCCATGTTGTACACTAAATAATGTATATAAGTCACTACAAGTTATGGAGAATTTGAGTCATGTGGGTGTAATGTGGTAACAGTTTGCCAAAAAACAAACACCTTGCTACATATTTATAGTATTTCCTTTTAATATTAGAAGGTTTGCAAGCAAAAAGAGATTCACTTTTTGCTGGAGGATAATTTTACCTTTGACAGAATCAAAAAGTTCCCCCGTACTCTTTTAAGAATTAATGATCACAGGCCAAGAGATCCAAGACATGACTCGCCCCTAAAAACTTGAGATCTCTGACACCACATGCAGAGGGAATGTTATTGCTCAAGACAATGTAGAGCTTGTTATTGTGGAGTTGTTTTCTTTCATACTGCCTGTCATGCAGTTTATTCAGACGCTGCCTGCAAATGTAGCGTTGAGTATTGCTCATCAACTCCTCCACTCTTTCGTCCTTGCCTCATAACTATTTCAGCATTACTTGTCTCACTCAGCCTTCCTTTCTGCCTACACAGAAAGAGCACAAGCCTCCTTATGGCTGTATTAAGGCTATATCCAATCCACTTGGCTCATTCTAACATTATAGAGATGCATACATAAGTCATGCACAACCACGGTACCTTGGAGACCACTGCACTTCAATAGACGCCCTTGCACAGTGTCATCATCATTGTCTATATTTACTCCTTAGTAGTGAGGTATCTGCTTGCCTTACAGTGACTCACTCACCGATCCATTAACACTTCCAATTTTAACTACACATGTTCTTATCCATCCATATTCAGGCAGAGATGTTGAGCTGAGTGAAAGGTTTAATAGCTGCAGTTGTCTCTCTCTCTCTCATTGATTCAGCTACACTCACAAATCAAATGTTATGTTTCTTATTTGTGTCACTGTAGAGAGTCAAGCTTTGTATTAGATTCATGTAAAAACACCACAGTGACAAACAATACGCCTACCCCGTCGTTTTCTGTTGTGCATTTTTGTAAACACGTTTGGCTGCGTGACTTCAGCTTAAAAGTAATTGATGCATCTGTATGTCACTCATCTCCCTCCATTCATGATCTTTAAATTGTTCATATCACCTTCTGAACAGAGTTACAGGCCCTGGCGGAGCTAATTGGTCCATATGGCCTGAAGTTTCTGAGCGAGAACCTTATGTGGCACATCACCTCTCAAGTCAGTGAGCTAAAGGTACAGTATGATGCAATGGGCTTGTTTTAAGGACCTAGATGAGTGGCCTGCTGACTTTGATAAACATTTACGATTACTTCTGCCCTACAAAGGCAGAGAGCAGTAACATCAGAGGCAGTCTAGTTGAGAGAACTAGTTTATGCCCTGATTATTTTACCTTCCAAACAATAATTACCATTGACACTAATGCCTAAAGTATGCAGATAATCTATTGCACTGTGCATTATCTACCAAAATAATAGTTTTTACAAAGAATCTGTCAAAAAAGTCAAATTCAGGTCTCAACTCCGTTTTGACCAGATGTGTAGTTTCCACAGGTACAGTCAAATCAATGAGCACAGTAGTAAAACATAAATGTTTCCTTTGAGATACATTCTAGGGATTTATAATAATAAATTCTAACATTTACACCATTCTTCATTTTGCAAGAACATTTGTGAGTCTGAAAGCACTTTTTGTACTTCAAAGCAACCTTTATCTTGTCAAACTCATGTATCTCTTTTAAAACAGTTGCTACTGCTGTAGCCTATAGGCTAACGTGTCAGGCTCCACAATTTGACACCTATGATTAAAAAAATGACATCTGAACTTACTGAGAGACAGATCTGTCACAGCTATAACTGCTCGCTATCATATCTCCCAACTGAATGTGTTTTTATCACTCATCTTCCTTCTCTTCTGATAGAAACTGGTGATTGAGAACATGGACGTCCTGGTACAGATGAGGAACATCTTTGATAAGCCAGAGGAAATGGCCAATCTTAAGAAGAGGCTGACAGGTGAGAAGTGGAGACAGGAAGATGAAGAGGTATAGGGGTTGAAAAGGAAATAATAAATGAATAAAAGCTGTAGGTGTAGAGAAGGTGAGGTGGGGGGCAAAGTACAAAGTGAGGAAAGGAGCAGAGAGAAAAGGAACAATAACAAGAACCCAAGATGGGGTACTTTAGATATTTCCCTTGAAACAGAAGTCCTTATCATTTCTATACTGACTGACATATACAGACAGTACATATCTTTGGTTTACCAGCGGACCAGCAGTCCTTTGTACGTCACTTATTTTATTCAGGCTAACATGATAGAAGCGGGAACTACCATCAGTACTTTCAGGCACCAATGGCCAGGCCATTTTTTTAAACAATTAAGGAAGAGCAAACCCTATATGTTTTTATGTCAAGTGTCTTGAAATTCTTTAGGGAGCCATTAGTCAGAAACAAAAGTTCATTGAATTAACACAGGGAATTCTCTCACAAATGATCTTCTTACATTTTTCTTTTTATTATTCTTTTTTTTATTATCCTCATTGTGTGAGGATGCTGTAGTAAATTGTTGCTAGTAATTTAATAAAAAAAAAATGTACAAAGAAAAATAAGTAGCCTAAATAATAAAATGTATCAATGTTTTTTCTTAATTTTTGCCTAGATGTCCTTTTACAAAGCTCATATAAATTGCATGACAAAATCTTGTTACTTAGTCACCTTTTTCCCAAGCGGCACAGAAATTAATTGTAAATTTGCAGATAACCAGGTGAGAAGTCAGACACTTTAGAATCATTAGCCGACATCTTCCTATTCATTACAACAGCAACTAGTCACACATCCACCCACTGTGTTGTAAGTCACATCTGTACTGCTTCTCAAAGAGCAGCGAGCATCTCATCAGTTTTAAATGCACTTCTAGGTGGAGAGAACGTGCTGAAGAGGATGACCATAATTGGCGTGATCCTGTCCTTCAGGTCGATGGCACAGGACTGTCTGAAAGATGTAATGTACAACAACACTTCATGATAATTGAAACTGGCTGATACACTGATTAAAATGTTTCTAATAGAGTGTATGTACAAACACACAAGAGGGTGTGATACCTTTAAAATTAGGTTAGTAAGTTAACACCGGTAGTCAGTTCTTGACGTTGGGAATAATAGTTTGACACATTTTCTTTTAAAGTCTCAAAGTTCTCAAGGTTCACTTACTAGCTTTCACTAGCAAGGACCACACCATCAACCACATACAATTTGAACAATTTAATAATTAAAGATGATTGGAATGCGAGGCATGAAATCACTGGAATGTGAGACATAAAGTCGCATGTAGTCATCAGTTGACTTGCTGTTGACAGCGTTTGGGGAGGCTTCGGTAGGGAATCCGCCGTAGCACCTTAGGAGAAAGGAATTGGAAGAGGAGAAAGGATTGGAACAGAAAGAGGGTGGGAAGGACGGGGACTGAAAGTGGGAGCGAATAAGAGGACAGGGTTAGGTGGATAATTACAGAGATACTGGAAGAGGCATTTTTTAAGGAGTGGCCCTGCTTCTAAAACTCTGCTAGCGTAAATTCTGTCTTCATCAGCAGTTGGAGTTTTTTCAGTCTACATGTACAATATATTATATACCAGTTATTTTATTCAACCACCTGTTGTCACGTGACTGAAGTTCCATTCCTGGATCAAGTCAACGCATTCTCCTGAATGGATTTGTTTGATATTATTTGAAAGCGTATGCACAGCAATTTGAATGATATCTGAAAAAAAATTACTGTGACCGCCGGAACGCTCTAGAAATAGAGCTAGTAAGTGGACCTTGAGTTGAAATTGTCTTGTTTTTGGTCAAAGTTTATAACAGTTTTACTTTTTTTTTAAGTTCTATGGAATAATGGTTATAGTACATTATCGTCCTGTAGTGTCCTGGTTTATCTTTTCAATATTTAAAACAACAGATAAAACATAAAACATCAACAGGAGAAGTATGGTTTTATGCATATCTTGTTACTTTATATAAAGCTGGGAGAAAACTGACCGCTTGCTATATAAAGTCTTTCCCTCATCATGTACTGTGTGATCACAGTAATATTGTTTCACATTATCCTATAGGTCCTGGAAAAGCATTGTCCATATCTGATTGGGCCCATGGAGTGCCTGAAAGACTTCATCTCTCCTGAAACCGACATCCAGGTAAAACACTGCATTTGTATTACAACTACAATCTAGAAACAGCATTCCATATGTTGTGATCCCACAGAGAATTTGAAGAGCAATAATCAGGGTCTAACTGTACATGAATCATCCCATCAGACTTTATAAACAGTATTAACGGTTTATTTTCACTGGGCCGACTTATTGTGGGAGAATTTGGGTTGAAGGCATATTGTTGTGTTTACATTAATCCATAACGTATTTACAGTTAAGACTGGGGAATTGACTGATTTCTATCAGAGGTTAAGAATGAAGAATATACTGTACAGTGTGCAACAGCTGATCTGAGAGATGGAGAGGAACAGTTTTTTTCTTTCTATTCTCTAGTACCAACCAAATTAAATTCCTTATCTCCCTCTGGAGCAATCCGTGTCACAGTGAGCCATGAACTCCTCCTCCCTTACTTACGTCTGGCCTCAGATTGAGGCATGAGCCGTGCCACAGCCATGGCCAGCATAACCCCAAAGACGTCAGCAGCCCTGACATGCTTCCGTGAGAGAGACTGTGATCTTCGCTGCAGCTCTGTAGTCTAAACCACATCAGTGGAAACATTCTGCTCAGACAGGCTAACCATGCATGCAACCAGAAATAGGGCAGATCAAAACCTGTGTGTCATGACAAAGGCACCCACTGCTGATTTAGTGTCATCCCATGTACAGTAGGCCTATGTCACTTTTGTGGCTACTACATAAAATGCAAAGCACACCTCATCATCCTACTGATCGTCTTTTTGTGGGGTTTATCAGCAATAAAATGCAACAAAATTATGAAAATTGAAATGGTCCATTGCATTTAAATTACACTTAAATTATGTCTGCATTAAGCATCAACATGCCAATTTTAGCTGCACTTCACTTAGTGCTTTATGACCATACAGGTGACTCTAAGCGTTTTTGAGCTGGCTTCTGCTGCAGGGTTGACATGTGAAATTGATCCTGCCCTCGTCGCAGCTATCCGCAGTATGCAGACAGGTAACGCTAAAACTATTAGTGCCACTATGTACACAGCTTGTTCTAATGGCTTAATGCAGTCATCGGGAAAAGGGAGTTCTTTCAAATCTTAATGTTTTCTATGAAAAAACGGTAGATAACACGTCACTTGATGAGGAGTACAAGCTTTCCTGTTTGCTGCTGGTCTATGTCGGCGTGTCCCTGCCTACCCTGGCCCTGGACTCCAACTCTATCTACAGCCGAGAGCATGGAGGTGCATATCAATTTATTCATTCATAGATATAAATATACTGTATAGTATATGCATATATTAACTTATCATTCTGTCACATTATTTTTGTCTTTTGTCTAAGATTCAGAATTTGCTTTTACTTGTGTTTTTTATTATTTAATGAGCATTGTTGGAGGTGCCTGAGGCCTAAGACTTTCATTGCCAATGAACCAACCAAATGAGCCAATTTTTTTTATTGTTGTGCACATGTCAATAAATCTAAAATAAAATCTTGATCCTTGAAAATACTTATCCCTACCTCTTCAAGCCATTACTTACAGAACCAGCTGCTGATAGTGTATAAAAACGGTGCTCCAATCTGAAACATTAAGGCTTATTAGCATCTCTGTGCATCATACTTTCCAGTCCGGCTGACGTGGTCCGAAGCACAGTACGTTGGTTAATGAGAAACACGTTTCTGTTGAGAGAGTTTTGTTTACAGATAAGTTCGGCTGACGTGCATCGATACAGTTACTGTTGGCATGTGGCCCTGCTGACCCTGACTGCTTTGCTCCGAGCCTGGACCATTAAGAGCAGCAAATAGCCAAGATTTCTATCAAAGCACAGGGTGGCGTTTGTCTCAGATTATTTTCTTTGTCTCTATTTTCCATTGGCATGTTGGAAATAGATTTACCCTGTGAGCCTGAGGAAGTACACTCAGTATACTTCCTCTCTAGGGTTACGGATCATTTAGTAAAAGTGTAACTGTAATTGTTGGGCCACAAAAATGTCCTCTCTGTGGCTAGGGCTACAGGAGATGCTATTCTGTTCTTTGTATTAGTCAGTATTTAATGTTGTGTTTTTATTTTGCTCAGGCCACAACAACAACATCCACTGTTTAGCTACAGCTATCAACCAGCTGGCTGCTGCCATGTTCACTGTCCAGAACAAGAACATAGAGCAGCACCTGAAAGAGTTTCTCCTGGTGAGTGGCAAACATTTAATTAAGTTTCTATTACATTCAATAATAAGGTCAGATTTTACCTAGTCTATATCCATGACGTCCGCTTCCAGAATTGCTCCAGTGCCGCCTTTTACCCGAATGTCCATTACCTTTCGTTTTGTTTTTGTTGGAATTTACACTCCAATGAAATGGATTCATGAGGACTATGGTTACCTGGTCCTCAGATCTCTGCAGGGAAAATCCAGACAGCTAGCTGGACTATCTGTCCAATCTGAGTTTTCTGTTGCACGACTAAAACAACCTTTGAACGTACACATGTTCCACCAAAACAAGTTCCTTCCCGAGGCTATTTTGCAGAGGCCCCTTTGGCTTTTCTCAGTGGTTAGCTCCTCCCACAATAATTGTGATTGGTTTAAAGAAATGCCAATTAACCAGAGCATGTTTTTCTCCCATCCCGGAATGCCCTGGAGCCATAAATGTATTAGACAGACGACACAGGATTAATTGTTTCTTGGTCCCACTACTCTGACAACATTTCAATTTAAGAACTTTTAAAAAACACTGCCAACCTTTGCCCTAGATGAGGTTGAGTCCAGCAGTGTAAAAACATTCCAGTTGTTTGATCTTTTTAACTTTGTGTTATTCCACAGCTGGCTTCCTCCACTCTGCTTCAGTTGGGACAAAACGTGGAAAGAATGGAGATCAAAAACCGAGATTCCGTCTACCTGCTCCTACACTTGGTAGGCTTCCAAGTACATTGCTAATCATTGCTTTTTAAATCGACAATAAGACACATTGAAAATACATCAATGAGCAACACTGTAGCACTCCGTGACATGTTCCTTCATTATGATGAACATGGCTGCAGTGGTTTGAGTAAATCCCACACACAACGTCCAACATTAAATACTCACAAACACACCAAATGTGTATTAATCCACTGCTTAAAATAGTTCCACTATTTTCTCCTTACGTTTTCAGTAGAAGTAAACAGACTTTTGGTGTTTTAATGGGATTTGTTAACAATAAGAAAGAGTTTTAACACTTTCAACACTAATTTATTCAGGTTGTGGAGGAGTCTCCGTTCTTAAGCCAAGACATGCTGGAGAGATGCTTCCCGTATGTCCTGCTCCGTAACGCCTACAGAGAGGTGTACAGGGCCTACATCGTCACTCTGGGCTGAAGACCGTAATACTGTAACTGGTTATTTATCTAACATACTATTTTAATGTGCATGCATGTTTTGAGTCATTTTTCAGTCTCTTGTTCCTACAGGGCTGCACAGTTCCTCCACGTTAACCATGTTGATAATGCTTCCTGTGAGTCAGCGTTCCATATGTACCCATTACAAAGATCCTTCCTGATTTAACAAACTCTAGCCTTATTTTAGCCAATATTACAGTGTAGATCTATGACTGCTGTTGTAAACTGCTTGAAATATTCAAAAGCAAATCAGGTATCTTCTGTAACATCTCTCTAATAATTTACACATCAGTGCCATGACAAAGAATTTTTTTAAGAGATTATTGTTTTAATAGTTGGTGTATAACATTATTTCTTACATTTTCCACGAATAAAGAATATAATCCTATGCTATTTGTTTTCTTTTAGTCTATTTTCAACAGTGTTCCTATTTCTAGTCCGTCATCCACCCTCGATACCTCCCACCAATCCTCCTTTTCAATGTACAGTTTAAATGATGCACTCGGGTTTTGCAGAATCAAAGCGGTTGTTGCTAACTTCTAGACAACATCTAAATTTTTCACGTAGACTAACTAAAGAAGGCTAAATATATTTTTAAGATCTGGCTTCAAAGGGATTTTTCTATTTTGGGCAGAGTTCTCCTCTCCAAAGCTGAGGGCCTATCTCATTTCGTGTATCCATCTTTATCTTTATTTGTAAATAATTCAGCAGCCCCTGACGTAAATGGAATTTTTCTGGATTTTATTTGGAAAAGTAAGTCACATAATTTCAAAAAAGTACTTTCCAGTAGTAAATAGTTCTTGAAGTCCTAGATTGCATTAACATTGTGAACACCTTTAAAGTTAATTAGTTAAAAAGATGTCTTAAAACCCAATTCAAGTCAATTTGGTATTTTATCTCAAATCATATTTTTAACAAAATTGGAGGTCTAGCTTTGCTTTTAAAATGTAATTTTCTGCCAAATAAATTGCCAATTAATTTATCAAAACTCCCTCAGCAAGCCCTTCTAGTTTGGAAGATACAGTAGCTTTTGTCCACAATTTTTCACCGCACAAGACTTTCCTATGGAACAATTGTAACATATTTATTAGAAAAAAAGAAATTCCTAAATGGTTCCAAAGAGATTTAAATCACATTCTTAATCTTTTCAATGAATCTGGTGCTATGCTAACAGTTTATGAATGTACACAGATTTCCAATTCCTTTCAGAGAATTTAATTCTTTAACACTTGCAATCTCATATGGTTTAATTCTTCTTATCAAAAAATACTTAAGTTATGGTGCACACGATATATCACAGCCTCTACTATCATTGGATGAAATTGAACTAACGCTGATAAAGTGTAACAATAAGCATATTCACAGGATTTTTCAGAGAAAAAATACAGTTGTGCCAAGTTTTTGTGTATATCTTAAATTGAACATAAATTGGAGAAGTGCTTGGCTTCAAGTACAGCGCTTCTAATGAAG
The DNA here is from genome assembly GCA_026937815.1 of Etheostoma perlongum. Lineage (NCBI taxonomy): Eukaryota > Metazoa > Chordata > Actinopteri > Perciformes > Percidae > Etheostoma > Etheostoma perlongum. Next base: position 28,801,425 of record CM049374.1, on the reverse strand, counting down.
CTAAGGAATTACATAACGTTGACATAACATATACCCTAATCACCTTGTTGCTTATTTAGCTGACATTGACTCTTCCTGTGAAATATCCAAAACATTTTGGACAGATTTGGAGTCTTACTTTTTTGAACCCACCAACTTTGTCTACTCCTTTAACCGTAAAGATATAATCTGTTTCTACAATAATTCAGGAAATGGTGCTCTTGAGAATCTAATTAATCATCATTCTGTATGCCAAGCAGAAATTTTCTTATTCATCTCCTAATTTTGTACCCTTTCTTGTTGAATTTAAATCTCTACTGAAGTTACTAGACCGTTGGATAACAAAAAAGTATTAAAAAAAAATATAGAGAGAGGTTTACTCCTCGACCTGCGGCCCTTTGCTGTCACGTTCATGTGCTATTACCTGATTCTCTGTAAACTGCATTTTGTCAATAATAAAAAAGAGCTCAGAGAAATGAGTAACTCGCATAAAATAAAAAAAGCTTCTTGCCAATTTTAGACACTCCTTTAGTGATTTATTTTGCAACCAGCACTGTCCCTCTTTCCTTTTCTTTTTTTGTCATCACTTTTCTATATTTTGTGTGCCTCACTGGAGCTCTGGATGTTCACATCCATTTGGGTGCAGTGTGTGTGTGAGTGTGTGTGTGTGTGTATGAGAGTGTGTGTGTGAGAAAGAGAGTGTGTGTGTGTGTGTGTGTGTGTGTGTGTGTGTATGTGTGTGTGTGTGTGTGTGTTTGTGTGTGTGTGTGTGTGTGTGTGTTTGTGTGTGTGTGTGTTTGCGTGCAAGTTTGTATTACGTATCTAAGGCAGAGGGAACCAGCCCTCTCACAAGAGATTACAGGTTGAATTCCCACTACAGGCAACACTTATGTGAACATTCATGAATAAACACATGAGCAATCCTTAAAACAGAACATAACCAACTCATATTCGATGTAAAATCACAAACAGAAATACACATATACACAATATACAGTATGAGTGTGTTTGTGTTTATAAACACCTCACAGACTAAAAAACAGACGGGCCTTAGTGAGATAATGAAGTATATAATAAGCCATTTAGGTAAAATGAATGATAACGGGCTAAAGTAAAAATGAAAATAAATAAAAAGATCCAGTTTAAAAAAATTAAAAAAGACATTTTCTTTTCATTTATAATTTTGTTATTAGCAGAGGGAACAGCCAGATACCAGATGGGAGGTTTGCTCATTCTTATTTCATCATGCTCTGCGTTAGGCAGCAGCCAGCCTTGTAAGCCTCTTTTTCTCCTTGTGAGATCCTTAATGGTTCTGTCATTTCTTTTTACTGTTAAAGATTTTATGGGAGTTATTCCTTTTTGCTAGTGCCTCATCGCTAGCATTTGATATGACATTTGATATGTGGTTACACAGAGCCTCTCCTGCTGACACTAAGAATTACACGCACACACGCACGCACGCATGCATGCACACACACGCACGCATGCACGCACGCATGTACGCACGCATGTACGCACGCATGTACGCACGCATGTACGCACGCATGTACGCATGCATGTACGCATGCACTCCCACATACTGCAAAATTTAGTACACATACACAGAATAGACTATGACAGCGTAAACACAGAGAGTGTAGATTAACATAAACTACAGCACTATATACACACATTCAAACAGAGGACACATGCTGGATTTACAGTAATACACAGAGGCTCAATGGTTGTGTCTCTGTAAAGCTTTCAATCACACACATGGTTTTCAGCAGTGTTCTTGGCACAGGTCATGACATCAACTAACAAGATACACGGAACACACATGTCAGTCTCCTGACATGAAGAACCACACTGATCCACACAACAATAAGACTGCCTTTAATGGTTTATTCTTCTTACTCTGCACTTTACAATTTTTAGTAACATTTTCAAGTTGTTGTGGACCATGAGAATGCAGAAGTGTTAGACTTTTCTTTTCAGTTTATTCTTTTATATTTTTTCTAATATACTTTCTCTGACTACTTAGATACTTTCTTGTCACATGTATGATGATGAAGGATGATTCTCCCAAATTACAACAAACAGATTATCTCACTTACCTCTGAGATACATTTCTTTTTAAAGTATATTATTTTATATAGAAACAAAAAAGTGGGAAGCCAACAAAGTATATACAATAGGACACTCTATTATTATATTACTTAATTAAAGGGTCAACTCACCCAAATTACAAAAACCCTAATTTTACCCTAATTTTTGTTTCTCATAGCATTAAAAATGTACTTTTACTTTACTTTTTGTCATGCTAGCGGCCCTGAGCGGCTGTATACAGGCACAGAGCTAAATTTAGTATGCTAGCATGCTAATATTTGCTAATTAGCACAGAACACAAAGCAGCTGGGTTAAAGTATTGAACAGATAATAGAACTTGAACAGAACATTTTACCTAATGATGGCGCTACTGTAGAAAAAAATCAGGGCATCACAAGAGTTTGATAACATGAATGTCTTTCCTAAATCCATCCAACAGTTTTTGAGACATTTCACACAAAGAAAGACAACCTCAGGCTGGTGGAAAACAGTCAGTGTACATTCAGCCTTCGAAAGGTTTCTTCTTCTGGTAACCATTAAGGTCTGTACACAATGCCACAGCAAACCGACCAATAGTGGTGGAGATATTAGAGTCCCGACGAGACTGGTGGACAGACAGAGCGACATTGACATCTCTAGAGTCACACTGCTAGTGTGGCTAAAGATTGTTTTTAATAATATGTCTTTTAAAGGTGCCCTGCCACATAAAACTTGCATTTTTTGAAATATGTTAGGTCCATATGTGTTTGTGCTATGTCGTGAATGTGAAAATGAACTGCTATCTCTTCTGTCAGCTCTAGCCACTGAAAAGAAATAAGCAGAAAAATCAGGCCAATTACAAAAGCTGGTCAGTCTGACGTCATGTGACCTGAGCTCATTATTATTCATGAGCTCGCCCAGTTGTGCTGGGTAAAGGATGCTGATAGCCATGCTCTCATTGGCTAGCTATTAACCAATCAGAGTCAAGCAGCTTAGCTCATTGAATATTAATCAGAACTGGCACAAATTGAACTGACTCTTCCTGCAGGCTTTCCATACCACACTAGAATGGCTTGAAAAAGTTAACCAGGGCATTTTTTACAGAGACCATGTTAGAACTTCAGAGACTATTCCTTTGGTAAAAAGTAGTTCCACTGAAAATTGTTTGCATCATTTTTTTTAGGATTACTCATAACAACGGCAATGCTGTTCTTAGAAAGAGAGATTATATTAAAAGTTAAAATGTGATTTTGCTGTGAGTACCACAAATTTAAATTAATTCACATCATTTTTACGGAGCGGGTGGCAGAAAACTCTCTTTGATCAAACCAAGATGGTTGCTTCGGTGTGAAATTCGTCCCAGAGAAATAAAAACAGATAATAAACCTTTTGACCCTTTGACCATAATCATGGTCAAGAAAAGCATTTGACTTGGGTAAATCTATTTTGATTTGATTCTCTTGGACATCTCGTTCCCATGCAGAGACACATCACATTTAACATTTATGGTGCTACACAGTCAGATATCTCTGTTTGAAGTGTAGAGGGTAGTGAGTAATCATGGGCTTGTGTCAACTGAGTGGACAGAAAGAGAGATCAGAGGGTTTGTCATCATCAGAGGGAGACTGAGAAGATGACGGACAAAGACTAAGGAAAGCAAAATAAAAGCATTTTAAGGCAGAGGCTGCAAACACACAAAGGAAAATTAGTTTTCAGTATTTTAAGAATTTTAAGAATTGTAAGTGCCACAAGATAAATGACTCTTTTAGTCTTAAATTTACATTTTTCACTGACATCACAGTTAGAATATGAGTGTAAGTCTACCTGGAGCATCATTCTCTGGCAGTTCTACGTGTTGACTGTCCTCATAGCTTTTGGTAAAAACAAATCAGCTCAAAGTGACACAGGAGATGGATAATCATATGTTGCGATGTTACTTCTCTTCATTTTTGCAAAATGTCAAAGAGCATGGGAGCATGAGAGTCAGACTGACCCAGCAGCCAAAGCAGTACAAGCCAGGAGGAGGCAGACAGCAGGCAGTGGGTTTCCCATGCAAGCCACGTTGTCGCATTACTCTCACAATTCTCTACTAACGTATTCTGGACCTAAAACCATGAAAGTGTCTTGGGACGTCTTTCATTGTCTTGTCTTATGTTGCAGGTGTGTGTGATTTCCTGTTGTGGTTTCTTAGCGGACAGAAAGCTCTCTTTACTTTACTAAACCCAGCTGAGATCAATTGTTGTGGCATTTAAACATATTTTGACTCTGTTGTTAAAGTAAAATATTGATTTGATCATAATTGTGATTTGAGCTTTGTTCTTGTTGATTGAAGCTGCCACGGCTGGCTTCGTCACTGCAGGTTTTGTATCTTGTGACACCATACTTATTTTTCTTTCTGCATTATGAATTCTGTGAATCAACTTCAGCTAAAGCAGAGAAATGAAAAAGCAGCAACCTGTCAAAGCAGTGAAAGAAAATTCATTTTAAATTTACAGTAAGAGTGCCTTGTTTTGCCTCTCACATTTTCTGTGTGCTGCAGTATCGAGAACAGCAGTTCACCTGGGTGGCTTTTGAGGACAAGCTTTGTTTATGTGTTTGGTTTGGGTAACTCTGGTGGGTTTCAGTGAAAGACTCTCTGTGTAGTTCCCTAATTTGTGGCTGTGGTGGAAAATTCTCATTTGGGATCTGAGAACACGCGGCTTGAAAGCCTCGCAGTCAACACTTCATCAGTGAGTGAGGTCAACTCACTCACACTTCACACAACGGGGGTACACATATACACAAACACTCACTTACTCACTGACAAAGACGCATACACACAAAGATACACACACACACACACACGCACACACACACACAGAGAGTTTGGGCCTGCCTAACCAATCAGAGTAAAGTGGAGTAGGTCCCCCCAGAAGTGGGTGGGAGAGCTGAACAGAAGTCTGTCTTAGGACACACAAAGTTTGCATTGGTGGTTTGGAGAACTTTTCTGCTTACAACTTCTCTGCAATAACTTTCCTTTTTTTTGTCCTGTGTTTGTTTTTTTATTTAACTCTGGGGTCCATTAGGGCACATTTTGAGTGTGGAATGGCTGAACTGTTGCGAATCCGTAAGAAACGTCTGCAAATCCCCATCTCTAGGTAAGACAGGGTTAAGATAAGTACCGATGATATTATAGTATACACGTTCAGCCCTCCTGTGACTGCATACATAAGGCTGGAGTACATTACCAAACATGCTACATCTTTAAAATGTAACATGGTTGATCACTGTTGGGTGCACTAAGGCTGTCTGGATCACATTCTGATGTTGGAGATTTTTTGTTTTGCAGCAATGAACATATGTGAGTCAAAAACTAAACCCTGTGCAGCACAGTGATGAGTGACAATGCAGCAGTCTTTTTTGACACATTTTGATTCTGCAGATTACTGCAAAGCATTCCTTACAGTCCTTTGAGCTTGTCCCCCTGTTGTTTTTAATTTGTAGTAGATTCATCAAATGTATGCTTGTTTCACAAGAGGTTGTGAGAACACTCATGTATGCTTTCTTGTGTGACGAAATATGCTGCAGAGATGTTGGGTCATGTGTTTTGTTGTGGTTAACACATTGATGCATTAGCATCTGCAGTGTTCAGAGCTCAATATTTTGTTGAGTGTTTAGGTGGTGGGGTTTGGCCATAAACTCACACATTTCTCATGTCAATGTAGTCAATATTTAATAGCGTCAATACATAGTACTTTTATGGTGATATGATCTGATGTGGTTTTAAGTTTCTGGTTACTTTTTTTCTCAATGGAATATACACTGACAGAAATCTATTTAGAGATTTGTGCTGACAAAGCTGATACCATTCAAAGTCTTCCACACTGCTTTGCACCTAGTAAGGATGACACTATGCAGTGTGTAGATTCAACAAAGTCTGAGCCAAAGGAGGATTTGTCATTTCTCTTCTGTAAACAATGTTTCACAAGTGCACTCGAAGAGTCATTTCCTGTAAACATTCTGTCAGAGGCTCTTCTACTGCAAACAGTTGAAACAAAAAAGACTGTGTTATCACGAAAGATTACTTGAGATTGAAAGTGAGCGGTGGCATTCAGATGCATGCTATTTTTATGACACAACAGCTTTTGAAAGCCCTTGCCAGCGTGATAAACACTTCTCATCCCCATAAGTTGGCTCCGCAGACTGGCGCAGTTTGAACACAATCATTTTGGTCAGGGCAACGTACACGCAGCATACCAAACTGTTTTAGAGAAATGATCAGTGGCACAAAGGTCTTTTCAGATCAAATAAATCTAGTTTTCAAATGGCCACACAGAAAATAAAATCCAATCAAAGTTTAAGAAGTACATGGGAGATTGTTCATTGGAGCTGTATTATGCTTTGTATTTATTGCCATGATAAGATTACATTAACACATTGCAGGTGGGTAACACTGTAAATGGTATGTGCTCCAAGCATTTGCTTTTCATTACGCTGCAGGAGATCTATTCTATTACATACTTCGCTCATATAATTTGATTAAAAGTTACAGATTGTGCAACATGTTCTCAGACAAGATCAGAATGTGGCCAAGACTTATAAACTCAAAAACATAATTTTGCATGGAGCCAATTGGACACAATGTGGGTTACATAAGACTTCAACCATGGGAAATATGCCTCTCATGGAAAATTTGGCATTAATGATTCTTATTTGCCACTGGCTTTCTTTGGACAGCTTGGCATTTAAAACACTTCCAAATGAACTCTTTGCTTTCAGGGGGATTTCTCAGCCTGTTAATGCACTCCTCTTACCTTTCACTCACTCAGTGATACATGCTGTCAATTTATAAGGCTGTGTTTAAAAAGCTTATATCAAACACAGTCCTCAGTTTGTTCAAACTGACTGACTTTATTCAATTTTTTGGAACTACAATGAATTTTTTTTTTGATTAATCCATTATTAAATGTAACCAGTGTGATCATGTGAAATGAAATCCTCCATTTCATCAAACCTGGATGAGATAGCCTACTCTAAAGTTTTCCCTCAGCTGAAGCAACGTTGTCATAGCATACTCATATTTCTTTGGGACAATACTGCTGACACAGTCATGATTTCTGCCAACTATACTTTAATCATAATAATAGTCATGATTATGGCATTTATCGTGTTATGGCAGGATTCTTCTTCTTCTGTTTTGGTGCTTATCCATGTCATACTATATGATATGCCAGGTGTTAGCCAATCAGTGAGATTGTTCCTATGCTAATTTGCATTGTTTTACCCAACAAGCATGGTAAGGCTAAATGGATTATTTTGAAAATAAATTTTGAAATGAACAAGGATAAATAGCAAGGAAATGGATTTTAAAATGAGAAAAGGAATTGCCCCTTCAATTGTCTTATTAAAAGCTGTATTCTTAATTTGGTTTGTGAACTCAATTATTTATTTCTGTTTTTTAAAACTGCATTTTCAAATCAATTTTTAAATGCTGTTTGATTTATAGTTTGTATATTTAATAATGGATTAATTAATATATTTTGAAAACAAATTTATTAATTCCTACTATTAATGTACAATTAGATATTAAATAAAGAAATGCTCTATTTCAATTTCTCTCTTGACGTCCTCCACAGGGCTCTAATGTAAGAAACGTTGATGCCTAACTGCTGTAGGCATAACTTCCATTTTCACACTACCACCTCTTGGTTATTGCTGTTTGGAGAGGTGAAAACAGCAGTTCCAGTACTCTCAAAAAGGACACATGCCATTTCATTTTTTGCATTGACAAAATCCAAATGATGTCCTAATAAATGATCATGTTTCCTTTCAGGCTGAGGAGCATGCTGAAGCAGCTGGAGGAGACAGATGTTGACTTTCAAGAAATCAAAAAGAATCTTGATTTCACAGCGTCGTTACTGGAGGCAGTTTACCTCGATGGAACAAGGTAGGATATAGTAGAATAATATGATGTTGACATGTTATTTTTATACCAGCTCTTTTAGTTCTTTCAGTGAACAGTTACTTTAAACTTGCATGAAGTTAAAGCCCCCCCAAAAAATATCCAAAATGTCCATGAAGAGATTAAAACTAGTATTATTCCTTTACAGTATCAATACCCACTTATCCTCAGCAGGGTTGCAGGGGGCAAGAGCCCATCTCTATTCACTTTGGGCATAAACATGTTTAGACAGACAACCACTCAGACTCACATTTACACATGGTAGACTCGCATTGCCAACCTATCTCCACAACGCTGTGTCAATGGTATGGTCTGGCTGCACGAGTTTACATTCTGGTATAGGGGAAAGAAATGTTCTGGCTGGTTTGTATTTCTTTAAATCAATCAAAATCATCTTGGGCACCGCTAAGTCCTGGATGCAGCAAAGGTGTCCTAGCAAAATACATAGTGGAAGAGAAGGATGTCAGGCTTTATACCAACACTGTCTACAAAGTGGGCCAGACTCCACCCAAAGGCCATGTAGAGTCACCAATTTACCTGACCTGCACGTCTTTGGATTGTGGGGAGAAAACTGGGAACTTGACGAGCCAGATGTTTTTTTTTAACACAGAATCTGAAACTGTTTGGAAAAGGGCAGGCGCTTTTTACAAAATACCTGGCAGATGATTGGATGAATCATCTGTCTATCCAGTCTGCCGTTTTTTGAACCAGCTGCCAGTTCTTCCTCACAGGATTCTGATTGGTTCGGTCCACTGTTTTTTAGACATAAACACATTACATAAAGTTTGACGAGATGGATTTTTGTGTGCATTTTTTTTCTTGAATCTCATGATATCGCAATATCGCGAGAATCCAGCTGCCGTGCAAGGTAAGGAAACTGGAGCACCCAAAGGAAACCCACAAAGGGGGTTGTGAGGCTACGCCCCATATCAAACTAGCATGACTTTTTATTTTTTTCAAAAACAATTAATAAAACATAAAAGCAGTTATGGACTGATTTCCTTTGCACAACTCCACATGTAAATATCATTGTAACACTGATTATCAGGTGCCAAATTCCCAATAGAAAGTTAATCTTACAGAAATGGGCATTTAAAGACTAGACCACCCACAATAAATCACTTTTAGAATTTAAAGAAAGCAGCCACATAACATTTTATTATTCCATAATTTAACTAATGTGTTTACACATACAACCACTGTAAACAGACGAGATTTGTGTCTTGAGTAACAAAACTTTTTGTAGAATTGTCATATACTGGTTTGTTCTATACGCGTTATATAGTGCAGAAATTAACACACAATTCTGACTCTCAAATAAAATGATGGACAGTAAATACTGTGCACTCGTAAGTGATTTTGGACACTGGGACTGATCCCACAGTGCATTAATCTAGAATTCATCTATATCTTTGTTTTCATCCTGTCTTTCTAACAATCACTGTGTGTGGGTGTGTGTGCTGTATCTCTCAGACAGTGTCTTGAGACCAAGGATGACCTACAGCAGCTGCAGTCAGATGGCGTGCCTTCAGAGGTCACTGATTGGCTGGCGTCTACCTTCACCCAGAGGGTTCGGCGGCCTGTACGACGCTCAGACGAGAAGCCCAAGTTCCGCAGCATTGTGCATGCAGTGCAGGCTGGGATATTTGTGGAGAGGTAAAATAAAACATATGTTCATTTTGCCTCTATTTCAGATTTTAAGGGTTATGAGTTTATAAACAAGGCCTGTATGATTTGTCAGGATGTTTATTACTTTAATACTACTATGAAACAGCGCAACTGCAGCAGAAAAGAAACAGAGACAGTCATACAGCTATATGATTTATTTATGAGACTTAAATACAATAAAATAAGTAATCTATAATCTCATATATATAAAGCTCTGTATATTGGACCTAAATGACTGATCTCCACGTCTGTACTATAACTGTAAAGTGGTTTAAACTATCACAGCCACAGACTGCTGCACTGGACTGTGAAACATTAGCCTCCTTTTCTCTTTAAAACATCCTTCCACAGGGGACAGGGGCTTTGGAGGATTTATATAAACAGCTCCTGAGACGAGTTCGCTGCACAGTGTCAACATTTGAACTTTAACTGAACTCAACATAAACATTGCATTATTTCAGGATGTTCAAGAGGGCTTACACGGCAGCCATGCCAGACCAACCTGCAGTGGTCGTAAACTGCCTCAGGGTAAGCTTCCACTGATCATATGTAAATCTTTCTGCACGTCATGTGTTATAAATCGGAGAACACAATAGGGATCGTATGGATAAATGTAAGTATGCATCAATAATGCTGTTACTTTTGCCTTTTCTCCTCAGGATGTTGACCGCTGGAGTTTTGACGTCTTTGCTCTGAACTCAGCCAGCTCTGATCACGCTCTACGATCTCTGTTATTTGAACTGATCACCAGATATGGCCTCAACAGCCGTTTTAAGGTTGTTTAACTATGAATGTTATTGAACAGGAGATATACTGTATATAGTGAACTTCCCACACAATATGTTATGATAGAAAGGCAAGAATGTCAGTGTTTTAGAGGAAGACCTTACAGTAATATGATCATTACTGCCCTTGTTATTTCTGCCTTTGTGTGAAATGTGTGTTGTAATTGCAGATATAATCAGGCATATGGGTTTTATTATAAATTTTGAACTCTATGTTGCCAAATTATGTGTGCAAATCACATTCTTCATACTGTAAGCCCTGTCAATCCCAGCCACAACTTTATTTCAACATTCAGGCTGTTTTTATCTTAAATTGTTGACCCAAACATTAACCTTTGATTTTCCAACAGGACTTTGACTAAATGGTTATGTGATGCACTTTGCAGATCCCCATCTTGTGTCTGACAGAGTTCCTGTCTGCACTGGAGAGAGGATACTGCAAACACAACAACCCTTACCACAGCCACGTCCATGCTGCTGATGTGACTCAGACACTGCACTGCCTGCTGCTGCGCTCTGGACTCGTGGTACACTGGGCTCACTTAAATACATTTATTTTTGGAGCTGCATCGCATTTTTAAAGGATGATGCTGGTGTTTCTGCAAATTGTCAAGAGAATTGCAAAAATAAGTTATAAAACCCAGAAATTCCTTCGTTTTGTCACGTCATGAATTTTGAAGCTTTTACGCTTCTTAAAAAAGGCGGTTGCAAACAAAGAACATCACCAAACACGGTCAGTCATTGGAAGCTAGCCCGGCCATGCTGTAGTCAAAGCCTAAAGTATTGTTGTTAGTTTTTTTCCGGATTTGTTGAAAATAAAAAAAAAAACAAGCCTTATCCTTTAAATCCAACTGTATGTTCACCATGCTACATATAAAGTAGGTTTATTATTTTGATTTGTTTTGTCTCTTGTTACTCTAAAGCACTGGCTGACAGAGCTTGAGGTGATGGCGTCACTATTTGCTGCAGCCATCCATGACTATGAACACACAGGAACCACAAACAACTTTCACATCCACACAAAGTAAGCTATTTTTCTAAAACATGTTTCATTAAAGAATGTCTTATATAGAATGGGCTATATATACGCCGCATCCTGTTGTGAAATTTGTAAAATGGTAAATCAGGGAATGTAGGAATAGTACGCTAGTGTTTCTTTAATGCACTTTTAGAAAGAGGGAATAAAGGACCCTAAAGCAAACACATTTTCATGGAGGGAACACAGTATTCTTAGATGTTGATTTTCCACATTGGAGAACTGAAGAACTCGGTCTCTTGGCCCCCATCCCTGTTATCATCATCCTGCTTAATTTTGGGTATATACAGTAATCGTCCACAATATAGAGCAGATCTTATTTGCTGAATCTAAACAGTCTTAAAGTTGTACTCCACCCAAAACATATCTTTTCAGGGTGAAACACTCACCTCCTATAGGCTGAAAATAAATTCTTAATTCCTGAAGAACATTAGCTTTCGCTTGAATTTATGTTGGTTACAATTGATTCCAGGGGTTATAAGTTTTAACGTATCAAAAACGTCCATAGCAACCTTTCAAACCACACCTGCAGCAGTATGCACTTCTCCAATATCCAATTGTGCTGCAAACACTGAACATTTTGCCAAAATATGACTAAATAAACAGCTTCATGTTGTGCAGCATTAGGCTCCTCAAAGCTTAAAACTCTGACTGAACCTGTGGATAATGCTGCAGGACTAGACTGGATGGCATTTGAAGTTGTATACTGTATGTATTTTCAAAAGGGGAATTCATTCCCAAAAGAACCAAGGTACAAACTTAAAAGCCTTTATTATAGTTGTCATGTGTGTTTGTTTTATGATATAGCTTTCTATAGTTTCCTAAATAGGGACTGATACGTGACTGGTAATTCAAATGAACATTCCTCATGAAAGATGGTGTAATTGTGTGGTAATTGTAGAGTAAAAGGAGACAGTGTTAAATTGCTACATATCCAATTTACTCATTGATTAAAATAAAGTGCTAGCATACATATTTTAGTCAAGCACGGCAGCTCAGCTGGCCTTCAAATTTCTAATGACCAATTAAAAAGAAATAAATATTTATTTTGGTTTAGATTGAGCAGTTCTTTGAAGAAAATTCCTCTGAAATCAACAACTCCTCATGAACTCAAGACAAACTAGTTAAGATGAGATCTGGAAGTTACAGTGAAGGTTTTAAATGCTAGAAAGGTGCAATAACTAATGTTTCACCATAAATCCTATCAGCATATCTTCTTCAGAGTAACAAGAGGAAATGGCTGCATAGATTTTAATATTGCCTGCAGCTTTGCTAACAGCTGTTTTTCACAGGATTGACAGGTTCTGGGAGTTGCTGATGTCTGTAGCCAATGTCATATTGCTAAAGCATACATAAATGTACATAATAACAAATCAGGGATCAAACATCTGAGAAAACCTTATAGAAGACAGAATAGATTAATTCATTTAGACCACATGATTCAATTTGTTCAGTACTTTATTTACAATGCCCCCTCCCTCAGGCGATGGGGAAAGCTTTCCAATTGCCAACATGTGAGTATAATTACAGCCAAATGACATAGTTTTTACCAGGACATTACCTTCCTAAGAAATTAAAGGTATTTGGAGATTACAAATCCATAAAATAAATTGTTGTTGTTTTTTTCCCATCATTAAATGTTGTCATTATTAAACAACATTGTAACAATCATGATTTCAAACTGACTATGGCCATTCTCTCTGTGAAAAATGAAACTATCAACAAACTTTTTTAAACAGCCCCCAAAAGACCATTTTACACACAATTGAATGTTTTCTTTGAATACATTTTTACAAGTGTTTTATTTTATGTTTGGTTTAACAAAATAATCACTAGGTGGAAAACTTTTAAGAGTGTACTTGTTACCCATTTAAACAGCCTAATAAAGTAGATTATGCAAACAAATGGACCCAGAATGCCTGATTGAGAAATGAGTTAATTACTTATTGAGTCATTATACCCACATGATGGCAGTTTTTATCACATCCCACTACCTCTTCAGCATTTCAGATTTCTCATTACAAACCTACACTCATAGTGCACAAATTACTCCCTGAGGACCATCTCATTCTCACCTCCCTTCACACTACAGAATTGTACTACACTTGCACTAAATGCATACACACTCACTCTGTAAACGTTCTCTTGTCTGTGCTGATCTAGCCTACTTAAATCTTGCTCTTTAACTGTCTGTCTGCCAGGTCAGAGTTTGCATTGATCTACAATGATCGATCGGTACAGGAAAGCCATCACCTGAGTGCAGCATTTCGCCTGCTGCAGGATGACCAAATGAACATCTTCACAAACTTGACAAAAGAGGAATGGATGTAAGACGACTATATTTCTACCTTCTTAAATTGTATTTCTTCTTGTTGGTTTAGTTAGAGACACTTGGACTGGCCATTTATTGAAAATAAATCACAGATCTGGCACAAAAGAACTCTCAAAGACTTCAAGCAGCAACAAGGTTTCTGCTGGGAGACCTAACCCTCCTTATAAACACATACATAAATATGAAATCTTAGTTACATCTAGAATAATAATCTAAAATACTATTAGGTTTGGATGGGAGTTGCAGCAGCAATCAGTGTTGGCATGACAGTAGTAGCAAGAAAGTTAGAATATAATTGGATGTGAGCTGATAGCCACACAGCTGTGAATAAGCCCACAGATTGTAAAGCATGAATAAAACTGTTGTCAATTGTTGTCAAGTCACGCTTCAGCATTTGTCTGAGCTTACGCTGCAGTATGCTTCATTTACTGAGAACTAAATAAAGATGTTCTTAAGAATTGGTCCAGATTCGGGGTGGATACAATAGCATTTGCAATATAAAGGATAAAATGTCATATGAAAAAAACCATTTCATGTTTATTCTTACTATATTTTGCACAGTTAATTGCTTTTTGTTTATCTTGTTCCTGTTGAAAAAAATGTTTTTGTGGGCCATTTGAAAAAGTACATATCCATATAATTAAAGATTAAAGGTTTCATTATGGTTCTGTATTTTGCCCAAAGGATCAGACTGGAGGTAAATCATAGAATAGACAGAGATATTTAAAATAAACCCATGTTGCAATAGACCAGGATGCATTTTGAACAAATGGCATGACAAGCTTTTCTTCTTGGAAAACTCTACTGATCTCCACCTACATGACAACACAGCTGAATGCAACCAACCGTTACCTTTTTGTCAAAGGGCAATCTGAGAAACTCACTGCCTAAAATTGAAAGTGAAGAGAAATGTTGACCAACAACCTTTCAAGGTTTGTACAACAACAAGAAAAAAGTCAATCATATCACTTTCTGTAAAGCGAGCAATGAAACATATCTGCCAAAATCCAAGAACATACTTTTTTTAAAGGATTAAGCTTTAGGCTGCTGCACTGCTAATACTCACAAGAGCATTAAGCAGTATACTTATGTGTTTTAACACACAGCAGAAAATAGTGTGAATAGAATGAAATGAACAATTCACTCCTGTTTGAGTGACATTTGCCAATAACTACAGTCTCCAGCTGTTTTGGTCAAAGCCCCTTGAGGAAAACTTGTCCTTTATATTGATATTGGTCTATATAAATAAATACATACATTGTTTTGACTTTTCTTTTCTTAAAATATTTAGCCTATACAAAATGAAACTATACATTTGTGACCTATTTTTTAAGATGTACAATTGATTATCACAAACACAGCTGTCTAAAAGTATTGAGACTAATGCATGGTTGGATTGGGTCTTTTCATGAGCTTGTTTGACAATAAGAAAAACGTAGAATAATGGCAGCCCAATTATTGGAAATAAAAGTAGTTGAATGGTGTAATTGTGTTGGTGGATTTCAAATGACTACAGGGTGATGATATCTGAAGCGAAGGGGACTAAGTGAGGGCAATTATCAGCCAAGCATGAATTTGTCCTTAAATGAGACTTTACGTCCTTACTAAAGCTACAAGGCTGCTCCTCTTGCTGACCTCTCTTTTTAAGATAGCATGTTTCTTTTAGGAATTATTAAAAGATCATGTTATTATTTCCGTTTGGTGATTCATACAATAATCAGCAATGGAAAAGTAAATGAGCCACTGTCTCGCTTACTGCACTGTAAGTAACAATCAGAGATGTCGTCAGTGAGCTACCCTCAGCGTATTTTATCATTTTCATTTAGTTGTACAATGTGATATGTAATGTACTTAATATAGTGCATATACTGTATATATAAACAATTCATTTCTGCACTGTGTAAACTGTTTTTATACTCATGGAGGCTGATGCTTTACATATTACAGTTACAGTAGCCTGCCTATGTGGTTTATTAATGGAAGAGCTCTGCAGATATCATCAAAGATAAACACCAGCAGCATACTGTATAATGGGCATTTCTAGCAGTCAGGGTTACCATGGGAACAAGAAAATCCATCAGGATATCTAAAAAGATTACTGTAATGAGTCTGTTTTTTACTCTGCACAGTTACTTCCCGTAATCCAAGGTCAACTATAAAACTGTGTCTCTGTGTGTTTTTGTTTATAGGGAGTTGCGATCGCTTGTTATAGAGATGGTGTTGTCCACGGACATGTCCTCCCACCTACTCCAAGTCAAAGGGATGAAATCCTGTCTACAGCAACAAGAACGGTAATGCTAATGGACTGTGCTGCTTGTTCACGCTGTGGTGTATAATCAAGAGGTCATAAAATAAAATGTTGAGAGCAGATTTCACTGAGTCAAACATCCTGCACAAACAGGCAGACAGGCAAATTAGTGTCATGCCAGCCATGTCATTAGACCTGTTGCACAACACAGCAACCAAAACAAGTGCATTATGCTTTCTCCGACAGGATTGATAAGCCCAAAGCACTGTCTCTGTTACTCCACACGGCTGACATAAGCCATCCATCCAAGCCCTGGGCCCTGCACTCTCGCTGGACCAAAGCCCTGATGGAGGAGTTTTTCAGGCAGGTAGGAGCTCTAATAGACCTCAACTCACAATGTGACTCTTTCTCTACTTCTCTTCTCTTGTTGTTTTGTCCACAGACATAGATTATTGTTCAATAATATGGTCAAACAGAAAATAAGATAAAAGTTAAAATGCATAATTGTTAGTTTTGGTTAAAGGAATAGAAAATTCGCTTTCATGTCAAGTTTAGACAAGAAGATCGCCACCACTCTTAATATCTGGACAGTAAAGTGTTTCCATTTTAGCCAGCAGCAGGTTAACAGTATGTTAACCTAAAATGGGAACAAGGTCCAGACTACTAGCATGGAACTGCTCAGAGGGTAACAAAATCGGCCTACCAGCACTTTCAATATTTTGGCACATAACCCCTCTAAAACACCAACATTTAAGAAAAAGAGAAATAACATGGTAATTGGTTACATTGTCCTTTCTTTTTGGGGTCTTTTCCACCTATATTTGATTAGACAGCTAGGTGAGAAAAGGGAGAAGATATGCAGGTAATCATCACAGGTCAGATTCAAACCATTGACTTCTGTGTCGAGTAATAAACCTCAAAGTATATCTGCGCCTACTCTACCACTGATCCAACCTGGCACACATCGTCCTTTCTTAAAGATGTGAAATATTCAATTAAGCAAATTACCTAACCACACATACAACGAGAGAATAGAACTCTTTATGTAAAGAAAAAACGAGTTGACTTGATTTTCTATTGAAAAACACATTTTTAATTGACTAATTGTTCCAGCTCTACTGGAGAAATGACAATATTTAGACCATATGGGGCCATAGAGTTAATAGAAAATATCTTATGTATTGTGTAACATTTTCACTGAAGTATAGACGTGTTACCTTCACATACAGTATGTTCACATTATTTCTACTCTGTTCTTTCATGTCTTACCTACTACTATTCTTATCTCAGGGGTTTGATAACTTAATAGCTGCAGTTTTGTAAATGACTCAGTCTGAAAGGGAGAAACCTTCGCAGAGGTTTATTGCGTCAGAGCAAACAAAAACAACATAAATGGAACCTCATAGACAGTCAGAGAGAGGAAAGTCTCTTTGAAAGGTTTATTGAAAAACTACCTTGTGTAGTTGATGCCACACTAGATCTTACAAGGTCTGATTTCAGACAAGATTTAAGACTGGGCAAAAAAATAATCCACTGAGAATCGATTGGGTCAGATATATATATATATATATATATATATATATATATATATATACACACACCAAACATTTTGATCTTGTTGAAATGTGATGTTGACTTTTCAAACCTCAAAACCCAAACCTCATAAACCCCTAACCCTAACTGAACTTATACGTTTATTACTGACCATTGGGAACAATATAAAATACTTTAAGGAGAATGTTTGGGGCTGGATTACTTTTTTATTAATTGTTAACCTTGGAAACATAATTTGAGAAATGTATCACACTCAAAAAGTCAAATAAATAATAGACTTGATTTTGTTATTGTATGCATAGTGTAACAAAAGACTGAGAACTTAATTGTTATTGGAAATTATATTTGTTGTTTAGACAGTGGGTTCATGTTATTATATGATAACTTTGTTATTTGCAGTGAGTAAGATGACCTGCAGCTACAGCACAAAAACATGAATAAGTAGTTTTGAAGAAAGTAAGCTATAACATATGACAACATTATAAAGTATTCCTTTGTACAGAGAACCTCAGTATTTACCAAAGAACAAGAATATCCACCTCAAAAATTTAATAGCTGTTGGAGCTTATGATAATACAGTATAACGACATCCTCAGCAGATGGAGTTGTCATGGGATTAGAACCATTTACATGTTTTTAAGCTATATTTATAAGCTTTACATATTTATCAAAATTCCTTAAAAAGCTCTTAAAATGAATTTGAATATAGTTGAAAGCTTCAGCACAGCTAAATGTATCTTGAGATGAGATTATTTGACAACGTATTTGTCTAGTTTTTATAGATAGAGAATTGCTGAAGCATAAGGCACCTCCCCTGATTACTTTGAGGGTGATTCTTAGCTCAGGAAGAGATGCAATTATCCAGTCATGTGTAGGAATGGTCAATTGTGCATTCTTACAACCTACTTAAAATGCTATTATTTTCACACAAATGCCTACTGACTCCTGCCAGATTGGCTGGTATTGTGAGGCTGGTACTTTGACTGAGTGGCTTTCCAGTAAATGCAGCAGTACATTTCAATGTGCTGTCCTCCTCTTCTATTTTCACTGCCTGGACTCAATAAAGAAAAAATAGAATATAGCAGATGTTAGGCAGCCCAACTCTCTTTGAAAACAAGATGTGAGAAACAGCTCTCTAAAAGACTCTTAATATGTGTTGTGTAACCTTTAAAAACAAAAGCATGATATTTTTTGAACAATCTAAAAAAGTCTTGGCGTGTGTTGCAGTTAAATAACCTTTAAAAAGGTGACATGTGGGATGCCCTTTAAGATATCTTCTCTCTCTCTTTCTATCTTTGTGAGGGTGATAGAGAGGCAGAGCTCGGCCTTCCCTTCTCTCCTCTGTGTGATCGAAAAAGCACCCTGGTAGCCGAGTCTCAGATTGGTATGTCTCACAAAACATATTTCCATATTTAAATTACATTTCAATGTATTTACTGGTGTAAAAAATAATCATATTTTAACGCTCAGCAACATTTTATTTTCACATGTTTATATGGCAATCTTTTCTTCTGCAGGGTTCATAGACTTCATTGTGTATCCTACATTCTCTCTGCTGACGGACATGGCTGAAAAGATTGTTATTCCTTTGGTGGAAGAAAACCCAGGGCCACCTGACCCCTGCAACAGACACAGGTAATCTAAAGAGTAGCATTGCACTTGTATTGCACTAGAAAACTGTGCTAGATTTTTTGGTTGGACATTTGGTTGGTTTGTCTTTTAGCATAAAGACTGGAAACCATGGCTGCATAAAGAGCTCAATATGGTGCCGCCGATTAGCTTTTCTGTGGTATTGCAATTAAGAACTCCCTGTGGCCCAAAAGTGTCTCCATTGCCCATCTTTACAAAAGAGACATCTAAAGCTATTGAAGGGACACCTCAAAATGCTAAAAAGGTCAATCATTACTCTTTACATGCTGAGTGGAAGCGTGCAGGCGGGTCCAGCAGGAGAAACACGAATTTGCGCAATGTGGAAGCAAACCTGTGAGAACTTTCTCTCGCCATTCTGCTCAGCCGGGTTCCACCGCGTCTACCGTCCAGGCCACATGGCCTAAAACTACCACTATGTTTGACTGCTACATGGAAAAAGCAGACACATTGAATCTCTACATGAACCACAGCCGAACCATGATGGATTGAACCTGCAATATGTGTTACAAGTTGAGGTTTATAATAAAACATACTACAAAAAGTATGAAAAAAAACTCTGCCTGTTACCGCACAGTGCAAGTTCTGCTATCAAATGTTTAGTCAAAGTAAAAAGAGAGGCATTATGACTCAGTCTTATTATGACTTAGCACAATGTACTTAAAGGTGGAAATTTTCAACTCTAATATTTATAATGTTGGATGTTATATTTTAATTGTGGTATTTTGTAGGTAGAATCTGAATCAGCAACGTGTTCTGTCAGGTGACTATATGTTTTCCTCTGAAGTACAAGTACACAGTAAGTCAGTAGTATAGGACTACAGTTGCATATTAAATGCTTTGGGGGGCTTCTGTAATGTATGTTAGAGTACAATGTTTCTGGAAAAAGCTGCAAGCAGAGATAAAGGAGGCCAAGCAATAGAACTAGCTATCTAAACTAAAGAAAGAAAGAAAGGTGAATTGGGGTAACACTGGAAAAACAAGTATTGTCATGAGAGCACTGCCATTTCTCAACAGTAATCTGTGGAAGGAGAGCTCCAGAGGCCTGCAGTGGAGTCTCGCTCATATCACAGCTGAGCTGGTGAGCTTTCGCTCCACTTGGACGCGACACACCGAAGACAACAAGCTCAAATGGAAGGAAAGTGGCTCCAATGGTATGTTGCATAATCATTCATTCTTTCACTCATTAATGTTTTGAATGTACTGTACATCCACTGTGTAAAGTCCCACCTATCACAGCAGGGCTTATCACTTAACAATCCTGAGAAATGGTTATACTTTTCCACTGTCTTTCAGAACTAAAATGATCACATGAAAGGTTTGACAACCTTTGCTCACACAGAATGAACGATCATTGTTCTAGAAAGATGTGTGGCTGATTTGGCAGAGACAAAGCCACTCCGCTATATAAATGTGCTCAGTCGCCCTGATATGATTTGTTATTTACTCATTTCACAGTGATCTCATGAGGAGATTAACAATTTCCTATTCAGTTTAAGAACATTTTCCATTGTCTTTTCCAATATCCTCCAGGATTTTCAGACCCCAGAGTGACAAAAGGGCAGAGATCCAGCCAAGAGGAGCTGTCAGAAAAGTCCCTGCAAGACCCCACTGCCGATTCAAAACAGTAAAAAAGGACATGTTTCCTGGGAAGGTTAACTGAGGTGATGCTGAATCACTGTTTGTAACAAAACCACAATGCCTTCTTATGTCATGAGTGAGGGAGGCGGAGGGAGGGGGGTAGGGGTGTTTTAAGATTAACATCATCTTCCCAAGGTAAGATGCTGTAAATTCACAGACATGTCCTAACGTCTTATTTCAAGGATAGTATACTGTGCTAATTTAAATGCAGAAGTGTACATGCTGGCCATGTTATACAGTATCTTGCATGTTATTAAATGTTAAATATTAAATGTAATTTGCCACCAACACTTGTAATGAACCTTTATTAGTTTGACTTGTACACATATTATTTAACCATGCAATAAACATTGAATATAGGCCCATGTGTTTCTAAAGTATTAAGTCATTTTTAGGCTGGCCTTGTTATATTGGGATATTGTGAAATGTTGTTTTTAATTAAAACATTTAAAGGTCTGTCTGTGAGGTTGCATTGTTGTTTTAATTGAAGCTGCTGGCCTTGCATCACTTTAAAATTTATTTTATTTAGTTCCAAGTCTTCAAAGTTAACTGCAGCACATTCAGCAGCTTACTCAGCAAACCATTTTGACTTTGCAAGTGATCTCTTTTCTAAATTGGAATCCCTTTTTAAAACCACATGAAATCGTTTTAAGTAGTCAGAGGGAATGTTTTTAGGACATCAATTATTACCCCTGTTTGGATTTATTAAGTCAAAATTAGTTGACCATTCTCATTAAAATTCAAACAGTTTACTTCGCATTACAACAGTATCAGGCAATGTATATCCACCCAAAGTCAATCGCTCTGTCTCATTAGATAGACTTGAGCTGGACAGAGGAGTCACATCTGCATCTGCACGTGAGCATAGAAGCATTAAACACATGGCTAATACTGTTGGTAAAAATACAATTTGAATATAGATCCAACACTTTAGAACTTTAGAAAAACATTAAGAATAATTTATTGCAAATATAATAGAACATTTAAAGTGTCTCTCCAGCAAGTAAGTATTATATTTCTATAAAGTTGGGGGACTTGCAAAACCAATGTACGAGATTTCCTGACTTTTAATCCTTAATATGGGTCAAGGTTGAAAGCATCTAAAACCTTTATCCCAAACTTCCCAAAATGCAATTTACTGTAAGTGTCTTGTTTTGTTAGACCATCCTTTGACTTTAACATGCACAGTAAATAATACTAAAGTCAAGTGCCCATTTGTCTTGTGCCTTGTCTTCTGGTTAACCCAATGTTTCAGTTCTCTGCTCTTCCAGATGGAGGGGTTGTAGAGCAAAATGACAGAAGCGGCTTCAGTCTACCTGGAAGGTTTAGCTTCAAACACTCTTATTTTAACAATTGTCAGTTAAGCTGTGTGCCATTGCCTCTTGAGACATATGAACCTGTTCTCCATTCAAGTCAACTGGGTTGCTTTAAATAGCACAACAAGGATTCAAGACACAGTTCTGATATGTTATATGCAAAACCCCAACACACACACACACACACACACACACACACACAAAGCTTTATAAATGAACAGTGAAAAACACCAATCTTTTACTGTACATAATTTCTATGAGGTATCTGCAGCATCTTGATTTGCAAAATTAAGCATTGTCTGCATGATATTGTATATTTTTAAGGTATAGTCTTTAATCAAGACATATTACTGTAAAAGCTATGATTAGAGTGTCTCCCACCCTGATACAGAAAGTCAATAAAAACTGCAACTTTGGTCTTTTGCTCTTAAGACATCCTTGCAATATAAGTGATCAATCTCACACAGACCATCTTAAAAGGCAACTGGAAATACCACATGTAGCTTAAATTGCTGCAGTTACAAAATATATTTGTGAAACCCAGTCCTGTGTATGAAAAATGTATGCTTTTATGCTCCCAGCTCTGAGTGCATTGAATTATTTATTGGCAGAGTGCCTATTTTAAGGATAAAATCTAGTAAACACATGACCAGTGGTGCGATGATGTCACACACTGTAGTTTAACTTGAAGATTTTGAAAATTTTCCCCTAAACTACTTCTTTTTATGTTTTAGTAGGAAAGCAGATCCTAGTTTTTGTGCTTTGAACATTCAAGACTTAGTAGCGAGCAGACATCATGCTGACTCTAACTGACTAACATGCTTTTACTGTAACTTGACTGGATGCAAAATTAATAGACTGTGCCAGGATAAGTGCAAGAGAAAAACAGCCAATCACCAATTTAAACATTTTATTGTATCAAACAAATTTTAGATTACAGATGTAATCATCAATTCAAGTACAACTGGAACAAAACTCCTCTTTTTTAATCCATGCAAAGTACACTATTACCATTCAAAAACAGAACAAACATTACATGGTCCATAAATACACTGCAGAAGAAAAAGAAAAAGCTTGCACAGGAATGTTTTCACTGTATTTCTTGTTCATGTGGTCATTGCTGTGATCAGTACAAGAGTGGCTCTGGTTTTGTGTTTTAGTCTTTTTCAGGCATGTCAAGATATGTGAAGGTTATTGAAGGATTGTCACGTAATCTGCATGATAAAACCACATCGGTGATACAAATTATAGACGAAATATGCTTATAATGTCCTTGTTTCATACAAAACTTCAATGAAAAGTGAAGGCCTGTAATTACAATTTGTGTGTTTGATTCTCTGTTTTAATTAGTTCCTGTACAACGTGAAGCACAGCAAACACAAGTCACTGTACATTCAGCGCCGTGCAGGAAAGTGTGTTATGACCAGGATGTAGATTCCCAAGAAGCATTCATGTGTTAAATACGAGGATGCAATTTGAGATGGGTTTTTCATTGTTAAATCAAAATATGTAAATGCAGCTGCAGACACAACCCTCTATAATCATATTTAGTTATCCCTTTTTACAATTAAGAATAATGTCAACTTTTTTTTAAATTTGTTTTTTGTTCATTTGTTGACAGCAGCTAGCAGATGAACTCTGGAGAGTCAGAACAAATGTGGTCACATGTCTAGGGCAGTCAGGTGTTGTTAGCAGTGGTGTTGAAGAGTAAGGCCGGCTGCACACTGCCTGCGTGGCGTGTGCGTGGCATTTCTGTTGCGTGTCAGTTGCGTTGCGGTTGTGTGGAGTTTTCTAAGTCTTTGCACACCAGAAACGTGTCTGACGCGGCGCTGCTGCAGCTAGCCTTGTCTGTACACGTTTGTTTCTCATTGATAAAATGAAATAATCTTCAACTACATACTGATTTGATAACAGCAAAGACAACGTCGGCAGTATTGACAGCAAAATAGGCTACAGAATATTTTGTTCTGTATTGACAGGTGCAATATCTGCATTTATGTCAAAACCTAGGGACTTTAAAACATCAAAATGTCATGTATTAAATGTATTTGTGTCAAAATGACACATAAACATCTTTTCATATTCTATTTTGCCTGAAACCGCTTCCAACACGGTTGTGTGTCGTGTGAAAAATCGGTGGCGGTGCTATTTATAGCATGCACTCGTCTTCAGTACGACTCGACACGTGCATGTCACGCAGGCAGTGTGCAAGCTCTGGTCCTTGGGCAGGAGGCCTAAGGACCAGACCTGCACCTTACTGTACATTTGCAGGTAAGTTGACATGCAGTTTATGTGCTGGAGCTGACCTGCTAATAAGCTACTCTATCAAGCCTGCAAATTGAGGTTAGCAGTGCACTTTTCCCCCGTTAGAAAAAAAGAAGCTTGTTTGGACTCTCATTCAACAAGCTAAGGTGAAGGACATATTGTTTGTAAGTTATTAAAAGGAGACTTTAGCAGGAGAGTGTGTTGTGTTGCAGGCAGATGTCTGGCCGTAACATGACGAGGTTTACTGCTTTATGCATATGGTTTAAAATGAAGGGATTATATTGGCTGTATAGAAACAAGGTCCCTATCTACATATACCAGAACAGTAGTCTCACAAATTAATGATAAGATAGGGGGCACCTTCATGAATCCAATAATGTTTTCCCTTTTGGTTTCTGTTTTTTTACTCAAAGTTGAACACAGAACAAGTAATTTACAGAGCAGATATGTAATTCTGTTCAGGCTACAACTTGCAATTTCATTAATGAATTTTCTGATTATTCACTCGAATAATCAATGAACTGATGAACCAATTTCTCTATAAAATGTCAGAAAATTGTGAAATATGGCCCCCAGAGTTTCCCAGAGTTTAAGATGACATGTTGTTTTGTCTACGTTTTGACCAACAGTCCAAATATGTTACATGTAATAGAAGAAGACTAAGTGAATCAGAGGATTATGGCATTTATTCTTCAAAACATGAATCAAAAGGATTAATGGACTACCAAAATAGTTGCCCATACATTTTCTCTCAATCAATGAATTGACTAATCGCTGCAGCTCTACATGCAATGCTGTTAGTGTAAACAAACATGGATATATTTTTGATAAAAACTGTAAATCTGCTCAGTTGTCTTACCCATTTAAGATTCCGCATCTAACTAACTAAATGATGACATTTGAATTTAAAAGTGATGATTTTGGCCCCGGTTATCTATAATAAAAATACATTTGTATTGCTTTGAGATGTAACAATTACAGTAAGAGGGTACGGGCACAATTAATGACAAAAACTGAAAGGAATACAAATTGCTTTGGAACATTAAAATGGGCATTATTCATTTTAATGGTGGTAGTTTATGATAATGATTGTGTGACTGAAACAGGAAAAGACTCTCGCTTTCCCATTAACTAGATAGTAACTCACAGTCTGGCACAGTAAGCTAGTTTTATTAGTGAGGGGAGGCTATAGAAAACAAATATATTATAATTAAATAATTCACACAGGATTAAAATGAGTTTAAAAACCTTTGTTCTTGTTCTTGGGATAATAAGACCTGATGTTTCTAAAAATTGGATCTGCAGACACAATATTCTGTCATTGTGTTGGGCCGTCTGAGCAGACTGAGCAGCTTTGTGTTATACACAAGGCCGCTCTAATTCTCTTTCTTCAGGCTACATTTCTTTGTTTTCTCCTCGGCCGGCTGACTCGCACTGGATGCCGCTGCTTTTGTTTCTGCAAAATATAGACAGATACATAAAAGACTGAGGGACAATAAGAGAAAGAGTAGTGGCTGCCCTCCTGGGATTTTAATGGAGTCTTGCAGTTAAATAATAAATAAATATTTGGGAACACGTTTTATTAATTCAATGTAGGGATGGTTCTTTCTCCAAATGAAGAGAATAGTACACTCTTGTTTATGTAGCTTGGTGTTTAACTTCATAGACACAAAGGTCATGATATACATAAATCCAGTTAGCTTTACAGGAGAGGTAATAAATAGCGTGTTTGTCTGTTCTAGAGTAAGCTGAAATCGTTAGCATGTCCGGCTAAGTATCTTATCACTTAGGCCTGCGTTGGCCGTCCGACGGTCCAGGAAAAAATGCAGGTCTTTCGATTCAGTTTGAATGGGGTTAGTGCGTTTAGGCACTAAGGGTTGCCACAGGGGGGACCTGGTCAAACACAGAGGTTGTGTGATTAATATTAGTATTATCACATGCAAATCTGCATTTCTGTGATTTTGGGTTTGTATTGGCTTCATTGTCAATTAAAATGGATGTTTTGACAGAGCCTTGACATCATATACATGAAATAATGTCAGTAATTTGAGTAAAATACAGAGTTCACTTTTCCTGTGTAAATGCGCCACACGACATGGGGGGGGCAACATTTCTAAATCACACAAGGTCCCCTGGTAATACTAGTCCTGTGGGATCAGCGCTCTAGCAAAGTAAAATAAACTCATTGAAAATAAAAAAAGCATATTCAAAACAAAACAATAAATCAGCTGGAAACATATTAAAAGTGAGTAGAATTTGCTGACACTTGGCCCTCACCCTGATCCTTGTCCTTCCAAGTATGACAAAATAAGTATATTTACCCTAAATTTTAAATATTCACAGCTGTAGTCTACCAAATTTATCAAACTTTGAGGTTTTGATCAAAATAATAAAGGTCCTGATTCAGTTGATGAGCTGAAATTAAAAGAATAAAAGACTAACTGTGAGGATGCTACTCCGGAAAATGGCGTGACATGATCCGCCAGAAAGATGACCTCTCACTCTGTCTCGTATCCACTCATATCAGTCCACTCACGATTGAACGACAGTGTTACAGATCGTCAGTTTGTGCGTACAATATCGTCTTTACATTATTGCTTTGTCCTTACACACATTAAAACATCATAATTCATAATCAAGTGTTATAGCCACAGTTATACCTTTGTTTTATATATACATGATGTATAAAGTGTTAAGCAGTCATTTGTTGCTACAAACTACATTTTCTTGATTACTAGGTCCACAGTCATACATTAAATCAGTTACAATACAATTAAATCATTAATTCAGTGGTGAAGAGAAAGAAAGAAAGAAAGAAAGAAAGAAAGAAAGAAAGAAAGAAAGAAAGAAAGAAAGAAAGAAAGAAAAAGAAAAAGAAATGAAGTCTACAGTATAGGCAGAACACCAGACTATCAGCTCAGCCCCACTGACCCTACAAACACATTTTCCACTTCCGTATAAGCGGCTTCCCAAGCTATTTCAGCCACAGCACAGCGCTCTGTGATGTGTGGATCAAAGCCACTTCATAGATGTTTTTTGACAAGCCATGATTACATGACACCAAGTCAAGTCTGTTGAACTGTTTAACATTTCTAAATATGCCCTGCCTAGTGAATGGATGAGTCCCCTGAGGGAAAGGATTCTTGCGTAAACGTGGCTCTTTTGACTCTACCTGCTTGCGCGTTGTTTTGTTGTGATGAGCGATCTGCTACGTTGGAGAGGGGGCACTCGAGTCCATCAGCAGCTTCTAATAAACTCTCCCTTGAGAACTCTGCAGGGGGCAGAGAGACAAATAAAGGTTGAGATGAAGGTTAAAAGAGACATATCTAACCAAGGAAGAACAAATACACCACACAATGCTCCTATATTTTCAGTATACATTTACAGTAGCATGTTATTTACTCATGCTGAGTAAATTGAAAAGGCTGATCTTTTGAAGCCACCACCAACTGAATCTGTGTTAATGGTCATCGATTGGTTTCCCCCAGCTTCCCCTATGCTCTTTTCATCTGAACTGACAACTTAATTAGCAGCCATAAAGCAATCCATAAGAAGACAGTCATCTTGTAACGTTGTTGTTGTGTGTCCCAGTGAATTAGAATGAAAATAGATAACATTTACAAAAAATAAAATTTCAGCACTTCAGAAAATGAGCCCTCCTGATGCATTACTGCTGGGTATATGCTAAATGTGTATTTTCTGTACTCTGTTACCAACTTTTCACTTGTCATTAAAGTGAATTCTTGGTGTGAGCTGAAAATCTGTTTTTCTCATTTGATGGTAATGTATTTCGCACAATAAGGAGACAGTATCTGCTACGGTGGCACTTTGAACCATGCAAGCGTTTTCATTATTATTGTATTCTACGATTATAGTGTGGTCTATTTGCTCTATATGGAGTGTGTGTCCTGAGATAACTTCTGTAATGATTTGACATTAAATACAAATAAAAATGTGTATTTTAAAATTTCAATTTCAATTAATGGAATAGTTCAATTATTCACTTTCTTGCAGAGAGTTAGATGAGATGATTACACTCCCAAGTACGCTATATATGAACATTCAATACAAATACACATTATTTATTGTACAGACATGAGAGCTTCTTCTCATATAACCCTTGGCAAGAAAGTGAATGGGCCATTCAATGTCCTCTTTTCTCCAAGCTCTTTGATTCACTTTTCTTAATTCTCCTCTTTCTCCATAACGCTATCATCTTTTACATGCATTCCTTCCAGATATTTTCTTTCTTCCTGACTCATGTATTTCACTGCTCCAATGTTCTCCCAGTTCAATGCCATTCCTTCATACACTGTATTTGGCTTAATCTCTCCCTCAATATTATTCCTCAACCTCTACTCCCTCTCTTTCCCTTCTCATGGTGCCACACCATCCATTTTTCAGAGGCCAGTGCAACGACCTCCTTATCTGTCCTTCTTTATTCCAGCATTCTATTGACCTCTTGTGCACATATCATTCATGGGCCATTCATATTACGAGCTCACACTGACTGACATGCACAAGTGGAACGTGTGTTTGCTCTAGTACCATGCTTACAGTATAGGCACAATTTTTAGGTACTTGTACTTTACTTGAGTGTTTCTATTCTCTACTTCCTACTTTTACTCCAGTACATTTCAGAGGGAAATATTGTACTTCATACTTTTATAAGTTGCAAGTCCAGATTCTACTTAATACCCTATGATTGCCTTAAAGTGCTCATGTCATGCTAATTTTCAGGTCCATAATTGTATTAAGAGGTTGTACCAGAATAGGTTTATGTGGTTTAATAACATATTTTTGTTGTACTGCACATTGCTTTCTTTTCACCTTCTGTTTTAGCTACCGAGTGAGGCATTGCACTTCTGTACCATCTTTGTTGGGAGTCGCACATTCAAAGTAACTAGGTAAGGACTACTTGCTAATCAGTTAAAGAGTATGAGTTCGTGCCACGCTAGCAGCTAGGCGAGCATTATAACATGTGTTACAAAGTGATGTGCATTTGTCACAGAAATAAAGGCTGGACTACAATAGAGCTGTTTGGAGCAGTTTGTGAACAGTGTTTTCTCTGGAAGATGGTAAGTCCCATTGGGGTGGAATTTGGGCGTTTTCACTTTGTAAACTTACAATGTGCACAAAAAGATATATAACACATAACAAGGAAAGGGAAAAAGTCAAAACGTATAATATGAGCACTTTAAGGAAAAACACATGAACACGAACATGGAAATGTCATACTACTCCACACATCTACAAGTAGGGTCTAATTTTATAATAACATAATTTTAAAATGTTTTGAAGTACTTCTGCTTGTGGCTAAGTCAGTTGTAGGTTTGTTGCTGAAACAGGCAGCTGCAACACAGTAGGCATGCAATAAAATCCTCGTCACAGTCTCCAAACATACCCTCCATTTGGCAGCGCAGTTTCTCAAAGGCCCCTGCAGTGGCCTCATCGTCGTGTGGGAGCTCCTCCCCGGTGGGAGCAGAGTCGGGGCTGGGGCGGTCCGACAGGCAGCTCTCTGAGGAGCACTCATCCCCAGCTCCCTGCTGCTGCATGTACAGGTGGTGCTCTACCATAAACTGCAGCTCTGGGGGGAGGGAGCCCAAGATAGGTGAGAGAGAAGCAGGGAAATGAAATATTGAGGAAAGAGTTAACAGGAGAGGGAAGATGAGAGGGGAAAACAGTGGATTGGAAAAAATAGTGGAATGTGAAAAGCACAGAATCATTGGGGGAATGTTGGAAAAGGAGGACATGCAAGAAAGAAAAATGGAGTGAGATAAAAAGGGAACCGATAGGAGAAAAGAGAATTCAAAAGAATGTTGTAGGTTAGGCAATATTAAATTAATATCCAGCAGTGTTTGGAGTAAGGGAGCAAGTACAGATACGTCAGAGTTGGGAGATTATTAGTTTAGTTGCCTTCCTCGACCTCCTTCATTCACAGTTTTATTACTCTTAATCTCCTTGTACTGGGAAACTAAAGTGATTATCGCCTGGTTTACCTCTAGGAAGTGACTCATCACACGCAGAGCTGTTTAGCTATGAAACTAATTGAAGAATAAACTTCCTAGCATACAAAATTTCACTTATCTCCTCATTATTGTTCCCTTGCTTCAGTTTCTTTGCTGGAACTTAATCTCTGCTGTGCTGCATAAATCATTACATTCTGTATTTGTGTTTAAGTGGATTAAAGTAAGATTTGCATTGCATTGCAGTAACAAAAACAGCCTAGAGAAATAATCAGATGCTGAAACACTTCTCAGAGTCTGTGTGTACATTTTTTTTTTACAGTTGTTCTTAAGACTTTCTTTAGATGGTGCATTGTCACACAGATCTGCTTTACAAGGGAAATTGAGAAAAATTATGGTAAAAAAATATAGGATTATGAGTCCTCGCTGAGACAAGTGAGGGACTGATTGGCTTCGAGGTTGAAATAGGACACTCAAGGGAGAGCAAACTTCCATCATTAGCTCAGCTACTTCACCAAGTAAGTTTACCTGACATCTGACATCCTGGACTCTATGGGACATACTAATAGCTTTGTCACTGCAAACAATATGTGGGCCTTTTTGAAAGTTTGTTTTAACAATACTGACCTGCAAAAATGTATACACAAAATACACAAGATAATGATGATGACTCTACCTTTCATTGTCGGTGTTCCCTTTTGCCCTTTTCGCCGTTGCCGAGGAGAATTTAATAACGCTGCCTGTAAAACATCAATGTTTCATATCAGCTGGGTAGAGAGCACTAATATATAGAGAATTTAACAAAAAGAGATTCACATAATTCTATTTCTGTAAACTTATTCCAATACTATAGACCCTCAAAGAACACAAATTAGATTACCTTGTATAGCTGGTTTTGGAGACGATCTTCATCTATTTCTGTAAGAAAGCAAATAATCTGTTAAGTAGGCCTACTGCACACGATAAAACAATTAAAATAAGGGGGTTTAAAATTAAATATAGAATAGAACAGGCAAACATTGTGCAGGTTTGACACTGTTTATAATTGCACAGATGACCTCTTCTCTGGAGCTGGAGTCTGCTGTGTCTCCAGACAGAGTGGATATAAGGTGACCTCATGTAACCCAGATGGTTATCTGACACACTACAAGCTAATGCAGTAAGTGCTCAATTTTTATCAAGCTTGATGGGCAGAATTATTTTGTTTTTGTATTCTCCACTCTCATTTATGACTAAAAACAGATTTTTGCTAACAAAGGGGATGATAATCCACTCTCATCTTCTTTCTATTAGACCCCCGCATGCAGCCAACTGCTGATGATAGATAAACAATACAACACTGTTTATCCAAATCCCCTTAAGAGAGTAGTGTGTAACATAGTTAGTGTGTAGCATACTGAAGTATAGTCTGGAGCTGAGTTAATTTACAGTCAGTAAGCAGTGTATTAGGTACATATACCTAAAATGAATGCAGTCTATAGCTTTTATTTGTTATTTTTTTAATAAAAAGCCTCTAATGGAACACTCGAGCAACGAATCTGGTTTGTCCATTGTAATTGTGATATCCATGTCAAATAGAAATCTCATAGCATTAGTAAAACAACAACAGTCCTGCAATAAATTCTACCTTCATGTCATGTTTCTAATATTTTGTTTGTCCATTTATATTAGCATAGGCTAAATAACAGAAACACTTCTCTGTTTCCCCACCATCATACATTTGAACACCTCTCTAAAACAAAAACTGAACATTTTAACCTTTATAAAGGTAGGATTTACTGCAGGGCGGTTTTCGTGAGCAGAATTCATGGTTCTGCGGGGGGCTCTATGCAGAGCTTTCACCATAGCCTTTGTAAGTGGCCTGAGGTTGATACTTGTGCGCTGGTGGCTGCGTTGTTCTAGCGTATCTGTTTAAGAGAATAGCAGAGCCGGCATGTGTGTATGCTGGGGACAGGGTGGTACAGTGAGTGAAAGCGTGACCGGGATTAGCTTCAGAGCAAGTATCAACTCTAGAGGCATAGTGAGAGAAACAAAGTGTCTCTCCTGTGCTTTCTGACCACGATGGGAAAGCTGAAGCAGGAAAAGTTAACCTTGATTTTATGTTATTTATGGAGAAGGAGAACCAGGAAATGAGTAATGCGTTGCTACCAAGCCACGGCCAAGCAGACCAATCACAGTTGTTGGGTTCTGCGTAACCAATACATGTAGTTAAATTTTTTGATTTCACGACACGCTACAGTGTAGGGTCTGTACCTAAGTGTGTACCTATGGCGTAGATTTAAAGCAGGATCGTAAATTAGACTGCATTAGTTTTAGTTAAAAACTGGTAACTGAGTGTATTTTACTACAGTGTAAACAGCTACAATGTGTATACACATACTGTGCAGAGATTATGTTTGTTTAGGAGAACAAGGAAACTCCAACATGATACTACACTATCATCTGTAGTCAATACATGAAACATGACTCTGTGTGTGGTCACTATATGAGATGAATGAAATAGAAACAAAAAACATCAGTTTACTGGAGTACAGTGAAACCATTATCTGTGATCAATAGTGAGGGCTTTGAACCTGCATCCAGCTCTGCATTTCCAGCGCTGGAACTTTTTTTCTACAACACCACCTTGTTGCTTGGCAACCTATGCATCCCTTAGGCACTAGGAAGGCACTAGGAAGGCACTGTGTGAGTGTGTGTGAGCATGTGCATATATTATTTCCACTTAAAAGTATGTGCTAGGCTGTTGAAAATGCCAGTGATGTGCTTGTTTCTTTAGTATCTCTCTCTCTCTCTCTCTCTTCTTTCTTTTTCTCTGCACCAAACACAAACCCACTGATGTTTAAAAGCCTGACACAAAAGCCATTACATTTCATATCAAGAAGGATTTATATTCACGCTGTGCGTGTTTACAGTGATGCTTGAAACTGAATCTTATTTTTAGCATCTCCAAGGAGTTTGAGAAGGTTCATATAACTATTATGGATTTTTTTTTTTAATCAATTACAGGAAATGGGCCATTCTTGGATTGTCCTTCAAGCAACAAAGTAAAGCTGAAGATTTATAAACTGGTATATGACAGACAGCTGTCAAACTAGATCAGTTGGAAATTCATCCCATCCGCAAAATGTAATCTGAAACATTTTGTGCAAAAAGCAAAAAAGTTGGCAAAAAATGTTTTCTAAAAAAGACAGCAAATATCTTCATAATATATATAATCTCTTTTGACATTTACACATCGTTTTGTTGCTGTTTAAGTTGTTTATTGTTGTTTTTTAATTAAATTTCATTATTATAATCATTATTATCATAACATAAAAACAGTAAAAAATAATTTAAACTAATAAGTACTGTTCCTCATCAGTGACGCTGGCAGTTTTAACTGCAGAAGTATTGCATCTTAAGTAACAATTTACCACAGTATTGTCAAAGTAGACACTGTAATTAAAAAAGATGACGTTGTCTTGACCCGGAAAATATAAACTTAGTAAAAATTTGTAAAATTTGGCAATTTCAAAGACAATGACATGTGCACTATAGATGGAGTGAAAGTGTCGCTCCAAATTTATCAGGTGTCACTGTCGTTATAATGTGGTGCATAGGAACAATTTACTGCAGATGAAGACTTAAAACCTTAACAATGAGCAGCTGTGCTCAAGTATGAAGAAAAAAATAACATGGTTATTATTGTTAATAGAAGTAGTAGTAGTAATAGTAGTAGCAGTAGTAGTAGTAGACATTTTTGCAATATCATTTGGGTCAACAACGGCTAAGAAAGCTGATATTTAGATTGTTTTTTCTGTGTACAGATCCCATCTGTGCTGCAGAATGAGAGAAAAATGCCAATAAAAAAGGCCGTTCCAGCAGTGATGAGTCTATCACTACAACTCCCAGCTTTCTGACACAAAGCCAGACGAAAACAGAGACAGTCTTCTGACTCCACTTTATTCAGCCAAGCATTCTAATTTAGCTGCCTACTGTAGCTGGTGTTGATTTATATTTTCTGTTATGCTTTTGATGGAGAAAAATGAGCAAATCAAGGAAATACTTTGACTGCGTGTTAAACTGAAAAAAGTCTAGAGCGTCATGTATTTAAAAGGGTTGTTTTATCTTGTACAGTTGTTTACTGTCACTATTCAAAGGGAAAAGAGAGTGGGGAAGGAAAAGAAATGTATTTCTCCCTTTTTACACAAATAATATTATGAAGCTACTTTCTTATCATGTCAAAGAAAACATTGATCTTCCTCCTTACCTCCAAAATATTTGAGTTTAAACATACCAGCTACTAACTGTGTTCAAAAATTAGATATCATCTACTCAACAAAAGAAGTAAATATGCTAATTAAGTTACTGCTGGCAATTTGCTGCTGCTGCTGTTGCTTTAAGACAGAATGACACAAGAAAATCTGCATTTACTGGAGAAACAACAGGCATGATTGCTCATAGTTTAAGATTATAGCCCATGAACACGAAAGAATATCTCAAATGTATAGTATTTGTCCTCTTGCACTGCAGGGACTTGATCTTACATGCTGGATTAACAAAGTGCACAATGTACCAAGAGAGACACTTGAGACAGAAATGAATGTTTGTAACAACGAAAACAAACAAAAAGGGCAATTTCTACACAATGTTTAAAAGTAATTGATTTGGTGGGCCAGAGAAAGCAGGAAGTTGAGTGAAATCTGTGAACTTCAATAACAACAACAGGATCAGCGTTGTCAACTAAGATTAAAGTTACCTGTTACAAGTTCACATGCTCCTATAGAGTTGCTTACAAAAAACTAAAGCTTGAAGCTACAAGCTTTTTTACAATACTAGTGGCAGCAGGGCTAGCTGAGCATGAGGATATGTTTTATGGTTAACCAACTGGGTTTAAATAAAAAGGAAGAATCTGTAAGTGGAAGGAAGTTAAAGGTGAAGAAGGATTAGGCCAGAAGTTTGCATGGCAGTGAAGAACAGCAATGCACATATAAGCAACATGTATGCAATAAATTTATAAAATT
This sequence comes from Etheostoma perlongum, assembly GCA_026937815.1. Classification (NCBI taxonomy): domain Eukaryota; kingdom Metazoa; phylum Chordata; class Actinopteri; order Perciformes; family Percidae; genus Etheostoma; species Etheostoma perlongum. Next base: position 28,765,977 of record CM049374.1, on the reverse strand, counting down.
TATAAAGTTGTAAACAATCTGCAATTTGTCCCTCAGTCACAATGGCAGTGAATTGAGTTTTTTTCAACTCTGAATCCATTTTAAATTGAAAGATAGTGTACATAATGTACAACGTATTTTCCTGGACCATTTTAGTTGTTGTCAATAAAAATACCCAGTGTGTGCTGTGTGTCATTATTTCAAAGATGTATGTACTATAACACATTTAAATATGCATCTTTTGTTAAGCTTTATTTAATCCCACTCAAATTGTATTGTTGTGTCGCTCCAATAATCAATAAAGACATTGATTCTCCTCTTTAGGGAAGATCAAATTAGATCAAAATTTCTGCTTCCTCATTGTTCAGCCCACATTCTGGATCTCAGTTTTCTGTGGCTGTTCCTCTGATGTGCTATTGGGGTTCACAGTGCAAAGGGGATATTGCAAAGGGGATGCAAAGGGGGTATTTAAGCCCAGTGTTTCCTTTGTCTCTTGTCAGATCGTTCTAGCTGTCAGCCTGTTTGTACCTTGTCCTCCTGCATGTTCCTGTTCTCGCGTCCTATCTCCTGGTGAGTCTCCCCTGCCCTAGATCCTGTCTGTCCCCGCTCCTGTTCCCCAGGCCCTTGCTTTCCGTTGTTTTGGACCCCTTAGGATTTTTGCCTGTTTTTCCCTGGGATTCTGGACCGTTTTTTCCTCTGGGTTTGCCCTGTGTTTCTGTAAATAAACTCTTGTGAACCTGCTCCTGCCTGCCTGCCTCCTCCTCTCTGCGTTTGGGTCCTCACTGCACCGTCCCGTAACAGAACGATCTGACCATCTGGAGCAGAGAGGCTCCTGTTCGAGGCTAAGGTGTCGGAGTTCGACCAGACGGTTACCGCACTGGTCGGCTCCAGTCCCATCGAGCGGTCTCTCATTCTGGAGAGACTCGCCCTTCAGCAAGGGTGGTTTAAGGAGAGACCGTGGGTGAGTCACTTTGTTCCTCGTCTGACGGACATCAGGGAAAGACTAGAGACTGTTCTATTCATGGCACCCTGTGACTCACCCTCCTGCCCGCCCACGCCCAGAACCACTAACACCGTTGCGGTCGGAGCGGCATTCCTGGCCCAGCCACCTGCTTCCCCCGGCCACGCCACGGACCCCCTCGGAGAGGAGCCTAGGCAATGCAGATCCCTGTTCGAGCAGTTCCATGGCTGGCTCCAACGCCAGGAGGAGACGGAAGGACGGTCCTTCGAAGGTTCCCGCCTGGCCGTTGGGAACCGGGGGCCGGGGTGGCGCAGCCGTGGGGAGGCGCCAAAGGCCCCCTTCGCCGTTCTCGGCCCTCCATTCGAGAACCTGTGCGACGAGGCGGACCCCCAGCCGCCGACTGCTGCCGCCGACGCGGCGGACCCCCAGCCGCCGACTGCTGCCGCCCGACGAGGCGGACCCCCAGCTGCCGACTGCTGCCGCCGACGAGGCGGACCCCCAGCTGCCGACTGCTGCCGCCGACGTGGCGGACCCCCAGCCGCCGACTGCTGCCGCCGACGTGGCGGACTCCCAGCAGCCGCCGTCCCCTGCCGACGAGGCGGACCCCCAGCCGCCGGCTCCCGCCGACCAGGCGGAGCCCCAGCCGCCGGCTCCCGCCCCCTGACCCAGACCGGCCGACTGGCCCCCATGACCAGCCGACTGGCCCCCTAGACCCTGACCGGCCAACTGGCCTCTCTAACTCTGACCGGCCCACTGACCTTCTTGACCCAGACCGGCCGACCGGCCCCCCCTGACCCAGACCGGCCGACTGGCCCCCTGACCAGCCGACTGGCCCCTAGACCCTGACCGGCCAACTGGCCTCTCTAACTCTGACCGGCCCACTGACCTTCTTGACCCAGACCGGCCGACCGGCCCCCTGACCCAGACCGGCCGACTGGCCCCCCTGACCAGCCGACTGGCCCCCTAGACCCTGACCGGCCAACTGGCCTCTCTAACTCTGACCGGCCCACTGGCCTCCTTGACCCAGACCGGCCTACCCAACCTTCCAGCCCTGACCAGCCGACCAGACCACCTGACCATGACCATAGACCCAACACCCCTGACCCCCGGCTGAGGCTCGGTGGTCCCGGCCCTCGGCCAACGGCCAACGTTTGTGGCCCTCGGTCGACGGTCGGTGCCCCCGACCCCCAGCCGTCGTCTGGGCCTCTGCCCTCTCTGGGCATTGGCTCCCGGGGTCCCCCTGGTCCCGGTTCAGGGTCCCCGGGACCCAGTCCCGGGCTTCCTGGGGTCCTGGCCCTAGTCCCAGGTCCCCAGGAATCCCGGCCCCCCATGTTTCAAGTCCACATAGTCCTGGTTTCCCTGGTCTTGTGTCCGTCCCTGTCTCTGTGCTTGTCCCCGTCACTGTGTCTGTTCCTGTCCCTGTCTCTGTGCCTGTTCGTGTCCCTGTCCCTGTGCTTGTCCCTGTGCCCTTGTCTGTCCCTGTGCTTGTCTCAGTCCCCGTGTTTGTGTCCGTCCCAGTGTTCGTCCCTGTCCCGGTCACCGTCTCTGTCCCCGTCACTGTTCCTGTCCCCGTTTTCCTCCCTTTTCCTGCGTCTGCCCCTTTCAAATTTGCCACCAAACCTGATCTGTCTGTAGTCACACCGTCCCCGTCCGTCCCACCCAAAGTCGTCCCTGAACCGGCCCCGTCTGTCTCCACGCCGTCCGTCCTGTCCGTGTCACGATCTGCGTCGCCTCTGCCTGTCCCGTCTCCCCGTGGGTCTTCCGTGCGCCCCTTAACGGGTGCTTCTGTGAGCCTCTCCGCAGGCTCTTCCGTGAGCTCCTCCGCGGGCTCTTCCGTGAGCCCCTCCGCGGGCTCTTCCGTGAGCCCCTCCGCGGGCTCTTCCGTGTGCTCCTCAGCGGGCTCTTCCGTGCGTCCCTTGTGCGCCCTCTAGCGGGCACCCTTGTGCATCCTCTCGCGCCTCCTAGCTCCCTTCCCTCTGCCCTTCCTCGGTCCCTGTGTTTGTGCAATCTCCCCTTTTCTGTTGGTTTGTGTTTGTCTCTCTCTCTTGTGTCTCCGTGTCAGTGTCCCCCTTGTTTGGTCTCCTTGCCCTGTCCCTCTCTTTGGTCTAGTTGCCTCTCGTTCTGTCCCTTGTCTTGTTGCTCTGTCTCTTGGCTAGTTCTACTGCTGTCTCTCTATGTGCCTCTTGCTCTTGGCGTCTTTGTCTCCCTCTCTGTCCCTGCTCTTAGTCTCTTCTCTACTCTCTGTCTTGCCCTCTTTCGGTTCTGGTGTCCGTGCCTCGTTGCCTCCTTCTCCGTTCGTCCGGTCTTTCTGTGTGTTCGCCTCGCTCTGTCCCTTTCGCTTCCTTTTTTCCGGTTTATTTGTGTGGGTGTCACACCCTCTTCTGTGTCTGTCTGGGTTTCCCACGTCCTGCCTCTTCCTTTCCCTGTGTCTGTCTTGCTCTTTGGGCCTTTTGCCCCTTTTCCAGTTTGTTTGTGTGTGCGCCTCTGTTTTTTCTGCTTCATCCCAAACTCTGGGTCTCTCTTCCCCTCTCCGCGCTCCGGTTCGCTCCCTCTGTGCCTCGCTATTCCTGCCCTTGGTCGCGTCTCTGCTCCCTTTCTCTGTCCTGCTCCTCCGATCCCCTGCTGGTTTCTGTCCTTGCCTGTCACCGTCGCTCTGTTTCTTTTTGCTCTCTGTGTTCCTCTCTCTCCCTGTTAGTCCTGCTCTCTGTGTCTGTTTCCCTCTGTCCCCTTCATCATCTGGGTTTGTAGGTCTGTCATGTTCGTTGTGTCTCACCCTCTCTTCTGCCCGTCTGGGTATGTGTCTTTTTCCCTGTCAGTCCGACTCTTATGTCCTCTCCGCTTTGTCCCTTTGGTTCCCTATGTCTGTCAGTTGGTCTTGTCCTCTGTGTCCCTCCTTCTATGTGGGTCTCTGTGTCTTTACCGCTCTGTCTCCTTCTCCCCCTCTGTCTGTCTTGCTCTCTGTGTCTTTCTTTCTTTGTGTCCCGCTCGCTCTCTCCCTGCGTCCCTGCCCTTTGTTTCCTCTTGGTTTCCTCTCCTCTGGTCCCTCACTCGCTACTGGTCTCCAGCCCTTGTTCTGGCCTTCCTTGGGCTCGCCATTAGTGCCTTCTCTTTGTTTGGTCTTCTGTCCCATCCTTTCTCCTCTCCTGCGTCCTCTAGTCTCCGTCTTGTCCCTCTTTCGCCCTCTCCTTCATCTCCTCTTCCTTGGTCTCCTCCTTCCGGTCGCTCCCTCCTCCTCAGTCCCTCTCCCGCTCCCTCCTCCTCAGTCCCTCTCTCGCTCCCTCCTCCTCAGTGCCTCTCCCGCTCCCTCCTCCTCAGTCCCTCTCCCGCTCCCTCCTCCTCAGTCCCTCTCCCGCTCCCTCCTCCTCAGTCCCTCTCCCGCTCCCTCCTCCTCTGTCCCTTTTTCGCTCCCTCGTTGGTCCCCCTCCTTGTTCCCTGCTCCTTTGTCCATGCTCCTCTGCGTCCTTGTCCCCTGTGCTCCCGGTTTGCCTCTATCCCCAGTGTCCCTCTGTCCCTTGGTTTCCCCGTCCCTCGGCCCCCTCATTTCCGGTGTCTTCCGCCCTTTCTGGGTTGTTTTTTGTTCCCTTTTTGGGGTTTTGTTTTTTTTTGACATCTGGGATCTGTCTTTGGGGGGGTACTGTTGTGGTTTGGGGTTTTTGTTGGGGTTGTCTTCCTGTTTTTGCCTCCCTGTCTCAGTGTTTCCCCGGTCCTGTGTGCCTGATATGTCTCCTGTTCCCGGTAAGCGTCTGTATGTTCTGTTTCCTGTTTTATTTTGGTAGTGTAGTTTCCTGTCTTGTCTAGTCTTGTCCAGCTTTGCTTTGTGCTTGTCTGATTGTCCAGCCCCACCCTAATGTGGTTCACCTGATGTCTCACCTGTTCCCTATTACCTCGTTACCGCTTGTATTTAAGCCCAGTGTTTCCTTTGTCTCTTGTCAGATCGTTCTAGCTGTCAGCCTGTTTGTACCTCGTCCTCCTGCATGTTCCTGTTCTCGCGTCCTATCTCCTGGTGAGTCTCCCCTGCCCTAGATCCGGTCTGTCCCCGCTCCTGTTCCCCAGGCCCTTGCTTTCCGTTGTTTTGGACCCCTTAGGATTTTTGCCTGTATTTCCCTGGGATTCTGGACCGTTTTTTCCTCTGTGTTTGCCCTGTGTTTCTGTAAATAAACTCTTGTGAACCTGCTCCTGCCTGCCTGCCTGCCTCCTCCTCTCTGCGTTTGGGTCCTCACTGCACCGTCCCGTAACATCCTCATCATCATCATCCTCATCCCCCTACTCTCTGGCACAACCTCCCTCTCACACAACTGTAACTGTCTCGATCTTTGGTTTTCTCTGTGTCTGATTTTAAGTTTGAAGTTTTTTTTAATGGTGGGACCATCTTTCTCATTATGTCTTGTGTTGTGTTAAAGACAAAGACACAGTGAGATACAGCCTAGTGTGAAGTCCATGAAAATGAAACGGAAGTCACGGAACTTTTCCCTAATATTAATTTTTAAAACATTGTCAACACCCATTGAAGGTAAGATGGCCAAAAATAGATTAGATTAGACTTTTACAATTTGATAAATTTCAGAAGGAAAGTAGTTGTGTTACCCTGTAGAATAGACAAGTAAAAAAGTAGTTTTTATGTTTAAACATATTGTAGACATTGCTTTTATCCAAAGACAACTTTATTCTTTCCCTTGGTATTCTGCCATTGACCCTTAACTGGAATCAAATATGAATTCAGTTTAAACAATTTTCTTTTCATGTTAGTCGTTCTCATTTATGGAGGCAAAGCACAACCAAAAAGCGAACAAAAGTTTAAAAAGAATATGTCTGCAAAATACAGGTATCACAATATAATATCAAATTTTGCACTTCCTTTTTTCTTGTAATATTCTATACTTTATCTCAGTTTCTTCTTGTTTTTTCCCCAATTTTTACACTTTACATGTGATTTCTTTACCCTTTTCTCTCTTTTGCCTCTGATTAACTAAGCAGGGAGGATTGTTAAGGGTTCTCTCTGCACTCCATATTCTCAGTGTCCAATTACTGAATCAAACACAGCCACGTGGAATCACACGCAGAGACACAGATTAAGCAAACAAATCACAGACAAAGACCCCAATTTATAATCACACCGAATTAGAAATTTGAACTCTCAGTGAGAAAATGCTGTGATTGAACAGTGTCAGTCTCTACTGGTATCTTCAATGACGCATCAACTCTTCATTTATTCATACAAAACAGAGAACACCACCCTCTGTTTTCTCACCTTGAGCAAATTACACTTGCTGCCCTATATTCCCAGCTGATTATCTTTTAATTTAGGTCACATTACACACTCGCACACCAAACTACAGCAGAGGCAGAGAGGATTGCAGGGAGCCACTGGATGACTCATAGAAGAAGATAACTCTCAAGAGGAGCCCTATAGTGTTTGATCATTAAGATCCCATGAGAGGACATACACACAGCTGTTTTTGTTGCTCTAGCAGCAGGAAGATTCATTTGGTGCATAACAGACTCATGATGCTGCATCACAGCAATCACAATAAGAGATAGAAATGTCTGGAATATTTTGAAACATATTGTAGCTATGATTGGTATTGTATGGACCTCTGTACTGTACCTGCTTTAATCACATTGTGGGATCTCATCTCCCATCTGGGAATACATGCATTTATGTTAGTATTGAGACTTGGTTTAAGGTTGAGGTTAGTTTGGGTTGCGGGTTAGTCGAGCTGTATTTAGCAGTTATAGTACAAGGATTTAGGTCTCATTTTTGTAGTTTTTTGCAATCACTTATATTGACTACGTTAACACTGTATTGACCTGTACTTGCTGACATTTTTTGGGGGGTTGCAGGTCAGACAAGGTAGGACACACAAGTAGTCAGATGAACAGAAAGTTTAGAACAAGCCAACTGTTTTACATGTACGGTTAAAGATGAGCCAGGTATTCTTTCTGTTTACAACTGACCGTTTGGGTAATCATTTTCAAATATGTTCAGCTAAGGCAGTGTTACTTAGTGACTTAGGCCATGCCTTTAAAACAATAAGGGTGCTAACAAACGCAGAGGGCTCCGGCAAAAGAAGTTGTATCTGGCAAGACATCCGGCAAGACGCTGTGTTGGCCAATCAAATACATGTTAGCACACAGTCGTACTTTGTAATGGCAACATATGTATTTCTACTGTTTACCTGTCACTTGTCTGGATATACTTGCCAACGTGATAGTTTTACATAAACTGGACTTCCTGGATTGTATATTATGTCTTCGTAACTAGTACCTGAAAGTAGTACCAGCACAGTCCCTTGTTTTGTTTTTAATGCAGGGATGTTTTCTGTCTGATAACCTGGAGCTTTGTTTTAAATCTGTATGGTCATTCTGTCAACTTTATTTAAAACTGTACTGTAGGCTGTACTGTGTGTGTGTGTGTATGTGTGTGTGTGTGTGTGTGTGTGTGTGTGTGTGTGTGTGTGTGTGTGTGTGTGTGTGTGTGTGTGTGTGTGTGTGTGTGTGTGTGTGTGTGTGTGTGTGTGTGTGTGTGTGTGTTTCAGTGCCTTACCAGGTGATGATTGATCACTGGATGCCACTAAAGTCGCAGGTGTGGGTCTGCGTCTTCTGATCTGAAAAAGTAGAACAGTTTCATTCTAAAATGAGAATAAAATATGTTGCCTTTAAGGCTAAAAATGTCCTTAAAACCTTAAACATGCAGGTTTTTCTTGAAGATCTTTAAGTTTGAAGGGAGATGTTGAAATATTGATTGATACATCTCAAGCACTTCCAGGCTGTAATTACGCACAAGCTTTGGCCTCTAATGGGTTAGATTGGCTCAACCAATCAAAAGCTAAGCAGTGCACTGAAAGTTGCACATTCATTACTCAGCCAATCAGGGATAGTCTAGCCCTAAGTACGGGCTGTACGGCCAACTCAGCATCCATTTTCTCTCATGATGCTGGCAGCACATAACACAGCCTGTGTGATCCATTTTTGGGGTTTGGTTGTCTCTGAAGATGTCTGAGCTGGTTGAGAGCAATGCTGGATCTCACAGTGCTGGGCAGTGAGATCAGCAGGGCAGCCTGCCAATACCTACTTTCTTCTTGGCTCTTGACTAGTAGAGTGTGGCAGTTATGGACCATTCTGCGATAATACATGCAATAACATGCACATTTCACTGAGCTGTGCAGCAGAGAGTCCAAACCTACAGTCAGACTGTTAGAAAGCTCTGCTTGTGAATATAAAAAATATAGTTACATTGCATAACCTTCCTCACATTTAACTGCTAACAGGCCAAAGTTTCCATTACCATAAATCTTCTGAGAATGTGTTTTTTAACTCAATGAAGAAAGTTTGATCAGGTACTAACAATTAGATTGCTATTAAGTCTGATGCAAGCTGAAACTGGAAAGAATTGATATTCATTTTCCACAAAAGTACAACTTTTGTAACGTTGTGTAAAATATACTTTCCTCTACATTTAGGTACAACTCCACACCAGAATCTTTCAGTCCAAGCGCTACCCTTTAAAAATATCTGCATTTTTGCTGACTTTAACTGTCGCACCCACGATCTAAAATGTATTTTCTATCCCAGGTGTGATGGATAATTTTACAGTTAAATATGTACCGCATAGTTCTGCAAATATCAAATTAGATCAGTTATACATCTATGTCTTCAAAACTTTCCAACCAAAGATTTTTTTAATAAAATTAATCACTGTGTTTAATTGTCAGTTGCCTCCAGGACCCGGTGATTACATTTCCATTTTATTGCTTCATAAACCTAAAACGCTGTGATATAGGAATTTAAATAGAGTCAATCTCTCTCACACACATACACACACACACACCTCACACAGAACTGACAGGGTTGCTGACTACTGCTGGAGCTCCAGTCCTCCATGCATCTTTTGTAAATGCTGCTTGTGCACTTACAAAGCTGTGTAACCTCTCCAGTCAGCCATATAGCTTAACCTCAGCCTGCCCAGTGCAGCATCACATTGTAATTTATGAGACCTTTAAAATTAGATAGTGGTAGTAAACTCTTTCTATCGAGATGAGAAACTAAAAAAGCAATGTTTTGAGCTGTGCTGTAAATCTACAATGGAAAGCAAAAAGATAGGACTCCTTTTTATTGCAGGTGCATTCAAAGTAACAGTAAAGGTAAAAAGAAAAAAGCGACAGAGGAGAATCAAGAAGTGAATTGTTGCCCTTGGCTTCAATGTGCAGGTTTGACTTTAAGGCTTTGCTGTGTTCAACAAAATGAGGATATGATTAAATAACAAAAATAAGCAAAAAAACTCACTTTAGACGTTCAATAAAAAATATAGATGTCACTGCAGAATATATGGACAGTAATGATAATGAGCAGTCGGTAGTAGCACAGTCTAATTAGGTTTTCAAAGCCTCCATTTTTATTACCTTCAAAACACAACCATGGAGTACAAGCCCTGTGAAACAGAAGAGGCATAAAGTGGCTTTCTTTTCTTGCAGATGCATGTCAGTTTCAGTGTCACCTTCTTGCGGCGCTTCCTCCTTTCTGTATCTGTCGCTAAGTTCTCACTGTCAACATGATCGGTTTAGGTTGACAAAAACACAGGTAGTTTACATGTTGATTTTTTCTTGCATGAAATTGTGTATTGTATCAATGCAATCCAATGTTCAATTGCTCAAGCTATATTTGCACCTGCCCACATAAAGCACAGTGTGCTGCAATGTGAATGCAAATGCATTTAGCACATTGGTTGCAACTGGTACTCCACATACAGTTGAAACATTTTGTTTGCCAAATACCTAGAACAAGCAAACAAGATGAGGTACTAAATTACTACCACAGTCCTATTCTCTGCCCGCATGTTGGAATGGAAACTTCATTTTTCTATTCACACAGATATATTACAGTAGAATGTTACGGGGGAAGCAAAACCCAAAGGTGCAACTTGCCACCAACTGATTTAGACACAGCATGGATATACCCTAACACCTAAATGCAACACATTATTTGAAACATGCATCTACTGGGGTTGGAACAAAATTACAGTTACTCTGATTATATTTACAGCTTAAAGTGTCTTTGAGAAACAGCAATCCTATTAAGTTAAGTTATTTTGCATGAACATCTTGCTGAAATCAATAAAAAAAAACATTTAGACTACACCACAGCAGTCTGTGGTGTAGTCTAAATCATTGTGCTTTGCACTCCTAGATTAATGTTTACGGTATCTTTATTATGTTTGTTTTGTTAATTTTATATAGCACTTTAGGGCTCAGTTTTTTAAACCTGAATTAGAAAGTTTTATTTAGTACTACTAATCAATTTCATACTATAAATCCATGTACTAATATTTTAGTATTATTTTTATGTGTGGGTTTTGTTGCCATTCTTGAAAATCCCCCTCCTGGCCCAATTTAACGCACAATAAGCCATGGCTGTGTAGAACTAATTATCCTTGAGTCGTTGTTATTCTTCTCACAAACTCCCTGATCCTTCGCACACAAATACCACTGCATAGTGGACAGACTCAACCCTCGAACCACCATGCCTGCCTTTCAACCCACTGTCTGTTTAAAATGCAGTTCTGTCACTTCTCACAACAACGAACAAAAACAGCCTTCAAAAGTGATGGCTGGGCAGGAAAAGTCATGCATGCCTAATAGTTTTGTGTATAATAGGGGCAGCAGAAAAATACATTTGGCAGGAAGATATAGGTCATGCCAAGAGACAACTTGCAAGAGTCCTATTTTGTATATTTAACTTTTGTGTCATCTTCTTTAGAGGACTTTTAAAATATGGCATCAAAATCAACTACTCTCTTGAATATAAAAACAAGGGCCAGGAGCTATCAAGCTGATAAAGCAATGTCAAGTGTGTTTCGTCACATAAACACATTTAAATTTCCATGGAGGTCGATTAAGAGGATTAGAGACGCTATAGCTATTGTTTAGGAGTTATTGCTTGAAAAACATGTTGTGTTTTGTTTTGTTGTAATGTATACTTAACAGTATTTTTTATATTTCTTACTGTCCTTTCTGTTTATGTCTGTGTTGTACTTTGAGAGCAAAGGTTACCGGAGTCCGCTGATTCTGATTCTGAACTCTTTTCTTATAATGTGTTATGTTTTAGTCTGTGTCAGCCGATAGTGTGTGTATTCAGCCTGATGAGGAGGTCAGGTTGAGGAGGAGATTTAGATTGAGAGGGAGACAATCACGAAAGCAGCATGCTGCTGGCTGAGGCTGAAACCATCGGCTTCCACATGGAGCATACTGTTGAAGCCAAAGACTAGGAAAGACTATTCTTGTTGTCCCACAACACAACTTTTATAAATACACCTTTTAAAACCTGAACTAAGACACAATTTTTCTATTCACACAGATATATTACAGTAGAATGTTACGGGGGAAGCAAAACCCAAAGGTGCAACTTGCCACCAACTGATTTAGACACAGCATGGATATACCCTAACACCTAAATGCAACACATTATTTGAAACATGCATCTACTGGGGTTGGAACAAAATTACAGTTACTCTGATTATATTTACAGCTTAAAGTGTCTTTGAGAAACAGCAATCCTATTAAGTTAAGTTATTTTGCATGAACATCTTGCTGAAATCAATAAAAAAAAACATTTAGACTACACCACAGCAGTCTGTGGTGTAGTCTAAATCATTGTGCTTTGCACTCCTAGATTAATGTTTACGGTATCTTTATTATGTTTGTTTTGTTAATTTTATATAGCACTTTAGGGCTCAGTTTTTTAAACCTGAATTAGAAAGTTTTATTTAGTACTACTAATCAATTTCATACTATAAATCCATGTACTAATATTTTAGTATTATTTTTATGTGTGGGTTTTGTTGCCATTCTTGAAAATCCCCCTCCTGGCCCAATTTAACGCACAATAAGCCATGGCTGTGTAGAACTAATTATCCTTGAGTCGTTGTTATTCTTCTCACAAACTCCCTGATCCTTCGCTCACACAAATACCACTGCATAGTGGACAGACTCAACCCTCGAACCACCATGCCTGCCTTTCAACCCACTGTCTGTTTAAAATGCAGTTCTGTCACTTCTCACAACAACGAACAAAAACAGCCTTCAAAAGTGATGGCTGGGCAGGAAAAGTCATGCATGCCTAATAGTTTTGTGTATAATAGGGGCAGCAGAAAAATACATTTGGCAGGAAGATATAGGTCATGCCAAGAGACAACTTGCAAGAGTCCTATTTTGTATATTTAACTTTTGTGTCATCTTCTTTAGAGGACTTTTAAAATATGGCATCAAAATCAACTACTCTCTTGAATATAAAAACAAGGGCCAGGAGCTATCAAGCTGATAAAGCAATGTCAAGTGTGTTTCGTCACATAAACACATTTAAATTTCCATGGAGGTCGATTAAGAGGATTAGAGACGCTATAGCTATTGTTTAGGAGTTATTGCTTGAAAAACATGTTGTGTTTTGTTTTGTTGTAATGTATACTTAACAGTATTTTTTATATTTCTTACTGTCCTTTCTGTTTATGTCTGTGTTGTACTTTGAGAGCAAAGGTTACCGGAGTCCGCTGATTCTGATTCTGAACTCTTTTCTTATAATGTGTTATGTTTTAGTCTGTGTCAGCCGATAGTGTGTGTATTCAGCCTGATGAGGAGGTCAGGTTGAGGAGGAGATTTAGATTGAGAGGGAGACAATCACGAAAGCAGCATGCTGCTGGCTGAGGCTGAAACCATCGGCTTCCACATGGAGCATACTGTTGAAGCCAAAGACTAGGAAAGACTATTCTTGTTGTCCCACAACACAACTTTTATAAATACACCTTTTAAAACCTGAACTAAGACACAAAGGAGCGGGCTCGCGCAGAAGTCAACGAGAGATGCTGGAGCTACTTGAAGCACACGAGCAGAGTATCCCTCCTGATGACCGACGCTGGCAGGCCCAGCACAACCCCTGTTAGGTAGGAAAGTATACACTAATCCAGGCCAGCTTAGTCTCATTCTCACGTTCAACGCAACACGCAGGGAGCGGAGACAATATTATTAATGAGCTATGCTAGCCTTTAATAGCTGTGTTTCTTTGTTGTTTAACAAGCCCAGGTTAGCTTTGGCCTTGTAACAATATGGAATAACCAAAGTCATGAATAATTGTGGTATCAGAGGTAGAAAAAAAGTTCTATAGTTAAAAATGTACTTTGGGAAATTCTGAGGCGTAAAGCCTTTACCTTCTAACCCTAATTTCCCTTTGAGAAAACCAGTGGTAGTTATGTAATATCTGTGCTATCAGAGTTGCTCTGTGACCTTCACAAAAACAATGTGTTTGCACCACGCAGCGCCATAAATCAGAAAAGACATTCAGAACCAGTAAATTGCTGCAGAAATAAAGGTTAAAGAAAAAGTTTGGCCCACCCAACATCTTGTTGGGTGGGCCAAAGTTCTGCAGTTCTGCAGTTCTGAGCTGTCACAGATTCAGTACAATGCTAGGATTCGTTGTCATTTGAAATATGATATCGGTATTTTTCAGGCTAAAATCACTGCTCAGCCATTATACATCCTCACTGACTCTCTCATGGTCTCATTTGCCTCTGAATACAGGGAATAACTGTATTCACAGGACATTGAAAACCCAGATCATTGACTTCCACTTTCTTTTATCTCTGTCTTTTCAGTCCTCCCTCTCCCTTTCTATCAATCCTTTGTCTTTCCCCTGTAACAGCCCTCTTATCATCTTCTCTCTCACTGCATATCATACAAACCAGCTGCACTAGGGGAGCAGTGGTTAGCTGCAATGCACAAGCTGTAATTTAATTGCTGTAATAATTGATTTGTGATGAGCATTACAAAGGTAAATAGCATGAATTTGTAATGCAATACAATTTAGGAGCAATGAGGGCTAATCATTGGGTTTTCAATGAATGCAGTGAAGTTAACTGCTCATGCCTGTTATTGCAGCAGCTGTGAACCTGCTTAATTGCCCGTACTTGTGCAGACAAAAATCGGTCAACATGTGTACAATAAGGAACTGGATTTTTGAATCAGTGGGTCCTTGATCTCAGACAGAAGTAGACAAATGCAGGCTTCTCATTTCAAACCATGGGCGTCGGAGCCATTGCATGTGGGTGGGCCAACTATTCTGCTTTTCCGTATTTTCTGTCATATCTATAATGTTATAATGTTGGATTTTCATGTTAAATGTGGCCAGAGCTTCATGTAATGAGTTAACTGTATTTCAGAGAAATCACTGTGAGCTAAAACGTTCAGATTTCACAGTGTTCTGAACGCTCTGGTTTCAACAGTTTTTTCTTCTCCGGCCTTAGGCAGAACTGGAGTTGTTTTCAAACTACTGCGGTGTTAACATTGTCTCATGTAGCTACATGCTAACAACAGTGAAAGATGTTATCTTTGCTCCCATTGTTGTTAATTCTCCCCAATTCCCACATTATTGTTGAAACATGTCTGGTTATGTAGTATTTGGTTCTGAAGCATTTACCTGTGATAAATTATTTTTATACTGTAAAATACTGTAATTACTGTACGTTATCCTCACTGACTAGCAAGTGAGGACCCACCGACATTTATTATGCTTCCAACGCTCATGCTGAAAACTGTAGATTTTTCTGAATTGTTACTAACAGAATTTATCAGATGTAACTCTATCTCTGAAGCATTGACCAGATGTTCTTTCCATTCTTACCTTTCACAATAGCTAGACATATGCTACATTCTTCAGTTCATGGAAACTCTACTACCAGAGGGAATTGCATTCACTCAGAAAGGAAACTCAATAAAATTGCTTAAAGTAGCTTAGTGTTGGCTTCTCGACCCTGTCAGACAGCACAGGGGGACACAGGGCTGGAGTCTCCGGAGATAACCCCTGTCACGCCACTCAGCAACCAGGGAAACAAAAAGATAGGACACCTCTGTTGGTCTGGAGGAGCAGTAGCATTTATTTGTACTCAAACTGCCAACTGTATAGCTACTGTACATTCACTTCAAATAGCCTTAAATATTAAAGCTCCTCTGGTCCAATCACTCTCTCTTGTCCGCTCACACCGCATCACTCGTCACCTGTGCAGCTTAAGTTAAAAACCCACATTTGAAAACATTTCCCATTTTTGCTCTTAAGTTTACCTTTTAAGTAAATATTAGGGAGGACACTGTCAGCCCTGAAATAACTGTAATAAAGGAATATTACATCAAAATGTTGAGGTTTATCATCTGAATGACTATATTACCTTCATCTATGAATGTAGTTTTCTTAAGCAAGTGCCCTTCATCTAATTGATAAGGGCAAGGTGTTCAATACCATATGTCTGTTAGAGTGGGAGAAGATTTTATTAGTGAACAACATTGTCTCTGAAAGCTGTTAACAAGCAAAGGACTCCTCTGTTTAACAGAACACCCCTATCAGGATCCTTGAAGTTTTCAAGCTTGTATTGTTAAGGAACAGTTTTAAATTTTGAGTGACATTTTGAAAGATATATTTGTTCACTTTCTGAGAAGAACGATACCACTCTATTGTCTGCTGAATATGAACCTGGAGCCAGGAAGTGGTAGTTAGCTTAACATAAAGAATGAAAGCATGAGGAAACAGGTAGCCTGGCCCTGTTTAAAGGTAGCGTCTGCTATCCAGCACCTTGAAAGCTCACTCATTTTCACATTATATCTTGTTTGTTTAATTGTACAAAAAACTATGGACTCGTTCTTGCTAAGGCGCATGGACTTCCTAGAGCAGGGGTCGGAAACGTTTTTTAATATAAAGTGCCATTTTATTTTAGTTTTTGTTTTGTTAATCATTGTGCCTTATCAGCATTAAACCTGCCACAATCTACCAAGCTCAATCAGGCAGTGTTATTTTTTTTAACGCATTCTGTGAAGAAGGCAACGAGTAGGCTACTAGCCAATCGAGGGCGGAGTATGCAGGTTCTTTGCAGAATATGGATGGGGAAAAAGTCAATCAAACTGCTGCCAATGGCTGTGAAAGAGGTCAATTGGCTTGTGAATCGGAACATTTCCAATAAAACTCTCTTGCACACTTATTGCTAGAGTGGCATTGTTCGAGCTACCGCATGTAATAATGGCAGTGTTTGTGTCATAGGTTGCTGACTCCTGTCCTAAAGTCTTATTGTCTGATGAGGTTGCCAGGCAACCAGTTGTTTATGATTAAACTCTGAACAAAGCTGGGCTAGCTGTTTCGCTGTTTTTAGTCTTAATGCTCTAAGCTAACCTAACAAGCTCCTGGCTCCAGAGAGAGGAGGTATAGAGTGGTATAGATATTATCAAATAAACATATTTACCAAAATGCCAAAATGTTATACTTTCTTTAAAATTGTCAAACAGTAATGAAATATGTTAGAAACTAACTTCTAGTGAGAAATATCAAAACAATTGCAAAACAATATGAGATAAATAATCTGGAAACTACTATCCAGGTTTTAGCCTCTATCAGGTGCAGTCAGTTTGTGCTCGTAAGTACAACGTGAACTGGAATATAAGGTCATGATAAGGGTGGCACACACTGTATCTGTCTGTGAATAAAAAGATATGCGTTGTTGTGAGGGTCAGAGCTCAGGGAGGCTGTTCTGACTGATGTGCAGGTCTCCACGGAGGTTGATTAACCATGTTTGGAGATGTCAGTTTGCAGAGATTACTGAACCATGGGTGAAGGCCCCTGGCATGACAGGTATTACTGTGTTTGCAAACAGAGACAAGCACATACTGCACACACATTTCCTTTTTGTGTTTTTTTGTCTACACACACACACACACACAAGCACACCACAAGCACACACAAGCATATACTGTATAAATCCACTTAAGATCCATGGCGTGCAGGCTCAGGTCTTAGAATAAATAAAACATGTATCCTGAAAGGTGACGTCTCAATGGCAATAAGCCAAGCTTTGGCCATACTTATTGAAACTGAGAGCTAACAACTCTCTTGAGTTGTTACAGAAGAGGTAAAGGGAATTAAACTTGTATACAGCCAAAAGGAGGCCTGTCTGCTGGTGAAGAAGAGTGGGTAAACACTAGGCTAGAGGTGCTTAAGATCCTGTATTAAATGGCTGCAGCATGGGATCAGACAAGTGGCTTAACAAATACAAACAGTGGACACAAACTCTCTTACTTGCAGACACAAAGAGGACAGACAGGGAAACATGAGCAACCTTTAGTATGTCTGTATTATTCACAGATGTACAGAGACAAAGAAAAAGAGAGACAAATGGGCTGCAAGGATGCACTCAAAGACACAGACACACGCACAATTAGACAAACAAACACACTTCAAATAAATGTACTACAGGTACCAATTTTACAGACACAGTGTCCCTACTATCACTTGGCAAATTACACACAAACAATGTTTTGTTCAAACAGCAAAATAATGAGCTCCACAGAGGCACAAACTAATAAGTTACAGGCCTGAATAATCACGCCATCCAACCTTCATGCTCATCTGCTGGCAGTTTCATTAAAGTTATAATCCCAACGATTTCATTCCTGGTTAATATGGTGATGCTTGTGGTTACCATAGAGACAGTAAGTGCTATTTGATACTAAAGATCGGAGCTTTCTTATTCATTCACTAACACAGCTGTAGAGCTGCTCAACAGTAGGTACGCATCCGTAAAACAAAACGGAGCATTGCATTGTGGGATTTTTGGCAGAAAGTAGTGTACATGCCATGGATGCTACTTTTTTGTTCAACTGTAGAATATGTGACGGCACATGTAGTGGATAAACACTTGAAGACTTGAATAAAATGGCGGACTGTAAATATGCACTACATATAGGGAGTGATTTCGTACACAGCCAATGAGATAAATCTAAAAACAGTAATGCTTGATTACATGACACATTGTTTTTTGGTAAATATCTTATAGGCACTATGAATAGCTAGATAGATCGATAGAGTACTTTATTATTCCCAAAGGGAAATTGCAGTATCACAGTACAGCAGCGACTTCACATAAATCACAAAAACTAATGAGATATGTGAGAAACAAATATAATTAAAAAAGGCCAAATAATAATGATATGCATTTCAGTTAGAAGGCAAATCCTTAAACTTAAGTTTTTCATTTAGGATCTAAAAATATATAAAAATAATGTATTTATACCCCTCTGTGGTCTAATCCATTTTTTTCGAATCTTTGGGTTGCCTAGTTTCATGTATAATAATGCTTGTATAATAATTAAATTGGTAACATAATAGGTTCATAGCTGTGATATAACAATATACAACAGCTATTCCTTTTGAACAAAAAGTATTCACATCTGAGAAAAAAAACGTTAGACAAACAGCTAGTACCAAGGGTGTGTGTGTGGCCGGGGTGGGGTGGGGGGGGGCTGCTCATCTGTACACACACTGTTACATGGTGTTACAGTCAACAGCACTACAACTTTTATATATGTCAGTCCCTTTATGAAATTGAGTTGCTTCTTTGTTTTATAAAAAAGGTCAGTGTTCAGTAAGTCAGAGTTGCTCTCCTTTCTATGTGGATGAAATGATTTCTCTTGCAGGTAATTCCAGCTCAGGGGGAACTTAGAGAAGGACATTATGGAGTCTTGATTACAGTACATTCTGCACATGAAAAGTCTGCACATTCAGTTCCTCACATCTGAGCCTCACAAAGTTATAATACTTGCTCATACCATTAGCTCTAACATTACCTCTGACCACTCTGTTCCCAAACCATCCAATGAAATGTCCTCACAAGGGCAAACTCACATACACACACATGCCCAATGAAGTCCTCCTAACATCTCCTTTCAGTCGCAGTGGGGAAAAGAGTAGCAGCAGAAAGAGAGAGAGAGGGAGAGAGAGACAAACAGGGTGTAGGCCTAGTCAGACGCATACATCTTTGCCAGTGTTACTCAAGGCTCATTTGTTATTAATAAACTGTACTGCTAATGTTATATTATTAAAAACAAGAAAATGGGACACCGTTTTTCACTACATTATCTAAAGACAGATGAATTGCACCCAATGTTTTTTTTTTGTTCTTTGCTCTTGTGTCTGTGATAGATGTTGACTTTATAAGATCCTAAAATAAGTGATAATGTTTATCTTTTCAAACTTCCTCCGGTGACAATTTTCTTTACACCAAGCCACATCATTTAATCATGTGCTACCACGCAACTTTTGTCAGTAGCTCACTGCTGTGCAGTGTATGCAGTGTGTTACTCCAACCAAAACAACATCATGCCCCCTGGAGACACATCCATACACTGCAACACCCCTTTCTAACACTGCTGAGATACTATGTCTATAACCTGCTACACTGTGACTGGGAGAATCAATCATTCATCACAATGACTTTAGCCCTGCATTCAGAAGACACAGCATGCTTATTAGGTGCAGGGGGTAATACAAAACTGTGAAAATGTGGTTCTCTCTAAAGCAGCAATTTGATGTCAGACTGTACTCCAGCATGTTGGACACAGCACACTGCGCTTTTTATTCCAGTTAAATGGCTCAGCTATGCCAGAACCTGCTTGTTTTGATGACTGGAATAAATGTTTCCCAGTTAGTTTTTGTGACAAGTCTTAATACTGATCCCTCTGAAATATATTTCACAATACTCTTGCTTAAAGACCAATAATGTCACTGATGCATTAAATAACTCTTTAAAAGCCTGAGTTCCACATCATCCAAACCACCTCCTCCTTTTTCCCCCTTGCTTCTGTTCTCCTCTCCCTCCTCCTCACCTGTTCAGCTGCCTCTGGGTCCAGGTGGGTGTCCAGTAGGGGAACGGTGAACTGTATCTTCCTGGGGCTGCCGGTGTCCATGGTGGCTCTGTCTGTCAAAGAGGAGGACAGGACGAAAAGGAGGAGGAGGAGGGAGAATCCGTACGAGAAAGAGATTGTAAAGAGCTCAGTGAGGGTGGCATAAAATAAGTGGGCTTCAGCTTAAGAACAACTAAGATTGTAGTAGAGTTTCTGTCTGCCTATTTTCTGCTCTTTAGTTATCTTTTAACACACTTTTCCCTGACAACCTAGCTTTTTCTTGGCACCTTGTTTGTTTCTATCCTCAGCACCTGCTGGTGTCTCTATCCCAGCTTCACTCTCCTTCCTCTCTTTCTCCCCCGGCTCTCAGCGCTGAGGCAAGGGCATTCTGGACTAGGAACACCTCTCCTTCGCTCTCATTTGCTGTGACTGATTCCCTTTCATGCAAGTCCCACCCCCTGTTCACATTTCTTTCTGTCTGTATTGGATGTCTGGGATCAGGGCTGTTCCGCAGCAGCCCCTGCACAGCCAGGAGAGAGAGGATGACGAAGACATCCTCTCTCTATCTACTGGATGGGCAGGAAAAGATGCATGATCCAGCCTAAGAGAAAGTTTTTTTAAAATCACCTTCCTACACCTGCGTAAATATAACCTGTATAAAATGTTATTTCAAATCCCAAGAGGCTTGATCAGAATAAGTCATCTCTCTCACACCTATAGGCCTATTCCTCTAAAAATATTTCAGTATTCAGTCATTTTAACTGTAAATCACAGACACATATAGAAGCATGTTTTTTTCTTTTTTCTTTTTTTTAATAACAGCTATTTTCCCCACATCCCTATTTTATAAATAACTAAGCTGTTAAATGATCATCAAAGCTTTGTTCATATCTGACCAAGCTTATCCTTGCTGCAGCCTGGCCAGCACAATCTTTTATTGATCGCCTCCGTGCCTAAGTGTCCCTAAATCACACGTCTGCTGGTCCCTGATACATGACACCAGCCAAGGCATATGGCTGTTCCAGATTTGCAGTACATTTTAGGGGGGGATATTGAAAATAAACCTGGCAATTGCATCCCCAGAAATAGAATTTTGTGTTTTAACTCATAGGTCAATCCTTTAATTCCATATCATTTAATTGGAAACTAATATTTTACACTAGCATCCCTTTAGCTTTAGACCACAATATACTATGACTGTAAGCAATATATAAGGCATAATGTATATTTTAATTCGCTAAAATCCCCTGCTCGCCCATTATCCTGCCTACTAAGAAAAATCAGATATTTTGAGACAAAATATTGATTTAAAAATTATTTTAGTGATTTACGTAAAAATGGTCCTTCAAGGTCTATGATCAGAGCTGCATCCATAGCAACAGTCTGTTATTCATAGCAAACGATCTGCTATTCACAAATATCATAGCGACCGTCTCTTGTTACATAACAAACCGTAGAATGCTGTTTTTGACCAATCAGAATTGAGTATTCAACAAAGTAGTGTAATACACATTGTATAAGCTATTTTTCCTTTGCATGGTAGTTCACAGTTGAGACAGCCAGGAAATATGAGAAAAGAGCAAGGGAGGGAGGGGGTGTGGGGGTCCCCCAACAACAAAGGTCCCCAGCTGGAATCAAACCAGGGACACTATGGCCATATGGCACAAGCCACAAGCTACTGAGCCACAGGGGTGCCTTTAAGTGTGTGTCTTTTATTGTAAGTCGAGTGGCAGTTTTTATTTTGCCTAACACATTAATAGTAACTGGATGGGAAAGACCTACAGGAAGCTGGATAAAGAGAATATTTTCATCATCTGACCTGACTACCTCCCTTTACATTCATGTATGAATGAATAAATAAGTGTTTTTTTTAAACTCGACCATTATGTTGCTCTGCTAGAACTGCGCACAAACCATCCACACACACAAAAGACACATTTTCTTTTTTCTTGCAGCTGCAATAGAAAGTGTCAGTGTGATAATAAAAAAACATTTACACTTTATTGAGAGTTTTTTTCCTGAATTATGTCTTTGTCATCAAAGCAGATAAGTGTGTTAAGTGTGTGTGTGTGTGTGTGTGTGTGTGTGTGTGTGTGTGTGTGTGTGTGAGAGAGAGAAAGAGATAACAATAGCTGGCTGCGTAATCTCTTATGCAACCTCTTTCCTGCAGCTAAACACTGGTAAAAAAGTGTCAACTGCCTTAATTTAAGCCACAAATTATCTCTTACAATAGATAAAAATGTGCTGCATAATATGAGGTCGTGGTCAGTTAACTTCCTAAAAAGCTAACTCTTTACATTGCTCTCTTTAAGGACCATACTAGTGGTTGTGATTGTATTTTTCCAACTGTTCAAGGCATTGGAATCCATTTATATAAATATGGTTGGAAAGTCTATCAACAGAAACTTGATTGAAACCTGATTCCGAACCATCATACTATGTATCACAGTCCTGGACTTCCATTTAACAGAGCCTTTTAGGTTTTAGTTACTCAGCAGCTTGACAACCACTTGTGGAATAATGTGGAAAATATAAACTCACCAAACCGTAGCAATCCTCATAGCAATTTATAGGATGGATAGTAAAACATATTGTAACATATTGTAAAGTGACAAAAAACGTGATCAGATGAATTTTTTGCTCATCGACTGAGTGCAGTGCAGTCAGTTCTGCCACTGATGACTGGAAGCTTTTTAAAATTGTTTATATATCTTCTAGCCACCAGTTACAATACTGAGCTGCACTATAGTAAGTGAATAAAAAATACATTTTATAATATTAGTCTGTTAATAGACATTCCCTTAATATAAATGGAAAACAAAGGATTCCTGGAATAGTGTAAACACAGCAGCATGATTTGCAAATTATTTAGCTGTGAAGTAAAATGACTATTTGCGCTTTTTAGTCATGTAGGAGAGCAAACCTCTGCAGTTTACCCTTGACACTGACATTGCTTTTTCATACACAAGATCCTTCACTCACCTTGTAGCCATTAAAGGTTGTTGTGTGTGACAAATTGTGCTGTGTCATGGCTTTGGCTGCTAACGGGTGAGGGCTGAGACTCCACTCTCCACAGTTTAAGATGGCTGCCTTCCAAGATGATGACCATGAGTGAAATTCATTGAGGAAAGGTCAGCGAGCCATACAGTAGATAGAGAAGGACATGCTATCTAAAAGGTTACTGCAGTTCATACTTTTAATTAGTTACTGCATACAGTACAATAAAAATTGATACCTCTCTTTCTCTCTCTCTCTCAGTCTTTTTTATTTCTCTGTCTGTTATAATAGCTGCACACCGGCTTTTTGTGTAAGCCCCCTGCAGAGTGCAGACTCATGAAATTCAGATAAGTTGAATCTTTCTTTAACTCAGCTGTGCAGATCAGAGGCTCCCGCTGTGATCAACAACACCAACACACTGCTCTCTCTCTCTCTCGCTACCTCTCTCTGTCTTATATTTTTGCCTCAACATGTTTCTGGTTATCTCACATTTATTTTTCATATGTCATTGCCCTTGAGTGTACACACAAGTGTACACCTATTGCACTCTGAAACATCCTGTTGGGGGATCCCTCTTTGCAGGGATGTGCACAGACATTTGGAGGGGCCATTGCTCTAATGTGGAAAAAGGCAGCCTCCCCCCGTTCAGCCTTCAAAGATGGATATTTCTCCAAAGAAAACATTATAATTCTGAATAAGTTCTACAGTATGATGTACCTTTAAGTTAAGAATTCTATTGGCCGCAGCATCTATCTTTTTCCTTATCACCCTTTTACTGACATGGCCTTTTTATAGGAACACTCACCACTCTCATTATGTAGCTTTCTGATTTGTTGAGTGATGCTCTGCATGCTCTCCTTGTCTCTCTCTGGTCTGGAGACAGGTGGTAGGCCTCATCTTGAATAGAATTATTAGTAACCTGAAGTATATGTTACAGTTCTTTTCACTGCTAACACTGACACTAGTGCTGCCAGTTAACCTTTCAGTGATTTTGTTGAGATAACTAATGTTATGATTTGGCACCATATTTAATATGCATGTGTATATATTATAAAGAACAATTATAACATGACTACAGCTAGTAAACGTATTTTACTCTACTTTTTGATATACATAAAATAATAATTAATTCACAATGCTATACACAGCACTGACTTTTTTTATGAGCCTACTCAACTTAAAGTAAAATGCTTCTGATAAAATAGGCCAACTTCACATGAAATGAATAATGTAGAATGGTTGTTTGACATTATCAAATGCTTCTCTCCCAACTGGCCTGTTGGCAATTTGAATCCAGCTCTACAAAAGTTGCAGATCTTTTAGCTGCTTCTTGGAGCTGTTTCTCTCTCTCCTTCAGTCGTCTTTGTTGTGAAGGCATGCCAGCACAAAACTAACTAACATCAGGCTATATATACAGTATAGACATATATATATATATATATATATATACCATGATGCAAACGTTACAAGCTGAAGCTGCATATTATTCAAAGCTCAAGTGGTTTTTTTGGTTACTATTCACAAGGCATTTGTCATAATCTCCATAACTTTAATAAACTTCGTGAAGGCACAAGGGCTTGGCTTTCCCCTCTTTTTATTTGCGGTGTTCCGTGTGTCAGAATAAACAAAGTCACGTGCCTGGGGGCAGAGGGCATCGCTGAGGGCAAGATTGGATGATTTGGCGATTTAATTTTGATTTAACTTTAGTAATGATTGCCGTATTATCGTAATAATGCAGCCACCACAGCAAAAACAAAAATTTTAAAAAAGAAAGAGAAAAAATGTATTTAGGCTCATTCACCTGAGAGGGGCAGCTAAAGCCGATCAGGGCAAACGGGTAGTTGCAGCAATAGCTCGTACCTGTGCACGTCCCTGCTCTTTGAATATTTTAGCTGACAGTTTATTTATTTCTCTATAAAAAGGATTAGAGTATTAAGGAAGAGGATTAGGGTCACTGGTGAAAAAGTTGTGAGTTCTGACTTTTTTCTCAGAATTCTGACTTTTTTAAAATCTGAGATTAAATACTCATATCCATAATTTACAAGGACCCAACAGTTCTAGTAGTTCCCTCCAGAGCAAGCAACAGTGCGACAGTTGCGAGGAAAAACTCCCTTTTAGACAGAAACCTCGGACAGACCCAGGCTCTTGGTAGGCGGTGTCTGATGACCGGTTGGGGATAGAATGAAGAGTGGCAATAACAGTCATAAAAAATAGTAGTTTGTAGTAGTTATTTGTAGTAGTTCATGGCATAGCAGGGCACTGTGCAGCATTACAAGGCACAGCAGGCCGCAGCAGGGCACCGCAGAGCGTAGCAGGATGTAACATGGCATCGCTTCCCACCCCCTACTTTATTTGTTATTTTCAACATGCTCAAAATAAACTGAATCAAATCAAACTTGTAGTGCCCTTAATCAGATCACACCCATTTTGGAACTCAGGCTTTATTTTGATGTCATCTACACGCATGTAAAATTTGTGACTGCAATTTGCACACTTTTGACACTGTTGTGTTGATAAAAACTGGTCGCAGACATGTAAACACCTGGCAAAATACTCAAAACTGACTCTGTAGTAGTTCTCGCCACAGTAGGTGTCTCCAAGACAACATTTTGTCATGATGACACACACACACACAAACAAAACAAAAATAGTATTGCTGTCATGTCTGGTAATAAATCACCTTTATTCTATTCTTCACATTGTGACACACTCTTTAAAGCGTTTTTTGGAGCACAGGTCATAAGGATCTAACTAGACAGTCTTGAGGATGATAAAATGGGAATCCTCATTGGATGTGAGACGTAAACGAGATGTGAGATGTTTATATTGAACATTGTTTATATACCTTGTGTTTGGTTGCATGTATTTTCATTTTATGAATCTATTTTTGTATCCTGCTTCTTGTGGTGATGATGTTCAAGCTAGGTTAGTAAAAGAACAAGACCTACAGTATACAATATGCACATTATTTCTGAACTTCACGAAGTGTTGAATTTTGAAAACTACATTTAAAATTATAATGGTCGGTGTAAGAGAGATAACTAGAAAAACACATATGCTATGCCTGTGGATGTTATATATTGCAACAATGCACATCGCCTATCCATAAAATGGTCAGAAAAAAACAGACATGGGTCAGAAAAAATCAACAAAAAAATCTGTCAATAGTTTCCAATCATCACGGGTTATTCTTCATTTTGGGTGGTCAGGCTAATAAAAGACTTCCTAAGAGGGACTGACGTGCTTTCCTTCCCAGTAATTGGCTGCGGAATCTGTGAAGGCGTTGAGTAATTGCATGTTGCTGTGTTTTAATTAAGCATGCTGCTTCCCCAGGTGGCTTGTAAATTTACCACACACACAAAACCACGGCTAGTCTGTAGAAAAGGTCTGTGCATCAATGTACATTAAATAGATGGTAAATGGATTAAACAGTCTCCCTCCATGTCCCATGAAACCTGCACACGGCTGTCTGTGGGTTCTAGAGATTAAAGTCCAGTGGTAGCTTTCCAAACAAAATGTTGTCTTTCGTATATGCGTTGCAGTACATGTTTTCTTACATATGGTGTGTCCTTCACTGAATTTGCATTCCTCCCATGTCTGAGCAAGCCAGGCAAATTTAATGTGGTAGAAAAAGGATTGTGGATGTTTATGTGCTCTAGCAGATGTCTGTGCTGTAGAAATCTCCTTATTAAATTATAATACAATTTCTTGCGACAATAGTTTCATGTTTCTGCATGCTCAACACATATGGAACTGTACCATATACATCTGCTGATCATGTGTTTGTATTCTAAACAATTACAACCGAGCTGATGTTATGCCACAAAAGTTATCCAGCAACCAAAGCCAAATAAATCAGAAAACTAAAAGATTACACTTTATTACAGATTACACAATACTGTATAAAGGTAAATGTCAAGTATCAAATATATTATTATTAGATGATGTGTAGTACTCAATACTGTAATTGTTTTGAAAAGATAACTGTAATACAGATCTTTGTACATTGATTATTTTACACACACACACACACGCACACACACTGTACATTCAAAGCTCTTTTTATTTGACCAGAAAACAGAAGAATAACAAAAATGTAGCAATCAATTTACAGTAAAAACTTTTGGTCCTAAATAACATTCAAGTGAGGAAAATGAGTTCTGCTAAGAATTACCTTAATAGGCACCCTTAACATTTTTGTTGGAAATAACAAAAAAAAAAACTCATGTCATATTTAACTAGACGTGTCAAGCAAGGCCTAACGGGATGGGACAATGTTGAAAAAAATAATATAATTCAGATTTATCCATTCAAATTTGGTCTCTCCACAGTTGCCCACTGCTTGGCCTTATCCCAGGACGTTGATGCATGGATCTGCCTGCCAGATCATTTCTTGCCAAATCTCTGGGGCACGGCCATACTCCAGATCTGACCGGGGGCAGCCTCCCACTCACGGGAATGTATGTGATCATCCGACACTACTTGCCCTCTAGAGCCGCGGCCAAACCTGCAAGGGAGAAGAAACAGAGGCAGAAACTAATGTAATTTAAAGTAAAAGTATGGTTCAAATGAAATACTTTTTTACACATTTTTACAGCATGATGAGGGGAATAACATTGACAGAAATAACACATGATTCAATATGCAAATATAAAAGAATCAGTTATTGTTTCTGCGTTTGTCAAGCAGGATGGAGTGTTACATAGGATGTAGGTCAAATGTTAAAGAGGTAACAGTTTAAGTGTGTTTTGTTAAAACACTCAAAGCTGAGACCACAATTTCAGTTCAAAACATGATCTAATCTTTACCAAAAGAGAGGTGGTTGGCTCCTGAATCACTTACACAAATAATCTCAAGAATGATATTTAAAAATGGTACTTTGTGTCATTTCAAAATTCAGATATAGAAAATAGTTGCAAATGGGTTACATTAAAAATCTGCTTGTGGAGCTGCTGCTATCAGTGGATGATTAGTTGGGTGACAGAAAAGCTATTTTAATATTCATTTAAGTCAATTTAGAAGCCAAAATGTCTTGTGTTCCAACTTTTAAAATGTGAATATTTGCAGCTTTTTCTTGTTATACATTATAGTAAATCAAATATTTTTGGCTTATAGATTGCTGATCAGATTAAAACACGTCAAAACATTTGATGACATCACCTTGAACTCTAAGACATTGGGATGGACATTTTTCACAGTTTTTTGATGTTTTATAGGCCAAATATTGAATCAAAAAAATAAGCAGCAGACTGTTCAGTAATGAAAATATTAATGCATTAATAATAATCAATAAATAATTGAAATGAAAAGTCTTATAGATTTGGTACTGTACGATTGTTTGTAATGTATGTGTTTGACCAATACAGACTCTTAATGGCACTGACCTCTGTGGCTGATGGAGGACAGAATTCCTAGTTTCTCTCTGAGATCCGAGCAGCAGAGCTCTCAACACTGCGGTCAGCAGGCGATCATCATTGCTGTTATCTGTGTTTTCTCTCCTGGAGCACAGAAGCAAACACACAAAGCTATGCATCAAAACGCCTATATTCTGTTTTTGAAGACCCCACACAAATATCTCGGGACAACATCAAGTGTAACTGTAATGCATTCAATTTTGGGGTGCATCACAACTCCAGTCATTTAGTCCTGCTGTGGCAAGGGATCTTGAGATGTGAATATTAGTGTGCAAAGTCAGAGCAATATCAAAACTCAAATATCCATCCACCCGTATCTTCATGCTAAATAAATCTGTCTGTCTCCTCATACCACAGTGGGAAAACCTTAGAATTTTCCTCATGATCTGAATCCTCCTGCTCTATCATGCTCTGACTGACTGTCACGCCTCGAATATATAACAGTGTATTTCACACTGTTGCATGAAGAGGAACACCATCTGAAATCTAAATGAGAGTTGTGTGATTTAGCTTGTCTCACTTGATAAAAGGATTCAAATGTCATTTACATACTTCATCACATGGAGTGACAGACTTCTCTGAAAATGTTGGCACGACTTCTGGTTGTGAACAGACTTTCAATCAGTATGTGTGGCACAGCAGACAGACTTTAAATCCTGCCTAGAGACACACACATTTAACACGTGTGTGCCAGAAATATGTCTCAAAATTTTGATTTTCAGATGCAAAAATTATGTTTTTCAAATTGGTTGTAACATGAATTAACTGAGAAAAACACATATGAGTAATGCTATATATTTCCTTGCTACAGCAGGTCAAATTAAAGACTTGTAATGAACTTTGAGTGGTTTGTTGTCTTACCAGCCCCAGCAGGTGGTTGTCGATGTTCTCCTCTGAGTCTGGCAGGATGTCGTTTTTGTCGGGACTGCCTTTGATATGAAGAGCCTGACTGACGCCAGCCATTGCCACAACCAGAGCCAGAAGAGTCACCAGAGCAGCTGTGTCCATGATCTCAAAAAGAAGGGATGGTCAGAAGAATTCTGAGTGAGGATTTTGGTTGTCCTATTACACCTGTTGACTTTAAAAGGCTCGGCTCCTGGGAAACAGAGGAAAGACTTGTCCTGGTCAGGGTTCACTGTCTTCTTTCTGCAGTGTCCTGGCTAACTTTAGTGGTCGTAACATCCTTGCTGGGTCTTATATACACCTCACTGTCACTGGCTCAAACCCCAAAGGAGAGCTGGAGAAGGATGCTCCTGTACATAAGGGAACAAGGGACAGGATGGAGGAAGAACCAGTCCCCTAATATGAGACTTAACCAGGTCCATTTAGCAGGATCAGGGCATTAGTGATGACTGCGTGCCAGAGTGCATTATTATGTGGCCCTTAGGGTAATGAAACACAACTCACCCAGTTATTAAACAGATAAATCCCTGCAAATGGACTCTGATCCACCAGTCCCAGTTGCTCAATAGTCCACACTGCATGTACAGATCAACAATATGTGAGAATACTCATCACCCATTAAACCTTGCTAATAATAAGCAGATTAATCCAGACAACTTTAGTGATCTTAGGCAACAATGTAATGAACCTAAGAAAGCAGCAAAACAAAGCAAACACAAAATAATTCTAAAAGAAACAAACAAGAGAGTAACACATTACTTACATATACTGCTTATTATTTTTTTTCTTTTTGCTCCAATGTCTCTAAATTAGAGAATATCTCCACAATTTCATTTCACACCTCAGGGTTTACAATAATGTTGCTGATTCATTCATAGGGGAGGATCAACTGCAAAGTTTGTATCCTACGCAATGGTGTCTCAGATTAATGTTGTTGATCTTTATTTTCATTTTACGGATCATTTTAAAAGTGTATGAATGAATTGTCCAAGATTCTGTTCATAGCATATGTAAACTCTATTGAAGGGCAACAAATGTTTATTGTTTCAATGTTTATTACAGTAATGGGAGCATAAAAAAAATGTAATTTAAAGGCTTCACACATTCTCTCTCCAAATGGTTACTGTTAGGAATGTAGCACACACTATGGTTCGATATGGTCATAAAAACCTTTGCTTACCCACTAGAGGTGGTTTAATGAGTTCTTCAGACAGAAGGAAACAACGACTTAGAATATAAACTCATTTGTTAAATGTCAGCCTCTTCTATTTTCAAACAAAGGATGTGTGTGCGTGTGTGTGTGTGTGTGTGTGTTTGTGTGTGTGTGTATGTGTGTGTGCACGTCATAACAAAATAGTAGATCTAATACTGACTAAAGCCACCATATAGCCATATATGGTGAAGACGCTGTTACTTATACCCATTAGAACGGAGGGGACCTGCTGTATGGCAATGGCCCAGGATTTATGTATCTAACTGCATTTATAATATTTTTATCCCTGTAAAATATTCTTTTCAAGTGGACTTTACTAAATTGTTAAAATGTGTGTGTGTGTGTGTGTGTGTGTGTGTGTGTGTGTGTGTGTGTGTGTGTGTGTGTGTGTGTGTGTGTGTGTACGTGTATATGTATATAAATATGTATGTGTACAGTGTATGTGTGTTCCTGTAATTAGTCACTTCCCTAATACTGGATGAGACAATAACAGATTTGGCTCATTAAAGTGCCTAATGGGTGACAATCCGCTTAGACTGCAATACACACACACACACACACACACAAACACACACACTAACTGTCCCTGTTTAACTGCCATGGCAACCAGGATGACATCTGAAGAATTGTAAGGGGACTTAGTTTTCATTACGATAATAACATCTTTTGGATTAAAGAAAAATGTATTTCACTCACTCTGACGTGATGATAAAATGTTACATGTACAGTATGTTTAGTCTATGTACAAACTCGGTAGGCACTTCATTAGGTACACTTGTACAGTCAAATGCAATCGAATACAACCACCCTGCCATGAAGTCTACTCTTATGATGGCAATAATGATGTGTTGGTGTTGACACAGTCATAGCGACAGAGCTGTTGTACTGGATTACAACAGATCGTACAGGTGTAACCGAGTATATGATACAAATGCTATTACACAGTTTTACGTGTTCACTTTGGATGTGATTAGCTGTGAACAACTAAGAGATGGATACTGATTGGGTTTGATCAAAGGTCAATTAAACATTTTCAGTCACTATAACTAAATCCTCATCTTCATTTCCAGACAGCCCCCCATGGGTAGAGTTAAGAAACATCAATGTGCCATTGCACAGCTCCAAACAAACAAACAGCTCACACAAGGTACTACTGTAAGTGAAATATATTTTGACATTTGATTTTTTTTTAAATATTGCCCTTGTGTCTTATATACATCAGAATGAACTAAAACAACGTCTTCAAACATAAAGCTGGAGGCTAAAAAACCTGGAGTACAGAGTTTGATATTCTTCCATTGCAAAATATAAAATCATTTTTGTCCTCCCCAGATCTGGAGGTCATCTACATTCAATATTTTTTACTCTGCTGCAACATGTAAAGTCAAACATCTCTGTCTGACACCTCCCACTTTTTCAGCTACAGCTGCAGGGATTTGAACTGGCCCGAAAAGGAAAAGATTCTGTATCATCTCCCTGCTGGTAGCGAGTTAGAACAGGAAATGAGGGTAGGGTTTGAAGCTCAGGTCAGTGTGACATCAAGCTATGTATGGCTAACCTGTACACTCGTTTATGAACCAGAGAACAAGCTGAGGTCCTGTGACGTATCCTGATGATGATTGTTATTAATAAATGACAGAACTGCTTCACCGGATTTTGTTTCCTTTAAGTTCATTCCATCCATGTGTTGTTGTCTTGTATTCTTTTTGTTAAAATGGAACCTTTACATAGTACATCAGTCTTTATTACTTATGTGTATCACGTCAACAGTTCTTTTTTTATAAACAACCCCAAATTGTAACAAAGCTGTATTTCAGACTTTTGCCTCCATCTTCTGTTCTCAGAGTGAACTGCAGTTTAACTAGTAACTGACGTGCAACTGGCTAAAATTCCACTGATAATGACACACCTCATGTTATCTGATGGGTTTAATTCCTTTTATTTTATTTACAATGTTAAAACAGTGCAGCCAAACTTAAAATAAATAAAACACGGGGAAGTTTAGAACAGCAACAGGGGCTTCATGCAGCTAATACAAGATTGTCCAGCAATACCTTAAAAACAAAATGACTCTTCATGCTTCACAGCCCCTCCATTGACCCATATTAGATCCAAAGAAAGTTTGACTGCTTCCTTGTCCACATGTTCTGCTCTTCTAGAATTCTCTCCTCTCTTCAGGTTGTTTAAGTGTTGGAGGGATGTTTCACAGGTGTCCAACAGATGTTTCAGGACATCCTAAGTCAATTTGTAAATAGCCTTGTGTTCTTTAGTAGTGGTTCACAATCTGCCACTTTTACCATAAGGCACTTGTATGCAGTTAGAAGTGTCAGTACTGAAATGACTGCACTACCTTACCCTGGTTGTTGTGAGTGGAGTACAGTACCAGGAACAATGTGACAAGCAGGTTAATATAGTCCAACTAAAACGTTTTAAAACTATTTAAACAAAGGTCTCCTGGTGAAATATTTTTTTTTACATACCAGTAAAGACATAACATAAAGGTGGTGTTGTTGAAAACCTCATCATTATGACTTATCTAATTCAGAAAGTTTTTAATTTGAGCCATGTTGAGGCCATGTTTTCACACATAATACTTTTATACACTGGTTCAGAGATTGTAATGCTTACAATGCAAACTTGCTGACCATATTATAATTTTTTTTATATTTAGCGTTTCTTATATATTTGGTCTTTATTCGACTACAGTGCAGTGGCCGTGGCTGTCACATAGGGGGTTTTGTGGTTTTCTTCTTCAAGTTCACCCAGGTAATAAACTATTGATGTACAGTACATTTGAATGGTGTATTAACAAAAACGTTTTAAAAGGCAATTGACACAAAAAGGCAATTATTTTCCTTGAATAAGGACATACAAAACCAGCAAGTCCAGACAACACATTGCATTGCATTGCACTTACATACTGACATTTCCCAATGTTTACCAGTGCTAACAAGAAGAAAACCCCAAAACGTCTTTTATAAAAAAATATTTCCCGTAGTTCCAATGCAAAGACACATGAGTGCCACACATGGTGATTTGAATTAATTTAGTCAGTCAGTGCTTCGAAGGGAGTTACGAGGTCCCGTCGATCCAGTGCGTGGCCCATTCCTTTTTATAGACAACTCCTGACTTCTCAGTCTGGAACTGTGGCCGGTCCTCGCGAGGAATCTTCACTGCGTGGTACTGAGGCAATTTTTCTTTGTAGTGGGCCCGTTGGAAGAAGCCACACTGTTGGCACAGTATAGGAAAGCAGGCAGGAGTGCAGATAGAGGAAGACAGGGAGTGAGGGATGGAAAGGCAGGAAGGAAGGAAAAAATAAAGAATTAACTGATGTCATAATCGTAAATCAGCTGCATTTGTTAGCCCTTAGTGCTTTGGTCTACTTTGAAATATAATGCCAAGTAAGAGTAATCTCATTTATTCCATTGTAATGTAATGTGTTCTAGTTCTTCACTGACATAGAAAAAGTAATTGTCTGATGACCTTGTGCACAATGTGATGTAATAAAAAGACACTACCCAAAAAGCACATCCACATGCTCTACATTTTCAAATTCAACATAGGCCTACATGTCCTTGATTAACACACCAACACACTGCCAAAGTGCCATTAAGAAAAATTGCACATATTAATGCAAACCAAAAAACCTGCTGATATTAATAACACGTTGATTCTGGCACCTGAAAAGCCAGTTGGTCATGAGATGCAAGTTAAATAGGGGTGTTAATAGATTGAAAAGTGCATAACAAGCACATAATGAAAACCATAGTCTCCATAGACTGGTGCCAGAAGGAAGTGTAGGTCATTAAACTGTGACAACAACAGCAAAGGCACAACACACAGCACAGCAGGCATCTGAAAATCCATGTAAAAGAGATGACTGGATGGTGTTCAATAAGCACAGATTAAAAAGGCAAAATAATATATGTATATTATAATAAATGATAATAGGAATCAGTTTTGAGTTCATTTATTCAAATAATGATGAAGCACTTTGCTTGACTATAGTTGATGGTATTGCATCCTATAACAGCCAAAGTGGAATCAAATGTGTCTGTTCTACTGTAAGCTGCTAACATTAGCATGCCTGACAGTCTACCTGTAGTTACCTAAAGCCTTATTTTGAAAGGTTATTTTGGCATTTCTTTTGTCAAAAGTTATAGATGGTACCAATAGAACCTCTCCATTCTGTAATTTTTGTCATTCACCACTCTGTAGAGATATCTAACACACAGATCCAATACCAAAGATTGAGCTAGCAACTGAGAAATGTAAAGGTTTTTTTAGCTCGTTTCTTAGCACATTGCTGTCCATTTCTTTTATTGCACAGCTAAGCAATGCAGGAGGAAATGTAAAAACTAAAAACAACATGCTATGAGGTTGATGCAACTCTTACCAACCAGTAACATTTAAGAGTACTGTCTGCCGTTTATGTACGTTTTACATACTATACTGAAAGTGTTGGATGGAAATGTGGCTTAATTTAGCAGTAATGTATACAAAGACCAATATCATAAGCTAGCTAACTAAGTTTTTTGGGATTACAATAAAATATAAAACCACAATAATGACTAACACATCCATGACATGGTATTTTCTTGCTGTGTCTGTCTGTCCCAGCATCCCACTGCTACAATATCTGTGATCTGGCATTATGAAATGTAAAGGTATTTTTTTGTTTTTTTATTGTCTTCTCTTTTGTTTTTATGTTTCTGTTTGTACCTCTGGATTTGTGTACTATTAAAAATAAAGTAAACATCTGAGTTTTTTGTTATTAATTGTGCCAAAATTTGGTAATATTTCACACTGTAATGAACACCACCAGCTACACTACAGTGCATTGAGAAACAAGGCGATTGTGGGTGAGCATTTTTACCGCTTGGAGGGAGACGAGGAGGGGAGAGCAGGCCAGAGTGAAATATTTTTTATATCATAGTTCTGATGCCTGCTTCTCCGCCTCCGAGGGTTGGACCCCCAAATGGGCGCGGTAGTACTCCGTCTCATAGTGCCGGCGCCGCTCACTGCGCTTGAAGAACCCACACTGGGCAACGGATAACCACAGGAAAGTAAAACAGGGGAAACATTGGAAAATGAAACAGAAAGGGGATTTTAGGATAGAAAGTTCCCAGGGAGAGGACACAAACCCAAAAGGAGGACACACAGAGGACAAACAAAAGAGGAAAGGAACAGATGAGAGTAAGCTGGAGGGAATAAAATGATTATAGGACAGAACAGAACTAAGTAGATAGAAATAATTTGACTACCATGGAAAGTGATGAAAAAATGCCAGGGATACATGGGGATAAAGGGATGAAGTCAATTTCACTGTAAGGACCTCTTATGTATAGGTCATTGGACTACATTAATCAATATTTGATATTAAAGTGAATCATTATTCATTGTTTTGAAACATAGCAAAATAAGCTGTATAGAGAGTAGAAGTGTTACACAATGCAGCCTGTACAATTCAGTGACATTTATGTATCCTGTGTTTGTTACCTTCCACAGTATGCAGACCAACAGAGTCAGTAGCAGGATGCCTGCCAGGACGGCTATAAGGATGATCCACCATGGGATCCAGTACTGGTCAGTGAGACCAGGCTCAGGATAGATCATCACTGGAACCTGGGGAGGAAAGAAGGATGCAATAAAAATGTTGAATTAAAAACAAAAGTAGAAGAGATATTTCTCCTTGGCCTCAGTCACATTTGCCTGTAAGATAAGTGTTGTAAAAGGAGTTTAGAAATGTTGAGATTCCTAATTCATTTTATATTTTAGATACTGCTGGTAGGGATGTGTAAAAGGTGCTGCCATGTACATGCCTTATTACATAACAAAATTACAATTATTTGAGGATACATGCTCGGTGAACTGAAGTGTGATGAGTACCTGTGCAGCAGCATCCCTGAGGATCAGATGTTTGATGCTGGACTTCACAGTGATGTTGGCTCTGACCAGCAGCTCCAGAGCACTGACTGCTGAGAACTCCTGACAGACAGAGAGATAGGAACAATGATGAAAACTTGGTATTTAATAGTTTATCAGTTATATACATAACTGTTCAGAGCAATACTGTGCTTTGTTCATTCCGAACCAGCTCTATTTACCGTCAGATAAAACAATACATATGTAGATTAACTGTACAAATCTAAATCCTATTCTCAAATTGTAGCTAATGCAGTCTGACACATATATTAATATTCCAGCCAATAAAATACCTGGATATGGAAATTCTGTTATTCTATAATCTAGTCTTCTTTTTGTAATTTGGACCATCATTCACATCATATAATAGGAGGGATGGCTAAAACTATGAAAGACACATATAAATAAGTAATTTAATAAGTTAAAAAAATAAGTAATACCTTAACTGAATACGTAAAATATTTACTGTGATAAATCCTAAAATGACCTCAATGCATCATCAGATATTAAGGAAAAATGCTAAGTTGCAATACTATCTTTTCTGACATATATATATATATATATAAACAAAAAACTAAACTCTGGTCTGTCCTCCATGTAATGAACCACCCTTTCTTTATGAAGATGCTTTTTGAGACGAACATTCTGGAAATGACAACCAGGATATAAACCATATGTAAAGCCTCAGAGCAGCTGAGCTCTCATCTCTGCAGTAGCAGCAGCAGTCAGGGCGCTGCCAGCGGATCGGCAGCTCCACTACCCCACAGAGAGCTAGGGCTCTCCCTGCCCTGCTCACCCACTCCTACTTTGGGCTTCGGGCTGGCTACGTTTTGGCAGGGGGCAAAACTGATCAGAAAATGTAACGAAAATGTAACGGAACGTTGTAGAGGATGTAGTGGAGTAAAAAGTATCATAATTGCTTCACTATGTAATGAAGTAAAAGTCAAAATCTATTGATTCTACTTAAGTAAAGTACAGATATGTAAAAAAAAAAGAGGACAGCAAGGTTGTTGAGCTTTTAGCAGTTCCTACTGTAATTCTAAGGAAAAATGTCTGCCTGTCAGTTGGGTACAGAGCTCTGCATAGCTTGTATGACGTTAGCTACTCTGCTGTGCTGTGAAGTAATTTCTGGCTATAAGCGCCTAACAGCATTGTAGTGGATGCTGGCGTCTCTGCCTGGCAACCAACGTAAACCTTGAGTCTGGGGAGGAGGGGGCAGGGGACACGACTCTCTCCAGTATTTTGAATTTGTACTGCAGTAACTATTTTCAACACTGGATATCAGTATTACATATTGCACCTTTAACAAGCTGACAAACACCTCTTGTCAGTCATTCTGTAAGTGCACTTTCTGCAGTTATTTAATCACTTATATCAGATCAATGTGAGTGCCGGCAGCAGCTGTAAAGGCTGGACTGAAGCTGAGATGGAGAGTAATGTGCAGTAGGGTGCTGATGTAATGATGACAGGGTTTTTTATACCTCTATGAAGCTGCTGTTCCACAGTCTGGCATGGATCTTCAGGACAGCTTGACCAGAGAAGCTGTGGAAGGGACACTGTATCAGGACACAGCGTGCCGACCCCAAGAGACAATCCTGGAGAAAGAAATTACCGTTGGGCGCTTTGGGATTCATTTTTTTTCAAATGAACCGGAGACATACATTAGCAGCTATAAAAGTAGTGTAAAGCAAAAGTTACAAAGTCTGCATCTTTTCTTTTGTGCATCTATATTTTCATTTCCTTCTTACCAGTTTGAGTGACTTGCGTCTCTCTGAAGCCGCCACAGCAGGGGTGGTTCGACCCATGCTGCCTTTTGTCGTCACTTGACTGCCCTTCTCTGGGTGGGAGCGGCGCGTTCGCCCGGCCTGGTGAAAGTGAGACATTGAATAGGCAGACAAAGATCAGTCTCTAAAAATGGTCATTAAATTGTTAGTGTGCACAAGACAGTGTAGAAAGGTAGAACAGGATGTGTTATGTTTTGACAATAACATATTGTTACATGCAGCTGCATCAAAAAATGTTCTTCTTTTCCAAAAGCTTTTCTTTGAACTGGATGGATATGGAAATTACTATATATTTAAGAAGGAAAATTTGTGCTTTTGTCATCTAACAAATGTTTTCCATTTCCAGCAAAAATCCTTAATTTCTCTACAGTAAGAAGCATTGTGAATAAGATAGGAGTGTAGATCTAAGAAAGACGTTTTTTATTGCAGAGCATTTTCTATTATTTATTTTTTTACACAAAGTAGCCTCCCTTTGTTAATAGCAAATCCAGCTAATATTAAAAATGAGAACTAGAAGTTGGACAGAATAAAGTGTGAAATGGTAATTGCTGAAGTGAAAAAGTCCCATTTCAGTTATGATGGACTTGCAAAAGCACTGAAGCTGTGTTTGTTGGCGTTCAAAGAATTTAGCCAGCATTTAACATGGCTGCCACTTAGATACCTTTGGGTCAGTTCACTCACTTTAGGAACCTTTCACGTCAAAAAAACCTATTAATCGGCAAAAAAAAAAAGTGAATGCAGACTAAATGTTGTTGTAATTTGTGGGGTTAGAATAAGATTTCCTAGCAGAGTCAAAAATGAGCTCTGGTCTGCTTACACTGTGACTGTCAGGCTGTGGGAGTTCTGCAGGTGAGGAGCTGTGTAGCTTCAGAGGATTCAATGCCCCTGTTGGGGTGCACTGTGTGTTTGGGTGACCTTCAAACTTCAAGCTGGCGGGATACAAGAGCCATTTCTCATTAGCCAGCTCGTAAGGCCACATGATGTTGAGGAAGGCCGAGCCAAGCGTCTGCAGAGTTTGGCCGGGATTAGCAACCTAACGGAGAAAACATAAAACACATGTTATATTAATGTGTGTCTTTAGTCATGAGATATCAGACGCTGCTCACCTGTATCCATGTGGCAATTAGAACGCACATACACAGGGTCCTTTTATACACACACATACACACAAACACACACTTACGCACACACACTCGTTCCTCACCACAAACTCAATATCAACGGGGCTGCCGATGTCCTCCAAACTGGTCATGGCACTCTCTCCCTTCACTGTCCCGCTGAAGAACAGCTGGTGCGGAGTAGCAAGCCTACAGTAAAACAGGATCACGTCAGTGTGTTGGACAGCTGTACACACACTCACACAGCTTCATATAGCATACATATATTTACTAGGCACCGTACTGGCCCAGCTAGCCTGGGATTATATCATGTCTCTCATAACTGCTAAAGAGCCAGATGATTTATATTTAGTCAAACTCATGCATGTGCAGTACATGCATTTTATATTCTTAAAAAGATTCCAAAGATGACCATATATGTGAGGCTAAATTTAGTGGAAATGTGTAAAAAAACATCAGCTCACAATATCTATAAACATCATAAAGCGTCAACAAAGAGTTGGAACATGCTGATACGGAATAAAATGGTTTTAGCAAGCTTAAAGCTAAGAGAAAACAAGGGGAAATGTGTATGTTACAAGTTTAAGTAAGCTATCCTAATATAAATAAGCGTTTATGTGGCAAATACTGTACATTGAAGGAGAAACTGCTTTAAAAGGTTTCACTCACCCACTGACAGACAGAGGGAGCTCTATCACAACTTTAGCAAAAGCTGTGACTGGCACCAGATTAGGCTGCTCACTGATACTGAGGACAGACCCACAAACAAACACTGTGATGAAAGGATTATTTTGCCTGAACAAGTCAAATATCAGCATTTAAATAACTGAAGCTTGATGTGAGTTAAATTAAATGTTAATCTAAAAAGATGTGGAGAATTTACGTGGTCATTAAGAGATCTGCTGTCAACTCAGTGGTCTCAATCGTGATGTTTGATGTGCTCAAGTTGATTGAGAATTTCAGCTGAAAATGCAACACATGTTTCAGAAAAAAAACAATAATTGCAAAGACAATATAATTACACTTATGGCTGAAATTATGCTGGTTTTGTTTCACACTATAGGAAAGACATTTCTGAAGTCATGAAAGTATATGAGATGAACAGTCTTCCAAGCTTTAACTGAATTCACACTGTTTTGTTTCCTTACCTTAGTATCTCGTTTCACAGGGTTTCCCAGGTCACATTCAACTTGAGAGCCATTCTGGTTCGCTTGGCACCTCATCTACAGTCAGTCAGGATAGCACACAAATACTATCAGAAAAAATCTGCAATCCAAACATATGTGTTTTAACGCTGATAAAAAGTGTTTTTCTTTTATTAGAGGCCATACTTGTGGTGGGACCCTGGAGCCGGCATACGACAGAGTGTTTGGAAGGGAGATTAGCAGCTGAGCAGCGTGGGCGTCGTCTCCGTCCTCCTCAGGGTGCAGGGGGTCAGAGGGCACGTTGGTGACGGTGATCTCCAGCACCACCAGCCGCTGGTCCGACAGGGAGAACACCTGCACGTCATCCTCATCTCTGCATGAAGAGAGTGGGGGGAAAAAGCATAGACATAGAGTATCAACTTATAAACGACCATGACAGTAAAACATGAATTATATTCCTGTGGTAAACATCTGTTTACACTTTATTGCATACAGAAAGTTGTTTGTGTTGGGGGGATCGGTTGCTAAGTAACAGTTTGCACCAGCTCACACAGAGTGTTTTTTTTGCACGCACTAACTTTGGCAGAGGAGTGAAGAGGTTGGAGGTCAGGGGTCGTGTTCCAAACTGGGAGTTCAGCTTCAGGTTGCTCTGGCATATTTTGTCGCTGCCGCATCCTTCTCGCAGGAAGTTCACCTTCGGAGTGTAAACGAGACAGACATGAAGTTGTTTTTTAAATCTCAAAGCACATTCTACATTTACTGTCAGGTAATCAATTAGCTCTGTCAAACTGTAACGGGCATGTTTCTCTTTATTTCTCTTGCTTTTTTAATTTACCTTTTGTAGATTAAAGGATTATTAACGTAATAAATGTGGGCCATTAAAATTAATTTCAACCATAAAATACTTCAGCTTCCTTTTGTTACAGACCTCAGAGTGCAGCGTGTTAGAGGGGGAAACATTCAGTACAGGCGCCAGCTTCTCCAGCCTCTTGGCACCTGAGTGTCTGCGTGGTGGCACGGGCTTGATAGTGTGGGTAATGGCCAACGAGATGGGACGCAGTTTGTCAATGATGTTCTCCTGCGTGAACAGAGATTATGAAAATATTCATTTGGACAACAAAAAAATTGGTCAAACAAATCATGTTTGTTTGTGCTGCAAAAGAGTGTGGATTTTTTTGAAACATTTTGAATCAAAGTTAAACTGTTCAATGCCCCAAAACTTGGTACAAAAGGTAGATTGTCATAAGAAACATGTTATACCTTTACATTATTATTATTTCCATAAAATGTTTGCTACCAGATTTTAAAAAAAAGACAAAAACTATGTCCAAGAACCAACTATTAATATTATTTAATTCACTAACATGGAGCTGGAAGGTAGCAGTGGTGCACACAGGGTGACGCTGCCGATGCAGCTCCACTTCTTCTGTCTGAGTGAACTCCGGCTCCAGGGAACTGCGGCCCAGGAAGTTAACGCGGTGCGGGAGGCCCAGCTTCCTGCGCTCTGTGTCAGCTTCAAAGTGCACCACCAAGGCTGTAAGGGAATAAAAACGAGAAGGATGCATGAAGACAGATAGAGGGATTGAAAAATGTCAGGACACATACTATACAGAGAGCACTTAAAGAGCCCCCCGGGGGTAGAATATATATGACACCCCCATCTGAGGGAATACAGTATTACACAGCTGGGATTTAATGAAAATAAAGTCTAATGTTACTCCACAGATAAGGTTACTTTCCACTGCATATAGAAATGACTCCTGTCCCACATGAGAGAAGAACAGAAATGGTCTTGAAAAGTGAGGTGTGACTTACTGATGTGTGGTGAGTAGTGTTCTGGGTGGGCTGTGAAGGTGAAGCAGGCCTTGACCTCCACGCTAAAAAAGGACACGGTGCAGATTGAAAACCATGCCGTTTTTAAACAGTATTATAGATTGAGACAATTCTTTATTTTGAAAAAAAAAACATAGACAAAATTCCATTAGCAGTTTTAAAATCTGGGTTTAGTTCAGTCATCTTGGATTATTTGTCACATTATCAGTACGTACCAGACTCCTTCTCTGCCCTTGCAGTTGTACTGCTCCAGATCAATGTACTCAGGATCGATTGTTATTTCTCTGATCACATGGATGACTGGACGAGACCTTGGGGACACACAAAAACACAAAACGATGGGTCAGGTAGAACAAATTATGACAAAATCATGATAAAAATAGATTTAAAAAAAAACGTGCAACATTTTTGCTTAGATTTGGAATTTTTTTCCAACAATATATGTAATATTATTAATAATATATATTTATGGTTCCTGTCAAACTCATGCTGTTATCAAATTGAGGTTCTCATTTGGGTTTTTAAATAAGTCTTTTCTCACCTGAAGAGGACCACTGAGTCATTAAGAGAGCCCACTGCAATATCTGGGTAGTGGTTATTATCAATATCCAAACTGCCTGAGATGGAGTATCCAAAACGTCTCACATCTAAGTCACGACCATCCAGCACCTGACGGGATAAAACACACTGTTAAGATCTTGATTCCTTTGGTCTATTCCTTATTCTTCCTGTCATCTTTCCTTTATTCTGTTAGCTAATTCCTAAACTGCTGTGGGAAACTCACCTGAGCAGGTTTGGTTTCAATTCCAGCATCTGAGCCTCTGTAGATGAAAACTTTGCCGTCTCCATCAAACGGTGCTCCCACAGCAATATCTGAACAGATACAGAAAGGATTGAAAACTATTGTAAGTGTGCAAACATTGAATTACACTATTTATAGTGTAAAACAGAAACCACAGTAAGGACAAGTGGGAAACTAGTTACTGCTCAAACGGCATTGCTCAAAAACTTCATGAATGAATCAAAACCATTTAAATCCCCATCTATATTAAACAACAACTGCATAAATTGAACAGAATAAGTCCCTTTCCATAAGTGAAATTGATGATGAACTGTGTGAAAAAAACATTGTTCTCACCTCCGTATCCATCCTGGTCCAGATCTCCTACGTTGCTGACCGTCATTCCAAACATGGAGTCGTATGTCCCATTGAGACGGATGGGTCGAGCCTGATCGTCCCAGTGACCGAAGGGGTTTAGGTACACATACACAGCTCCACCAATCTCTGCCTTACGGTCAAAGAAATTAGGAGCTCCAACAATCAGATCGGTCCAGCTAGGAACAGAAATAGAGAATTAAAAATTAAAATATTTTATAAAGCAGTTTTCAGGAGACCCTAGAACCTCTTACGACGTTTTTTCTTTAAAGACACCCAGTCTCATCTACTTTACCCCAAATGGTAGAATGCAACTACATACATTTATGCAGGTACTGTACTTAATTACAATTTTGAGGTACTTGTACTTTACTTCCAAATTCCATCTCATACTACTTTATAATTCTGCTCCTCTACATTTCAGAGGAAAATGTTTCACTCCACTACATTTATATCACAACTATGGTTACTAGTTACTTTTAAGATTCACTTTACATATAAAACATGTGTATCAATATATCCAATTTATGCATAATTTTAGATTAAACTGCCCAAAATGATTTAAAGCAATTAAATAAGCTCTACTTCAACCAGCTATAGTAAAGTACTGCAATATGCTAATATCATCCAT
Source organism: Etheostoma perlongum (assembly GCA_026937815.1). Classification (NCBI taxonomy): domain Eukaryota; kingdom Metazoa; phylum Chordata; class Actinopteri; order Perciformes; family Percidae; genus Etheostoma; species Etheostoma perlongum. The sequence continues at coordinate 28,722,220 of CM049374.1, read as the reverse complement.
AATAGTTATTCAGCTATATAGAAATATAACACTGACAGGGCCAATTCTGCCAAACGGGCACATTTTTTAAGATTATAAATAGATATTGCTATAAAAAAATCTTAAAAACACACAATTGTTGTTTGGAAAAAAAGTATTACGTTTTATTTTTATTTTTTCTCTTTAGCCTAACAATACTTGCCTCTACTTGCCTTAAAATACACGTGTGTATTATTTGTATCATCTATTCAAAGATGATCATCTGGACTGACTCCTTACCCGTCCCTGTTCAGATCTGTCGTAGCTACTGAGTACCCAAATGAAGACGCCAGCTCCTCCCCCCAGAAGATGTGCTGCGGCACGAGCCGGTACACATTGTCCTTCCTCAGCAGCACCACTGCCCCTGTGTGATTTGCCCTAGGTGCACCCGCCACAAAGGTCAGCTCCCCGAGGCTCATTATGTCCATGGCCGAGTCCACAGAAAACCCTGTAAGAAAAAGAAGATGGAAGGCAGGACGGAGGGGAAGACAAGGGCCAGGAAGAGGAAAGGATCAGGGGTTAGTATTGACAGAGGGGCTCGGGGGCTCATCTCCTCTCTGTGTGGCTTGTTCTGCTCATCTTCTTACAAATGAAATGCGTGCCTTAAGTGACTATTGATTTTATGCCAAACTCATGATGGGTATTTATGTCCTGTGTGCATGTGTTTGAAGACTGCTGGGGGCCGGCGAATGGTTATGCATCCACTGGTAAGAGCAGGAATGCTGTTTGTGACGGTAACAGAAGGAGATGTATGGGGCTTCACCTAATGTCTCATGAGATTCACGATGCTGCTGCTTTGTATCAGATGCCTCACGTGAAGGCCGGATGTAAACACAGTGGGTGGACGTTAATCAGATTTATAACCTAGAGCAATCCCTCTTTTGTGTGAAAGTGTACGTCTGCATGTGTGTGTGTATAAAGGAATGTGTGCTTGCATATAAATCAGGTATAGCAAAAGAGGGAATGGAGAGGGGGAGGTGTGTGTGTGTGTGTGTGTGTGTGTGTGTGTGTGTGTTTTGTTCATGCCAGATGTGTGTTGAAATGTTTTATCAAGCTGTGAAAAACAGAACATCATATTAAACATTTCACCTGAACAGAAGCAACCACATGCATTTGCATCACTGGTTTAACCCTCCTAGCCCTGAGGCCATTTTTACAGTTCATTTTCCGTCTGGATTTATTTTATATAAAAGCCAATAAAACATCAACCCTGTTGTCTACAGTGAAGATATGAACATCATTTTTTTCAGGACAAACATAGAATATTTGGGGGGACATTTGTTTGTTGTCTTAAAAGCATGCAGAGGAATAAATCCATGCATGGGGGGACATTTGTTGGTCCTGAATAAACATGCAGGGGGAGACACAACATAGACACACAGTGAGCAGCTCCAGGGTGGCAGGTGAGGAATGGAACAGTCAGCTTTGCAGGTCCTGTAAAAACCAACGGACGGGGACAAAGATGCTACTTTTTCCACACAGGGTGGCTTTTAACACAGGCTAGCTACAAGGTTGTCTCTATAAAAATAAATTGGAAATGAAAGCTTAAGGCAGCAAAAGGTTTTTAAAGGGGCCCTGCAACAATGGTAAAGTAATTGCACTATAACTTGCAAATTACAGTGATATTGCACATATTGTACATATGTTTTTGTGTGTATATGTTATACTATTATCCCATCCTTCAGTGCTATTTTTAATATTTTGTTCAATTTTGTCACCTATTTTGTTGTTTTGGTCTATCTAATTTAAAATATGTTCTGTGAGTTGCATGAAGGGGGCTGCAGCTGTTCATTGTGCGATCATGTGCTGCAATGACAATAAAGCTGAACCTTGAGCCTAATTGTTTGGTTTCACTTTATTTGGTTGAAGAAATTATTTAAAATAGGTGGGATACTCTTTAACTTTTTTTTAAATATTTTTTTAAAGACTAAAGACTTTGAGCATAAATGTTGTTTTGACCTGAGAAGTACAAATTACAGAAAGATTTTTTTCTGCTTTTTTGCAAAGGAAAACCTGAACAACCTTTGCAATTGTTGTTCCACCTGGACATGTGGAATCAAGTCTCATGAAAACCAGGCTTTGACCACACACCCTGCAATAAAGAGCTTCTTTCTATTCTCTCTGACTGGATTTTATTCGGCCTTGATGGAGGTAATACTCTTTGAAATGTAATTTACGTTGGTAACATAAAATAGGAAAAGAACTAGAATTTGTTGACATTTTTGATGAATGATAGTTCAGAAAGAAAATAATCAGAAAAAGCTACAACATTGTCTCTATCATTTTAGTAAGCATGTAAATGTGTAGCATATCACCTGGGTTAAGATCAAGGGAAGCATGTGAGTTATAAAGGAAGGCTAAAGGTCATGTGGGAATTAGCGTTGTCAAGGGGAGGGTAAGCAGGCTTGGAAGTATGCGAATAAAGAGATTTATGGCAGACTTAATGAAATGTAATAACTGGAATTATAACAACAAATAGGTTGTGTTTAGCAGACGATGAGTTGCTACAAATGGACACTGAATACCCAGACAATCAAAACATAACAAACATCAACTTTAGTCCAACACTTTGGTCCAGACTGAAATATCTCAACAACTATTTCATGGATCACCATGATGACTTTGGTGAACTTCTGGCTTTACCTCTAGTAGCAGGTCAAAGTGTTCAAAGATCAAGTAAAACATCTCTACATCTACAGATGGGTTGGTACTCTGTACAGACATTCATGGTTCCCAGAAGATGAATCCCTAATGACTTCAGTGATCCTCTGACATTTCTTCTACTGCTGCCATGAGGTTGACATTTGTGGTTTTGAATAAACGGTGTCAACAACTATTACATGGATTACCATGACATTTTGTACCCACATTTATGATCCTTGCAGGATGAATTGTAATAATGTTGGTGATCCCTCAACTTTATATAGCTATGTTTTTAGCACCATCTTCAGGTCAATATTTGTGTGTCCAGTACTTGAGTTTATGACCAAACCTGCTAAACTAATGACATTCCCCTCAGCCTCACCTGTACTTTATTTTTAGAGCCAACAAATGTCACCTGCTAAATACCAGCATAATAGCATAGTGAGTATATTCAACACAGTCTCACGGCAGTTCGTGAAATGGTCACATTATTTAATCTATTAATTTGTGTGCACAGACATGTTAGTCTTGGTTTATTCGTGTTGGTGAGCACAAACTATGATCTAATGTATTTGAATGGGAAGCATGTTTTATAATCACAGCACGACTTCGGTAGTGAGTAGTATGAAAAGCTGAAAATCAGTGCTGGGAGGTTGGTTGAGGTGTTGGATGGGTCAAACATCACAGGAATTTCACCCTGGAGACTAATGTCCTTGTTTTTCTTTTCCTAAACCCAACCGTCCCGTTGTTGTCACACATGCCCCAGAGTCCGCGGACGTCTCCCGCGTGTGGCGTGTCATTTCCCCTTTGTTCTTTTCCTAAACACAACCGTCCTGTTGTTGTCGCTTGTCCCGTTGTTGTTGCGCATAACCCCAGAGACTGCGGATCGTGTTGCATTGTTCTTTTCCTAAACCAAACCACTGTGACTCTGTATAGATGCTTCCCATTACGTGCCGAGCACCACAAAAAAATGGATAAATCTAAATACATTAGATTAAAGTGTGCTCACTACCACAGAAAACAAAACGACATAAACGTGTCCGTGTACACGAATCAATTAAAATTAACGTGACCATTTACAAACTGCCGTGAGACCCTGTTGGTATATTAGCACCCTGACATTAGCATTTAGCTCAAAACACTTTTGTGCCTATGTACAGCCTCACAGAGCGACTAGCTTGGCGTTAGACTCTTTGTCTAAGAGTAAAATAAATTAGTAAAACTATGAAAACTAACAAGAAAACCACCACCACCTGGAAAGTTTCATACCGACACTGTTGGGATTTAAAATTTTATATGTGCTTGCATTATACATTCAAGCTAAAAGGTAAAAGCATTATTTCAACATAAATGAAGACATGTGGGTCATGCATTAAGTTTGTTGTTATAAGTATATAGTTTGTTGTTTGTTGCATTAAGTTGTTTAGCAATACTTTTGTTTTATATATATAAGATGTTCTGGTACATTTTGTTATAACCCAGCTCTACAAATATGTCATAAGCTGAATTGATGATGTTAGAGACATCCTGTCTCTGGTTTCAGTCACCCTTTATGGCCCTACTGCTCTGTTGCTTTCCAAGTCTCTGAGGGTCATAAACCCTCAGTCACATCCCAACTAAAAGATAAGGAATAAGCACAAGACCCCACCCTTTGTGAGATAATACTGGGGGTCTGAGAGCCAGAGAGTCAGACAAAGGAAGGGGAGAGCTGCAACAGCTTGATCCAGGTAACTTTGTCTCAGGATATCCTATGTAATAAAATGGATTCACATTTCAACATCTGAGATTTTGACTACTAATTGAATGAACCCTGAGAATGGAGCAGGATTTAGCTCCAACAATTTGGCGCCCAACGTGGGGCTCGAGGAAGGCACGGACCCATCCTTGAGTAAGTGAACAACTAGGACGAGATGCGTCTCCACATTCAGCCCGGGCACTAAGGAAAGGTAAAGCAGAACCTGTTAATATCAAATCTGCAGCATTGGACATGTACAAAATCTGAATGTGGAACGTGCCTGTATCCTAGTTGCTAAAATTTACAAATTTGATAAGATGTTGATGTGTGAAAAAGTTTAAAATTTTAATGTGTAACATATAGTTTAAGTTTGAAAACGTAGTACTTGCAAGTAGTTAGTAAACCAGATGAAGGGTAATGTATTTCAAAGAGGGAATACATGAAGGTGTAGCCTCCAGTAAGATGTGAACGTAGTTTCTACATTGGGACATAGAAATGAAAGTAGTCTGTATATATTTCAGATGAAGGGTAGTGTATTTAAAGTAAGATACATGAAGGTGTAACGTCTGGATCATGAACGTAGTTTCTACATTGGGACATAGAAATGAAAGTAGTCTGTATATATTTCAGATGAAGGGTAGTGTATTTAAAGCGAAATACATGAAGGTGTAGGATCCGGAGGGTGAACGTAGTTTCTAAATTGGACAAATAGAAACGAAAGTAGTCTGGTGAATCAGATGAAGGGTAGTGTATTTCAAACAGGGGATACATGAAGGTGTAGCGTTCGGGTGACGTGAACGTAGTTTCTAATTGGACAAATAGAAACGAAAGTAATCTGAAAAATGAATAAAAATTTAAAAAAAGGGGAAATAGTATGGCGGAGGCTAAGGCGCAGGAGGAAGGTCTGTTGGAATCAGGACCGTAACCATGGTAACGTTGAAACACGTCGCCGTGAGCACTCCAAAAGACCAGGATGTGCGCATAAAACAAGCACAGGACAATTTAGATCCTGTAGTACAAAAATACCCAACAAATACTGAGAAGCCGTGGTTCTGTCCACTGTGGGACGGAATGCATAAATTACAATAATTGAATGAACCCTGAGAATGGAGCAGGATTTAGCTCCAACAACACACATGCAGACTGACTCAACACACTACAGGCGACAGATATCTACAGACAGAACAGACAACCACCTTGCTGCTACAAAAAGAGACAACCATCTTACTGCCAATGTCAAATCAGCAGCAAGAAGCAGATAGTGAAAAATAATAATACTAAAAATGAAATGAAATGAAATGAAATGAAAGGAAATTAAATTAAATTAAATTAAAGTTTTACTGAGACTCTCCAGTTTGGGATGGCTGTCTCTTTATAACAGTACAGGTGATACGGTCCCACGTAGGACATAGATTACACATTAAAAATCTAACTGGAATTAGCAGAAAGGATTAAACGAAGACAGAGGAGGAGAGCGGGACTACTTTCACTACAAGCCCACTCCGGTCCAAACAAAAACACCTCACGCCTACAAACCTAAGTAGCTATTATGAGCTACATCCTCAAACGATGTGGGCCGGCTGGAGGGCTCCAGAGTTTTGTACAGCAAAGCATCTTCAATGGGGCTAGCCATGAACAAGAGCCCTATGGCCCAAGACAGGAAAAAGAAAGACAGAGAGAGAAAGAGAGATGGAGGGACGAGTGTGGGAGAGGAGTGATGGGGTGGTGAAATGGTGATGGTGGGGAAAAAAGAGTGGAAAAAGAAGGGGAGAGGGAGGTGCAAGTGAGACAGGCTGTGATTGATTGGTGTTTTGTCTTTGAGGTGCCGCAGCGGTAGTGTAAAACCACTGGGTACCTGGAGGAGAGACGACGTTTAAGGCTGACTGCACCCTGACTGGTTGTACACCACCCTATTCAAAGTGTTTTCTTGTGCTAGAGGGTGGTGGATGGAATGAGGATAACATTGTTGTTGGGGTAATTTGTAAATAGATCCCTTGTTTGCTCATGAAAGGGAGGAAGGCCAAACTGTGCTGGCATCATACATTCATGTCGAGCCAGTAATACGGTCTGGACAATTTTCAAATGTCCGCCCACATTCACACGGGAAAGCATTGGTTGAGTCACATTCAGGGCTCTGTAAATCACACACAGATCCAGACTCATCCAGAAATAATCCACAGGGGATGACTAGTTTAAGGCAGTTTGGCAGCTGCTACCATTACTAGCTCCTGTGGTTTTGGCAGCCATGTTGGAGTACAGTCCGAGCCCTAGTGTCGCCCTCCACCGACCCTCTCTTTCTCTGCTGTGCACAGGCAGCAGTGAGCAGGGAGGGTGAATCCTACCCAGGTAACTGTGGGAAGCCACAGGGATGAGCTGGGCATTAAGTTGTTTCTGATCTGCCACCTCGTAGGGCCCGTCGTCATAGAAACCAAGGTCAAGCAGAGTCTGGTTTAGGAGCTGGACCCGCATCTCACCTGGAATGGAAACAGGTGAGGCCACAGAAAAGCAACAAGCACACACAGCAGACATCGGAATACTAACACTTGTATTGCTTGTTGCATACATATCCCAAATCTGTTCCGTATTTAATGCAAAAAAAATTTCATGAGATTTATTCTTTTTTTTTAAGGATTTTCCTGAAGCTTTCCCACCACCATTTACAATTTATTTATTTTGTGTCAATCATAAGCAGCTACTCCATTTCTTTTGTGCATAGCATTGGAAGTGAGAGAGTTGAGTCCATAACACACTGTGTCAATTGCAGGAACTGAGATAAATTAAGACATTGATCTACGGTGGCCGACAGGGGCAAACACACTGCAATTGAAGAAAACTCATGCAAATAGACAAAACACAAGCAAATTAAGAAAACAACTTCATTAATTTTATAAAACGTGTGCGCAGCATTTAGCAAACGCGCTGTAAACCAGTCATTGAGATAGCTTTATAGAGACCTTGGAATTTATCAAACTGAATAAATCCCGCCTGAACATATAAACACAAAACTGCTATTTCCATCGTGTTGTAAGTAAGATATCTGCTGAAAAAGTTGTATTTGTTAGCAGGATTGTGTATCGTTTAGTTCAAAAACATCCAAAACACCAAAGTACAAAGACATAGCAGACCAGACGCAAGCTTTTATTTTGAAAAGTCAAAGCTCGGTGATGGCAACAGCCGGGAGGACATGAGACGGGAGCATTGACTATATATTAGTAATATGTTATATTAATAATATTAATTTAATATACAGTCTATGAACGGGAGGTATTGGACAGGAGGTCTCCAGGCTGCAGCCATAACAGACTCTAATAAAAAGGCAGAGCGCTCTCTCCCCGTGGGGTCAAAGATCAGCTGTTCCACTTAGTGCTCCCTCTAGTGGCCTGGAGAACGTCCGTTGTGTAATCTGTATGCAGCGTTTTTTTGTTGCATTTGCTTTTCTTTTTGTATCGCTTCTGTGTTTGCAGCTTGTTTGTGTATTTGGTTGTGTTGTGTGTATTGGCAGTGTGTTTTTGTATTTGGTTGTGTTGTGTGTATAGCACGTTTGCTAAATGTTGCACATACGTTTTGTCAAATCAATGAAGTGGTTTTCTTAATTTGCTTATGTTTTGTCCATTTGCATGTGTTTTCTTAAATTGCATGGTGTTTGCCCCTGTCGGCCACCGTATTGATCTCCTGCGCAAACAATATAAATCAATCCAGTAACTGCTTGCTGCACCAGATAAATCTCAGTGCATTCTTTAATGAAGTGCATGCCATTGCCATGTCCAATCACTAGATTGGTTCATAAATTGATTTGTTTGTATTATATATTACAAATTGTCCTGGTTATAGTGCTGTTTTAATTAGACAGTTCATGTGGATTGGCCATCTTCTCTAGCTCACATTAGTTGCAACTTCTACTGTTTTTTATATCCATTGAAAATTGTCACAGTATTCAATAAAGAACATCATCCTAAAATCCAAAAAGGTTAACATTTGGCACATCATAATGGTGCAGCACTAATAAGTGCAAAAGTGGGGTCATTGATATAATAATAAAAATAGTAATAATACTTAAGGCTATTTCATACAGCATGTGTACAGATGCTGAAGTTGTTTGCTCACAATTTAGGTACGACATATTGAGAAGGCAAAATATAGCTCTCAGATTGGGTTAAAATGTGTTAAACACCAAAGTTTCAGATTTCTTGTTGCTACCACCTAGTGTCCTGAAAATAATCAATGCAGCTTTAAAGGCTCTGAACACCCACACAGGTGTTTCTAGTTAATGTGGCTGATTAGACCTCTTCCCAGGACTGTGTGGATGTGAGAGCTCCGTTGCACCTGTTACAGTAGGACAAATTACACCTTTATCATTCTTATTGGTAGATAAAGACTTGTGACTCACACTCTGGCCCGCCTTCAACTTGAGCAAAATTCTAATCAGCCACTGAATAAACTGTGTGAGTGTCCAGAGGCTTTAAAACTGCAACACCACAATAGTCAACACATTCTTGTATGATATCATACAAAAACTAGGACTGCCCACTGGTCACATGGCATCGGCTCCCAAGCTCCGTGCTACAGGGTGACAATTGCTAGCTGTCACTACAGGAAGAAAAACGCGTTTCCTGGGTGAAAGCCTTTGTTTTCCCCCGGAAAGCAAACTCCACTGCCTGGCTTGAAAAGAGAGTGGAGCTTGAAAAACGTCCCCCATCACCCCGAGCACTTCCCTACATGGCCAGCTGCGTTATTATACAGCAGCAGTTTAAAAAAATTAAGAATGTGGAAATCACACGAATTACAGTGCTTATCTTTTCATGAGAACGGTTTACAATGGTACAAATCTCTCCATTGGAAGTAGCATGTCAGCTTTTTCACAGCCTTGTTTCCTTTAGTCCTCTGCAGGTCAATCAGACCCCTTACCTTTCCAGTTGTAAGTTCCTGGAGCTCCGAACAGAATATAGTTGTTGTCTGGGGTGAAACTGACGGACGTTCCCTGCTGACAGAAGCCAAACTGCTCATGTCCCTGAGGCCGACCCTCGCAGAACTTCCACTCCCCTCCGTCCAGGTCATCTCGCTCTGTCAGGTCCTCACTCAGGACGTAGCAGCGTCCAATGGGGTCACGAGTCTCTGAAGGTTGACCTACACGTTGCCTGAGCTCATACAGGTGAGCACAGGTCTGGTGAGGGACAGGAAATCGCATTATAAGGATTTACTGTCCTTGAAAAACAAGAAATTAATTGACTCTTTCAGAAAGTCAACTCTTTACCCTCATACATAAAGGCCTAAAAGTTAGTACAATTTAACAGATGAACCAATTGTGAAAATGTGCCTTGTACGTTTACAAATCAATGGCAGGCTTTTTTTTTTTAAACACAACAAAGAATAAGCTTCCTGAACTGATGCAATTACAGAATTTGGTCTTCACTTACCACCACCTTCCCTCCAATCCCTTGACTCTTGACGGTGACTCCCAGCCACTGGTTGTCTTTGCTCTCTCTGTCCAGACTCACTGAGGGAAAACATAGAAGGAAATGGTAATCATACTGTAGTTGTTTCCATATTTTAAACCAATTAGGATCTGAGCCACAGCAGGCAAACAGCACTTTGTTATTCAACTGAGTAATCAAGTTAAGATTATAGTAAACTGTTTTACTAATGCAATGCAAATGACTAAGTATACATACAATTTAGAGTAAGTACATTTTAATGACAACATTAGTTAGAAGCTTTCAAATAAAAAGGTATGATGGCTTTTACAATCAGTTAATCTTGCAGCATTAACTGCAATTTAACCTAAAAGGCTATTTAGGTTAAATATAGTCTGAGAGGAAAGATAAAGTCGATAAATTATATAGTTGATGATCTTTGTGGAAAATAAAATAAAAGAAAGCGCAGGCAGTATACAAAAAAAATCTCCTGCAACCAATAATTTTCATTATTTATTAATCTGCCTATTTTCTGATTTAATTGAAATATAATATATTCATCAATTTATTTATATGATAACTTTTATCTGACCAAAAGCTGAAAACCTAGAAGTTCAAGGCATAATAAAAAAACAACAACAAAAGCAATAATAATAACAAGAACAACAGCAAATATTCACATTTCAAAAAACTAGAACAGAAATATCTTTGGCCTTTTGGCTTATACAATCCTTAGTTGATTGTCACAATTGTTGCTCATTCGATGAGCAGCAAATTGTCACTGCTAATCAATTAACTGACTAATCGTTTCAGCTCTACACTCACCTTCTCCATCAATATCCACTCTCTCGCAATCGTACTCCTCGGGGGTGATTGGACACCTGAACAAGGCTCCTGGCCGGCTGCCTCTCAGCGGGCCCTGCCCCGCTGCCTGCGGTGCCCCAACCAGGATCCTGAAGAAAACATCACATTGAACATTTAATTGTAATAAATATTAAAATAATAAAAAAGATTGATTGCTGATTTTACCGTAGTATGTGTCATAGGTTCATGACAGAAAATATCGTCTTAGTTCCACTTTTAGTTGCAGTGGTTAAACACTATTATTGACGTTATTATTTCACACGTGACCGGTGGCTAATTTCACACTTTAGCCTAATCCACCATTACTGTGAAGAACAAACACCTGCACTTCAAGCTATTCAAGTCCTGCTGACACCACCTACAGTTGAACATGTTATCTTGACTTAAGTTGATTCAAAACAGCTCTGTGACGTCTTTAAGTACTGTATCTTGTTTGAACTAACATGCTGTGGCTCATTATCAATCATCCTACACTATCAAGACAATGAAAAGTTGTATTCTCTGTGAGGTGGTTGCTGATATTTTAGGGCCAGTGTCCCTGCCCTCTGCCTTATTAGGAGCGGCTGATTCAGGCTAGGATGCTATTTAAAAACTGAATGTTGAGCCACATTCCACCCAACACCGTCAGCCATGGCCTATGCATGGAAGCGAGACGTGGGGAAACAGAGGCGAGGAAATAGATCAGAGAACAAAGAGCAGATTGTACTGTAAGGTGAAAAAAGTGAGAGGGATCAACCTTTAACTGGGTGCCACAACAATAGCAGTTGCAAGGTGTGCCTGCTGCCTACATATACAGTAATTATTACAGTGATGTACTAGCTGTAATGCCTTTGGGAAAGGTTCTCATCCAGCGTAAGGACGAAAACCTTTGTCCTCACTCTCATCCAAACAATCATGACCACACACTGACACAAAAACTACCTCTGATACTGCAGAGAGTGCCAGATAGCTTAACTTTCTATTTTCTTCTCTTTCCAGACAAGTACTTCTGTTAAGGTGCAGCTGTGTGTTGCCTCTGGAGTGATCCCCCTCACCTTAATGAGTAAGAACCCCTAACAGCCACACAGAGCCAAGTGATCACAGAGGTAATGTAAAATAACAACTGCTAAACATCACTGATGGTCTACATAAAAAAACTTGACCAAACGGGGGTTAAGCTAACACAAACGTGTATTAAACAAAAAGGATTTAAGAGGAAGAAGGTATCACTAAAAAAGACCTGATAAGATCTGATCCCCCTCTCATAGCTCAACATTCCTGGGGAGCGCTGGTTTATGTTAGGAGTTGAGGTGATACCTATCTTTCCCCTAACATGTGCAGACACACTGGCAGGTGTCAGGGTGCAAGGTGGGAGGTCTGTTAAGCTCTTATACCGCCGGTATTTGGCGGAGAGATTTGGATTGCTCCCAACCTGTCCATGTGCTTAAACATTACATTTTACCAACTTTGACAGACACAAATTATTCTTTGCGGAGAAAACACCATGAAAGTCATAAAGTATATGCAGCGAAAAAACTAAACGATTAGGGGCCTTGGCCATCTTTCAAGTCAAGAGGTACGCATAAATTAGAAGCAGGGCTAAGAAACAAATCTCTACTTTTATCATAAAATACATAATGTAGATGGCACATACTTTATTGTCATTTTAGATAATGGGTCCAACCAGCACTTAAAAAACAAAAATTTACAGTGGAAGAGAGTGAGGATTGAGTTAATGTAAGGGAATTTTACACTGTGTTAATTTGGCTTTATATTTTGTCATTTATTTTAGCATGAATTACTAATTATATTTACTAGCAAAATATGCCTCCATTGTCTCAAATATGAGTAAATAAAATGTGAAAAAAAAAATCATTAGTTACCCTTTTTAAGAACATGTATTCACTCATTCCCCTTCATTATTACCTAAAATGAAAAGCAACTTTGCTTGAAAAGTCTAAAGGTTTAAGAGAACAAGGTTATGGTGTCTGTGTGTCTTTAACCATCGTCACAGCCCTGAATATTTTATTTGTGAATCTGTTTGTACCAAGTTAAGTGACTGAGTTAATCAGAGGTTAATCATGTTAAACATACTGACAGGCACACATGTCCCAAATTTGACACAGATTGTCGTGACTGAATGCTTTCATTTTTTGTCCTTTACTCACTTCTTAGCTCACTTCATTGTTCAGGATTGAGTCAGTGCCTGAATATGATCTCCACTGCCAAGCTCATCTTTCACTAAACCCATATTTGATATTGAGTGTGTGTGTGTGGGTGAGTGTGTAACATGAGTGGTTGTGGGTACACTGTTAGACTTAGCTGTAATTTCTACAGTTACTTACCACAAAATGCCCAGTAAAATACCATAATTTTCTTTTCCGGTTAATTACTGTAATAAACATTGCATTATGGGTATTAACATTTCATTTACAGTGATTTACTGTATATTTTGAATTTGCGGTACACTGTTAGACTCTACTGTATTTCTACAGTTACTTACCACAAAAATGCCCAGTAAAATACCATAACTTTCTTTTCTGGTTCATTACTGTAATATGCATTGCATTATGGGTAGTAACATTTAATTTACAGTGATTTACTGTATTTTTTGAATTTGCGATAGTCTGCTGTAAAACAACAGCAGTAGTGCTACTGTAGGTGAATAAGACAGACTTAAATAAAATTGTTAGTTCATGTTATAGAAGCATAGAAATTAAATGGAAAAATAAAATATCTCTATAAAATTAAATTATTTCATTTTATAGAGATATTTTACATTTTATTTATTATGTTTTTAGCAGTGAAGGTAATTTAAAATTGTGACATGCGTTTCAGCAGTGTAAATAACTTATTGAGAGTTGTGGAGACAAACAAGAAAGGGATCACATAAATGCTTGACCGCCATATTTGACCTCTGACCTCACGACTTCCAAAGAATAGCGGGTAGATACTTCAAAGGTGTTGAACGAAGTAGGCTCGAGACATCAAAGGAGTGCCGCATTGGTCCGCGCGCACCAGAGTCCGGTCACCCACACTACTCAGAGAGAGCTGGAGAAGCGTTAAGGTAAGATAAATCTTTGCTAATTCTGTGACATTAAAATCTCTGCTGATAAGCCTTCGCAAGCGGCGACGTTAGGTTACCGACCTGTGTCATAGCTTGGCTAGAGCAAGCTGTTAACTAGCTTCCCCCCCAAGGAAGTTGGAGCTTAACATTTTGCCCGTGGTTTAGCTAGCTGTAATTACGACGTTCGGTAAAGCTAACACAACTCGTTTAACATGCGCTGTTCGGGACATCTTTTTTACTTTACTGTCAGACCATTGCCTGAAATACAATGTAACATATATTCTGGAAGTTTAAGGTCGGTTGCTGCTAGCTTTTGAGCTAGCTGTTGCCGCATTTTGGCTAACATTACCTCCGGTTAATGCTAACGTTATATTCAGCGTGTTGGTTGGTTTGTCAGTGTTTTAGAATGATTAAGCTAAACTCATTACAGCTGTGTTATAGGCCTAGTATAGGCTACGCGGTTATATTAGTGGAAGTAAAGTTAACATTAAACCGTTACCTTTACATTTGCCCATCTAGTTAACATTTAGGCTATGTCTTTTTTTTTAAAAACACACAACAAAAGCACCCATTCTATATGTCGGGTGACAGGAAAAGCGTCTTTAAGTAATGTTACTGTGATGGATGGAAAGGAAAAATAATCTTGGTAGGTTTTTTTAGCTAAAGACGTGTGCTAAATTTAATTCAATGGTAACCACAATTAGCTCTAGTTTTGGTGTCTTCAGCATTTATGGAGAGCAGTTTTTTTGCCTTGGCTTCAGGGTTTGGCCACTTAAAACCATCGTGACGTCCAGCACAGATTTGCCTGTAATGTGATATTTCATATAGTTCATCCTTTTTAGTGTATGAGACTTAAGCTAAAGAGTGTGTAACTAAAAGCATATGGTTTTAGGAGTTGAGTCATAGCTACCATGGTTTATGGGGGAAAAGAAAAGTAAAATTTAAAAATGTATTTTTCTAGCCACTTAAACTTAAATTTGATGGATTGTTCAACAAGTTGTTTAAGGACTCTTTATAATGGCATAGTGATTAACTTTTAACACATCACATAACATTCTGTGTTATTCTAACTATATAAAAGTTACCTACATTATACTGGTTACCTGCATACTAATGCATTTTTTTTATCTTGTTGTAATTGTGTTTATAACTCCATGCATTCACTTTAAAATATAAAATTTCATCATTTCATATGTAGAACAACAACCAGTGACTAGAACAACAGAGAGAGACGGGAGGAAGAAGAAAGCTGGAAGAAGGTCTGACCCCATGACCCACAGGAGCACATGATCCCTTTCAACAATCTGTCATCATACAACAAAAAGTAAGTACAGGTGTACGTTTTGCAACCTGTGTACTCTAGAATTAGAAATATTCTGTAGACATGTGAAAAAACATCAACACATGGCAAGCTATAGGTTTGCATGTGGAAAGGAGCAATGTCCCTGTAGAAAACTCCCTGCTGGACAGATGAGCATACGTCACTCCTTGGACTCACGCATTTGCGCACATGCGCAGTTTCACCTTTCCCTTTGTAGTTCGCTGCGGACATGAACATAGCTGCTCCTAAAGTTGCACATTACTTATGTAAATCTTCTGTTGTGTTGCTGTGTGCGTTATCGAGAAACGTAAGTGCACAATTTTATGTTCATGCAAGTCGAGCGTGTATTTTAGTTTGTGTAAGTCAACATGATAGTGTCTTTCTTCATAAAGTTCATAAATCATAGTTCAGAATAGCATGCTAATGTCTACCGTAATGCTAAGAACGTGCTGCAGACTGTACCGTTCAGAAACAATAGTTAATACTTATTAATGGATGCATGTTATTACAGCGTTCTACATGTGTTAATTACAATCCTGCAGAGGATTAGTTCAGCTGTTGCACTCGCGATGGTGTCGATGGTTTGCTTGTTGAAGCGCACTTCAGCACGTCATCCACATACCGCTGTTATGTTCATTTATGGTCTTAGATCGCCATCTAGTGGTCAATATATATTACTACATAATGAAACCCGTATGCTTTACTATGTTGCATTGTGTTGATTTCCATTACTATCCGGTATTGTCTAGTTGTTTACACAGCAACTATTTGTTACCTAGCAATTGTATCTATTGCAGAACGAGTTGCTTATTGTTCTTTATTGGTATATGTGCATTCAGTATGTACATTTTATATTTACTGTATATTCTGTGTTTCTTTATGTTACAGAAGACCACACACACACAACCACAAACACACCTATACAAGCGTGTAATGCAAGCAACAAGCACTGTATTCAATGCTGGATCTGGATGCCAATAAATCTGTTGAACTAAAACCAAAGGTTGCAGCAACTCTCTTACCGGAGTACATAGCCAGTTTGGGGTAGCACCAGAGATAACGTACACGGACTTCACAGTCCCACTTCCTTTAAACAGGAACCACGAACACATACATACATACATATATACATATGTGTGTGTGTGTGTGTGTGTGTGTGTGTAAATAAAGGGCTGTATTTGAAGATGACTGCTCTTGATAATGAACATTTTAAACCTGTTTTTCTTTTAAGATTCTTCTTAAGGATCAACCCAGATGAGGGCACCAAGTACACTGCTACAGTGGCTACAAGCTAGAGGATGGATACCCGACCCGAAAGCCCGACGGACCCGGCGGTACCCGACGGGTCGGGCCGGGTTTGGACAGATTTTTTAGAAAGGATGCTCGGGTTCGGTCGGGCTCGGTCACATCAGCGCGATAAGGCATTGAACATTTTGAATTTAAAACAGCTTAAAATAAATGTCAAATATTACCCTAACATCCGTCTTCCTGTGTGCTGTGACAACGAATGACGTGCGTAGTAAGCTACATGTGGCAGCGCAACGATGGAAGATGTTAAAAAGAAGTTGGCCGCAGGAGATTTTAAAACTATTGAAAACGAAGGAAAGTCAGCTGTGCATTGATGCGCTCATCTGTTGACATTTCCGAATGCCTACAATTGCTTAATAAAAGCGGGCTTTCCACACAAACAAACGTACATGTGTCATTAGTATGAGAAACAAATGCGATTTTAACTGTGTCGGGCTCGGGTCGGGCTCGGACATAAATATCTTAATGACTGTCGGGCTCGGGTCGGGTTTGGTTACTGCTCTGTCGGACGCGGGCCGGGCTCGGACAGAAAAATCCGGCCCGATCCGCACTCTACTACAAGCCACAAGACTAGAGTCGTCCAAAGAAAGGTGACGAGCATCAGCTACAGAGTCACCACTTTTCTCCAATGGCTCACGGAATTTGAGTGGAAGACACCAAACTAGGTAAGCATTTTCTTGTGTGATATAATATAGTTAACATAAAAAAAATGATTACTCAGTACGATGAAGTAGTGCAGCTACGTACCCTGCCTGCTACAACATTGACACAACTAAATCATCTTGTATTTACCACTTGTGCAAGCAGAGGTCACAGTTATGCAGCAAAAGCTACAAAGTGTTGTTTTAATTTAAGTTATCTTAGTTTTTTTTTTTATATATATAAAAGTGACTGATAAGAACAACAATGTTTGAAGTTGGTCCATTACTGAGCGAGAACACTGTGACCTGCAGCTTTCAAACCGGCTCTAATGTAATCATATAGGGCAAATGTGCGCCGTCAATTTCGGCCCACTAAAAGTTCTGTTTTTGCCACTGATGGTGTCAAATTATTATTTTAAGTTTCTGACACCATTTGGAAAGGATCCCTACTGAGATTGACCTTTTATTTAAAGAGGAAGATCCTTAGTTAGATCAGAAATCACCATCACCAAACCCATCGACAGACAGCAAAAGAAAGTAGAAAGAACCTTTGAATTATCTGGGGACTTCACTACTGGTGACTATTTTTGTATACTGTCATATTCTGTTTTTGCACAAGTTGTAAGTCTGTTAACAGTTTAGATGAGATAAACTCATGACCATTTCTCTGCTTCTCATACAGTCCAGTATGGACCCCCCCCCACCAGAGCATCTCTGGATTGGAGGCTCCATCTTGGCCTCTCTGTCCACCTTCCAGAAGATGTGGAGCAAGCAAGAGTACCATGGGTCCAGCCTTCACTAATCCTTCTAAGCAGACTGTTCTTCCTTCCCCTTCCCAACCAAAGCCCAACAACTTCAGCTTTGTGGTAACAAACACGCCATATTTTGTATACATTTGCAAATACAGGTTATTTAGATTTCTGGGGGATTTAAAAAATGCTCAATTTGTTTTGAGAATCAATTCAAATGGTAACTACATTGTTCAGACATGTATTCGCCTCTGAATTCTGCCCAGTGTTTGGCGCATATTTAGACATTGTTTTAGCATCGCTTGTATGTCAATTTTCTGTTATTTTGCACTTTCAGAGTTAAAAATATCTTGTTCCTGATGTTTGTACCTGAAAATAAAAATGTATTACTTTTGTACATGGGCTAAAGTCAGTTATTTGGAATTTATTAAAATCAAAAGCATTTATGTAAAATATTTAAAATTGTTTGTACAGCCAATGCCAAATAGTGTAATATATTGTGAACCACAATTACAGTAAAACTATAATACAGCAAGTATTACAGTATTATTTAGCAATTTATAATTACAATATGATTACTGTAAGGGTATTATACAGTAAAACTAAGTTACAGGAAGGGTATTTTTACTACTGTAAAACTAAGGTACAGTAAGGGTATTATTACTGTAAAACTAAATTACAGTAAGGGTATTATACTGTAAAAAACATGTACAGTTATGATACTGTAATCGGGTAGTTACAGTAAGTTACTGGCAATGTGTTGACAGTAAGTTACTGTAAGGGTATAATACTGTAAAAAACATGTACAGTTATGATACTGTAATTGGGTAGTTTCAGTAAGTTACTGGCAACGTGTTGCCAGTTAGTTACTGTAAGGGTATAATACTGTAAAAAACATGTACAGTTATGATACTGTAATCGGGTAGTTACTGTAAGGGTATAATACTGTAAAAAACATGTACAGTTATGATACTGTAATCGGGTAGTTACAGTAACTTACTGGCAGCGTGTTGCCAGTAAGTTACTGTAAGGGTATAATACTGTAAAAAACAAGTACAGTTATGATACTGTAATCGGGTAGTTACAGTAACTTACTGGCAACACGTTGCCAGTAAGTTACTGCAAAAATACAATAAAAAGTCTAACAGTGTATGTTGTTGCTGCTGTGGGCCTGAATGGGAGATATCAGGGCCTTGAACCCAACAGTGATGGTGTCTAGTGAAATACCCACATTCAATTCAATTCAGTTCAATTTTGTTTACATAGCACCACATCACAACAACATTTATTGCACAGCGCTTTTCATTAAAGAGCAGGTCTAGACCGTACTGTGTGATGTTATTTACAGAAACCCAACAATGAATCGTGATACCACAGAACCTGTGGTGTGTGTGTGTGTGTGTGTGTGTGTGTGTCATTGTGATTGTTTAATGTGTAATCTGCTTTGCCAGGTTGTATATACAGATTAGATAATGTACCTGGACCCTGTCTGCAACAGCAACTCCCCCTGACAAACTGATTAAACAAGGCTTAGAGTTTACAGCCATGCTAAATGTGAGCAGATGCGTGCCCCATGGTTCAGTTCTGGTGGCGCTCCTTTTTACTATTCACTTTAATAGTCCTACTTTTGATATCCCATACGAAAACCTCTGAGCTTTATCTTGGTATGTGGTGCTGCTTTCCTGGCAAGGGCACTTGGCAAGGAGATTTTCAATCTCAGCGAAGCTCTTTCCTGGTTAAATTGGAATATTGTTATATCATTATTATGTCTTAATGGTATTTGTATTTATTATAAGGCTTCCCATTAGCTGATGCCTAGATGACCTGCTAGTTTTCCGGTGGTCCAACAAAAACAATAGTTTAGCAACTTTGTGTAGCGTTGATTTTGGAATTTTTAGGCATGGTATACTGTGTTTTACATGTATGTGGTTTTAATTGCATCTAGGAACTAGAAAATTCCGCAGAAATTGTATCAGTGTGCCTGCTACTGGGTGCACATCCACATACACACACATTGGAAACAGCAGTTAGGAGTCAGTTGGTCAACATTGTCTCCAGGGAACAGTGTCATGATAGGTGTGTCTGTGTCTGAGTGTGTGTGTGTGTGAGTGTGGGTGAGTGTGTTTGTGTGAGAGAGTGTGTGTGTGTGTCTGTGTCTGAGTGTGTGTGTGTGTGTGTGAGTGTGTTTGTGTGTGAGAGTGTGTGTCTGTGTCTGAGTGTGTGTGTGTGTGTGTGTGTGGTGTGTATGTGGGTGTGTGTGTGTTGTGTGTCTGTGTGTGTGTGGTGTGTATGTGGGTGTGTGTGTGTTGTGTGTGTCTGTGTGTGTGTGTGTGTGTGTGTGTGTGTGTGTGGTGTGTGTGTGTTGTGTCTCTCTGTGTGTGTGTGTGTGTGTGTGTGTCTGTGTCTCTGTGTGTGTGTGTGTGTCTGTCTCTGTCGTGCTGCAGCCCCTCCCTCTTTCCTCTCAGTAACAGAACATGTTGCTATGGTGATTTCATCAAAAAAGGTGCGAGATACTTTTTTTTAATGTTACCTGTCAGCAGTTGCTGAGCCTAGCGCGAAAAGTATTAGTCCGATAGACTCCATAGTTACATGTCTGCGACCGGCACAAGATTCCCTACATTTTGACCAACTATGATGTCTAAAGAGGTAAAACTGGAGGAGAGAGACAAATTTGTTTGGGGAAGAAATCACTGAATCGTACTGGTTTTTTCACAGCTTCTGTCGACAGTTGGTGGATCACAGCCAACAATTTAAGTCCGATAGACTCCATAGTTACATGTCTGCGACCGGAACACAATTTCCTACATTTTTACCAAAAATGATGTCTGAAGACTAAAAACTGGGGGAGAGAGAGCAATCGTACTGCAGCCCCCCCCTCTATCTCTCACCATCCACCACATACACACACATTGGAAACGTCAGTTAGGAGGCAGTTGGTCAACACGGTCTCCAGGGAACAGTGTCATGATAGGTGTGTGTGTGTGTGTATTTCTGTATGGGTGTATGTGTGTGTGTGTATTTCTGTATGGGTGTATGTGTGTGTGTGGTGTGTATGTGTGTGTGTGTGGTGTGTGTGTGTTGTGTCTCTGTGTGTGTGTTGTGTCTCTATGTGTGTGTCTCTGTGTGTGTGTTTGTGTGTGTGTGTGTGGTGTGTATGTGGGTGTGTGTTGTGTGTCTCTCTCTGTGTGTGTTGTGTGTCTCTCTGTGTGTGTGTTGTGCGTGTGTGTGTCTGAGTGTGTGTGTGTGGTGTGTATGTGGGTGTGTGTTGTGTGTCTCTCTGTGTGTGTGTGTGTCTGTGCGTGTGTGTGTCTGAGTGTGTGTGTGTGTGTTGTGTGTATCTCTGTGTGTGTGTTGTGCGTGTGTGTGTCTGAGTGTGTGTGTGTGTTGTGTCTCTCTCTGTGTGTGTGTCTGTGCGTGTGTGTGTGAGTGTGTGTGGTGTGTGTGTGTTGTGTCTCTGTGTGTGTGTGTGTGTGTCTGTGCGTTTGTGTGTGCGTGTCTGTCTCTGTCGTGCTGCAGCCCCTCCCTCTTTCCTCTCAGTAACAGAACATGTTGCTATGGTGATTTAATCAAAAAAGGTGCGAGATACTTTTTTTATGTTATCTGTAAGCAGTTGGTGAGCCTATTGGTGAGCCTAGCGCGAAAAGTATTAGTCCGATAGACTCCATAGTTACATGTCTGCGACCGGCACAAGATTCCCTACATTTTGACCAACTATGATGTCTAAAGAGGTAAAACTGGAGGAGAGAGACAAATTAGTTTGGGGAAGAAAACACTGAATCGTACTGGTTTTTTCATAGCTTCTGTCGACAGTTGGTAGATCACAGCCAACAATTTAAGTCCGATAGACTCCAGAGTTACATGTCTGCGACCGGAACAAGATTCCCTAAATTTTCACCAATAATGAAGTCTGAAGACTGAAAACTGGAGGAGAGAGAGCAATTTGTTTGAGAAACTTCCAGAGATCCGTACCGAAGCCTCCCACTCTGTCGTCCACTCTAACTCTGAACATTCCGCCACATACACACACATTGGAAAATCTGAGACGGTCTGAAAACGGGACGAAACGTCAACTGTGATTTGGGAGAAACCGTGCTTGATATCTGAACGCCCATTCAGCCCAATAAACGCCAAAGTCTTGTGTTCGGTTTAAACTTTTAATCATGTTTCTACGTTAAAGTATGGCGACACAGCACGGTCCCAAAGAGGGGGCGTTTTGAGCGATGTTGAGCGATTTCCCGAACATTTCCCATTCAAGTCAATGAGAGATTTTTGCCGTATTTTGGCCGATTTCGGTAAAACCACGCGGCAAATCTCTTAGAAAAGTCATAGCACACCATTCCCGATCATTACCCACATGTCGGTGAAATGTGGTGCGCGTGTTGGCAACGCTTTGGGACTAGTAGCGGGACGAAATTTGGCGGAAGATGAAGAATAATAAAGGCGACAAAAATGAGACAAAAAGTCGACAAAAAGGTGACAAAAAGGTGACGGAAAGGCGACAAAAAGGCGGCAAAAAGGCAACAAAAATGAGACAAAAAGTCGACAAAAAGGTGACGGAAAGGAGACAAAAAGGCAACAAAAAGGCGACAAAGAGGCGACAAAAAGGAGACAAAAAGGCAACAAAAAGGAGACAAAAAGGAGACAAAAAGGCAACAAAAAGGAGACAAAAAGGAGACAACTAGGCGACAAAAAGGCGACAAAAAGGAGACAAAAAGACGATGAAAAGTTGATGAAAAGGTAACAAAAAGGCGACAAAAAGGCGACGGAAAGGCGACAAAAACGTGATGAAAAGGCGACTAAAAGGCAACAAAAAAGCAACAAAAAGGCAACAAAAAGGCAACAAAGAGGCGACAAAAAGGCAACAAAAAGGAGACAAAAAGGAGACAAAAAGATGATGAAAAGGCAACAAAAAGGCAACAAAAAGACGACAACTACGTGACAAAAATGTCATAACTAGGCGACAAAAGGCGACAAAAAGGCGACAACTAGACGACAACTAGACAACAAAAAGGCGACAACTAGGCGACAAAAAGGCGACAAAAAGGAGACAAAAAGGTGACAAAAAGGCAACAAAAAGGAGACAAAAAGGCGCCTAAAAGGAGACAAAAAGACGACGAAAAGTTGATGAAAAGGTAACAAAAAGGCGACAAAAAGGCGACGGAAAGGCAACAAAAAGGTGATGAAAAGGCGACTAAAAGGCAACAAAAAAGCAACAAAAAGGCAACAAAAAGGAGACAAAAAGACGACGAAAAGTTGATGAAAAGGTAACAAAAAGGCGACAAAAAGGCGACGGAAAGGCGACAAAAAGGTGATGAAAAGGCGACTAAAAGGCAACAAAAAAGCAACAAAAAGGCAACAAAAAGGAGACAAAGAGGCGACAAAAAGGCAACAAAAAGGCAACAAAAAGACGACAACTATGTGACAAAAATGTCATAACTAGGCGACCAAAAGGCAACAAAAAGGCGAAGAAAGAGGCGACAAAAAGGCAACAAAAAGGAGACAAAAAGGTGACAAAAAGGAGACAAAAAGGCGCCTAAAAGGAGACAAAAAGGTGACAAAAAGGCAACAAAAAGGCGACAAAAATGAGACAAAAAGTCGACAAAAAGGTGACAAAAAGGTGACGGAAAGGCGACAAAAAGGCGGCAAAAAGGCAACAAAAATGAGACAAAAAGTCGACAAAAAGGTGACGGAAAGGAGACAAAAAGGCAACAAAAAGGCGACAAAGAGGCGACAAAAAGGAGACAAAAAGGCAACAAAAAGGAGACAAAAAGGAGACAAAAAGGCAACAAAAAGGAGACAAAAAGGAGACAACTAGGCGACAAAAAGGCGACAAAAAGGAGACAAAAAGACGATGAAAAGTTGATGAAAAGGTAACAAAAAGGCGACAAAAAGGCGACGGAAAGGCGACAAAAACGTGATGAAAAGGCGACTAAAAGGCAACAAAAAAGCAACAAAAAGGCAACAAAAAGGCAACAAAGAGGCGACAAAAAGGCAACAAAAAGGAGACAAAAAGGAGACAAAAAGATGATGAAAAGGCAACAAAAAGGCAACAAAAAGGCAACAAAAAGACGACAACTACGTGACAAAAATGTCATAACTAGGCGACCAAAAGGCGACAAAAAGGCGACAACTAGACGACAACTAGACAACAAAAAGGCGACAAAAAGGCGACAAAAAGGAGACAAAAAGGTGACAAAAAGGCAACAAAAAGGAGACAAAAAGGCGCCTAAAAGGAGACAAAAAGGTGACAAAAAGGCGACAAAAATGAGACAAAAAGTCGACAAAAAGGTGACAAAAAGGTGACGGAAAGGCGACAAAAAGGCGGCAAAAAGGAGACAGAAAGGAGACAAAAAGGAGACGAAAAGGCGACAAAAAGGAGACAAAAAGATGATGAAAAGGCAACAAAAGGCAACAAAAGGCAACAAAAAGGCAACAAAAAGGCAACAAAAAGACGACGATTGTGGTACCTGGTTTGAATGCTTGGTTTTGTTTGTTGTTTTTGCTTGTATTCCTTGTCACATGCATACTTCTGGGACATGTATTTCTTTTGTTTATTCTGAAAATCCGGATCTGTGTTATATCTTCTGACCATGCTTATTTTCTTTTTTGTTTTGAATATGCAAATCAACATGGTACGTCTTGACTACGTGTGCTTTTACTTTTTCTTGAACATTGGGATCTGCATAGTAATGTTTGAATGATAACAGCTTTTGTTTGCGATGATGCAAGTCTTGGTATTTAGTTTTCATAGCCTGTAATTTTTTCATCCGGGAATTCTGAACAGGTGGCATATTTGTTTTGTTCTGATTGTTTTTTTGTCATAGATAAAGCTTTGTCTTCAGGTGGTACAGTTGTTTTTCGCACAGCTTTTTTCCGCCGTTGTTTATTTAACTTTAAGACATTTTTTACAGTGGTTGCTGATTCATCTGCCTCATGATTTCTTTCCCGATTTTCTTTGTCTGTATTGTTCTCTGGGTTTTGAGGTGGTACGTCTGTAGCTCTCTGTGTGACCTTCACATGGGCTGGCTTTGCAGGACATCCAGTGGATTGGATGTCAGACTCAAAAGAAACAGGCACAAACTCATAGCAGGCCTCACTACGGGTTCCAAACAGTTTGTGCAAGTGGTTGATCATATCACTCAGGTGACTGAAAGTCAGCATAACTGCTTTTCCATCAGGGTGGGGCAAGCCTGCGGCACTTCTTGAGTGAGAATCGAAGACTCCATACCGCCCTGATCTGTCGCGGAAAACAGCAATGACCTCTGGACTCACAAGGATTAAAGCATGGCTGACATCTTTTGACAGACACTGAAGTTGTTGTGAAAGAGTTAACCATCCAATAGGGCCATCTTCTAGCTGATGTATGTATCCACACCTCACAGGAGGCATCAGCACGTTGTACAGATTTGTGTCTGTTAGAACCTGCTTTGGCATTTCCTCTACTGTCAGGTGATTGCTAGAGAAGGTTTTGTCCAACTGAAGCTGGGTTTTGGTACCAGTATAGAGTGAATCTCCCTGTGCAAGCACTCTGTCAAGGCGGGTTGTGTTGAACTGTGATCCCTCGTTGTGGTAGGCCAGAAATGTGAGAGCCATACAAGAGCACTGATGATTTCTTGAGAAGCTGTTATATCTCAAATCATTCTGGTTGTGAGTTGCCCTGACAGTCTCAATATTTGTGCTGATGTGTGACTCTTCATGTGCCAGGTTGGGAAGCTGATTTGGTAAAAAGGATTATTATTATTATTAATATTATTATTGTTGTTATTATTATTATTATTATTGCTATCACTGATAGATTTAATTAATTCAGTTGTAGTTCTTACACAAATTTGAAAACTGTTAACAGCTTTAGGGTAAATAATTAAGTAATTCTTCTTCTTTTAATTGCTGCTTATTTATTAATAAGATTTTATACAAAAAAAAAGTGATAAAAAGGTATGTCGAATAATGTCATATTATAGCTTGTGTATGTGTGTGTAAATAATCAGTACTTTAACCCTCATGTTGTCCTTGGGTCAAATTGACCCGTTGTCCTATATCAATGTTCTTTTTAATTCCCCAAAATAACATGATTGATTCCACACAACTCTTTGGCAAGTACAAATCTCTACTTTCATTAATTTTGGGCGTCTTATTCAATTTTAATAGGGGATTTCCAAATAGTATTGAGTAAAAGTTGACATATTCCAGTCTGTGATAATCCATCAACATACATTCCTTTAATTTTAGTCTAAATAATTCCTAATTTCTGCTTTTCAAACTCAAACAGTAGGTAGAATTTCCTATAAATGAGGTTTATTTGCATTCAATTCCAAAAGTAACTGTCAAACTGAAGTTAATAAGTTGGTGTTACGTAGAGTTGAAAACATCAAAAAAGTGACAAACATTCAAAAAGTATCAAAAGTGTTGAAAAAAGGACAAACACATTGATAAAAAGCGTCAACAAAAGTGTTGATTTTCTATTTTGACGGAAGACAACACAAGGGTTAAGCACCTTAATGTAGTTATTAATATAAAATAATAATTTGATTTGTCACGTATTTTTATGTTGTTACTATTATTTAGCCATGACATATTTTTATATGTATTTTTTTAGTGTAATAGATACAAGTTTTAATTGTGTTCTTTGTGTATTAATTTTTAAAGAAAAAAAACCCTACCTTTGTAGCTGGAGAACGAGAGCAGGAGGGTGCATCATCAGAAGTCCAGTAGCGTCTTGACCGTGGAACTCTCTGTGGTTTTGGCACCTAATAACACATGATAAACAATTTATGAAACTCAAGGCATTACTTCACTTTACCACTTGGGACAAATTAAAAAACACTGCATATTTAAAACCAACAAATGTCAGACTGGTGTTGACAATACAACAGAATCAGGGTGTATGTCATATTAGCTGCCACTGTGTTTTTTGCCTGATAGAGTAGGACTAGGATTAGGACTGTGAAATACCTGGTGAGATGGAGAAGCTTTCTCATCCAGCATCCAGAAGCTTCTTGGTTGTGGTGGTGTCTGTGTTTTGGGAACATGATGACACAAAACCAAATTAACTCACTAAAGACATTTTTTAAAAGGTTGCAGCCCTTGATAGTTAAATGTTGTTCTACAAATCACCTTTGTAGCTGGAGAACGTGAGCAGGAGGGTGCATCATCGGAAGTCCAGTAGCTTCTTGACCGTGGAACTCTCTGTGGTTTTGGCACCTAATAACACATGACAAGATTTATGAAACTCAAGGCATTACTTCACATTACCATTTGGCACACATTCAAAAACACTGCATATTAAAAAAGAACAAATGTCAGAGTGGTGGTGACAATACAACAGAATCAGGGTGGATGACGTATTAGCTGCCACTGTGTTTTTTGCCTGATAGAGTAGGTTAGGTTAGGAAAAATACCTGTTGAGATGGAGAAGCTTCCTCATCCAGCATCCAGAAGCTTCTTGGTTGTGGTGGTGTCTGTGTTTTGGGAACCTGATGACACAAAACCAAATTAATTCACTAAAAACATTTTCTGAAAGGTTGCAGCCTTTAATAGTTAGATGTGGTTCTACAAATCACCTTTGTAGCTGGAGAACGAGAGGGGCTGAGTGGGTTGTCCATTCCCCAGAACGGCCTCGCTGGTGGAGGTGTTTCAACCAACTGATAACACAAAATTTAAAGATTATGAAAGATTTTGTAGTAGATTGGTGTACTGTGTGTGTGTGTGTGTGTGTGTGTGTGTGTGTGTGTGTGTGTGTGTGTGTGTGTGTGGGGGGTATCCAACCTTTTTAGCTGGAGAACGGGAGCAGGAAGGTTCACTATCCAACATCCAGAAGCTTCTTGGTTGTGGTGGTGTCTGTGTTTGGGAATCAGATGAAACAATACCAAATGAATGCGGTCACTTAAACAGTGTGTGTGTGTGTGTGTGTTGGGGGTTGTTGTGGTGTTGTATGTGTTTTGGGAATCACACAAAAATAAACAAATGCAGTCACTTAAACATTTAAAAGTTAATAGTTAGTTCTTCAAATTACCTTTTTAGATGGAGAACACGGGTACCGGTCTTGCTGGTGGGGACGTTGCCATCTGATAACACAATACAAAGTTTAGTAAACTTCATCAACTAATAAAAAGTATATTTTCATTCCATGCAGACAATTGTGTCAAATAAGCTTGTATATTGTTTATGTACCTGTCTGTTGAAACCCGGTGGGCTGATCTGGACTGGATCTGCCAAGTCGAGCCTTGTCCAACGCACCTTCTGGGCCTGCGACCTCTTCCCCCTTCTCGGCATCTGGCAAAAAAAATACAAATGTGATAAAAACTTTAATTCGTAAATCTCTGTTAACATTTATTATGAATACTGCTCTTGAATGGAAGTTTTATGTAACTTACGATGAAGACCTGTGATGTGGAAAAGGATTCCTAAACAAAGACAAATTTACCAGATATGCAGCAATATCAAATGCAAAAATAACTGTTTTGATAACTAGTCCAAGCTTTACTATTTAAACTATACAAATAATGAAATTTAACCTATATCTAATACTGTCCTCTAATCCTAAATAACGAATGCAGTAAAACTTAGCTTATTCTGTCTTAACGATGCTGGACACTGGGAACCTAAAAAAAACAGAAAATAAAATGATTAATTGTATTGAAGATGATTGACGACATACATACAGAGATGCCACACCGCAAAAACTGTGATCCTATTTCAGGTTTCAACCCTGTAAAATGAATCAATTTCAAATGATAATTAATAT